>VDFB02252616.1:1412862-1590027 GCA_007258455.2 Sequoia sempervirens | reverse complement strand
AGCCTCCTTCTGATGCAATTTCAATGCAACATTGTTCACCAGTTTCACATCTAGAGCAACTAAGGTCTAAGAGACAAAAGATAATGATATAAATCCCTTAGTATCATATGAATTGACAAAAGTAGGGGATACATAGGAGGTTGATAGTGTACTAAGGCACATGAAGGATGATACCGAGGTTGATTAACCACTTGCTGAACATGAGACTGAACCTCATAAGCCTAATGCTATGGTGGATATGCAGGTACATGGTGAACATGAGCTACATGAAGATGAAAGAGTGATAGCCTCTCTTAGGTTTGTGGAGGATGATGAGTTTGTGAAGACTCCTGAGTTCAAAGGTTTTTGGTTTAAGATTAAAATGGAGTTTGAAGAAAGGGTTAAGATAAATAAAATGATAACTAATGAATCTCAACATGACCAAATTGTGGCTTAGACCTTCAAGGAGCTCAAGATAAATGAAGTGAATGTTAGTCCACAAGAGGATAGATAAATGGTATTGAAGAGAAATAGGTTAATCATCCCAGGGATGAAATTGAAGAAAATGTTTTTGCTTGACCAAGTAAGAAATCAAGAAGATTCCATGTTAGTTATATAATTCAATTCAAAAGAAGGAATGAGTGGAATTAGGTATAACCCTAAGATTGAGAATTTGGACTTTTGGGAAAAATAAAAGAATACAAAGAAGCCAAAGTTACTAGATGTTGTGCAAGAAATGAGGGGAGCTGCTATGGTAAGAACACTCAAGGACACTTCAACAATAGAGGCATTCACCATGACAATGCATTCAATCATGTTTACTCAAGGTATTGTTCAGAGTATGGAGCTAAATTTGGTGGAATATGAGAAGGCCCAAATTGATATGAATGAGGAGTTAAATAGGTTATTTATGGAGAATGTGAAACTAAAGTAGCAACTGAAAGGAGTTGATTCTTCTTGAGGCAAAGAGATTGTGATTTATAAACCTTCCACATCTCTGGAATTTAGTGTTGGCATAGTTTTGTGGATCAATTAAATGCATTAAAGCAAGGTTGGAAAAATGAGATTGAGAACTTGAAAAAATTCAATGAAGCCACAAAAGAGGGGGTGAGATGTCAAATCTTTGGTATATTGGAAAAGGTTTTAGAGCATAGGCTCAAGCTTGTTATGGATAATATTGAAGATATGCATGAGTGCTATGTTGCTTTTCCAAAAGCATTAGAACAGATGAAGGCTTATGTCCCAATTTTAGACCCTTTGTTTAAGAAATGGTAACCCATTCATCACACTTTGGTAACATTATGCAAAGTTCTATAGAGAAGTCTGGATGCTTTGATAGCTCTGAATCCCACTGAGAAGATGGTGAAGATGGTTATTGATGAATTTCAGTATATATCTAGGGAAAGTCAAAAAATCAAAACAAAAATGGACTCCTTTCATACACTCAAGCATCAATTTATACTAGAGATTCTAGGGGAAAATTCTCATATTAAAGATCTTGATGATTGGAAAAATAAATTCAATTAGATGGTTCTCAATGCAATCACTCATTTATAAAAGGATCAAGAAAAAAATGTTCACAGTTTCAATCTAATTCTGGATGGAATAATTGCATTGTATTTAGGCTATTCTAAGTTTATCATAGAAGTCAAGGGATTGTTGAATAAAAGGTGGAAGGATCATTTGGAAAATGTGCCACAAATTTAAGAATATAAATGGCCAAATGATTTTACAATGTTTTAATGGGAACATGAATATTTTTCCCCTCTTGAAGATTAGTCTTGTCCCAAAACGTTGCAAAGTGATCAAGTTTTGTGAAGAAGGAACCCTGCTAGATTAATGGACCCTAGACGTGCTTCATTTCTATGTTACGGGGATTTTGGGATTTCTATGATGTTTTATTTCCATAATTATTCTCCTACATCAATTGTATTTTGTGTAATTTTTGGTCGGTGTAATTAGTGATAAAAAAATGATAATCAATATATATAGGAGGGTAGGTGAAAGGTCTTTTGGAGTTGTAATGGTCCGAAGCTTGTTGCTTCCTTCATCTACCTATAAGAAGGAAACCTAGACCATTGGGAAAGGGGGATTTGGTTTTTTGGGGAAGGCTATACATTGTAAGAACCTTTTGAAGCAAAGTAACGAAAAGTAAGCATTAACTTGGTGTCCAAATTCTGGTTTCAATTGTTTTGTTGAGGTTATTAATAACAACTTCTGGTTGTCTCCAATTTGATGTTTTTGTTGTTATTTAAATTAGTGTATCAAGTATATGTCTGGTTTAGCAAAGAAAATTCATGTTTTGTGTGGTTTATTTAATTGGTTTCTTCAAGTAAGAATTAAATTCATTTGAATAAGTCACAGTAACCTAGAAGATTCATTTGGATTAAAAAGAAGAGCCTTGTAATTAATTTCCTTGAACATTTATGCAAGTCATGAACATTAGAGTGTCAAACAATTTTAATTATAACCAATAGGAGGAAACATATCAATCTATATTTTGACTCCGCTACCTAGTGGAAGAAAGACACTGATCATTTTTATCCCCAAAAAAATTCCTTGTAAAACTATTTCTATATATTTTAATGTTCAGTTGTAGGAGTAGGAGTAGCAGTTAGTTTTGTATTTGAATTGTCTATTTCAAACCCTCATGCCAGTGTGAAATAGATTGAGAGAGGATGATAAATGAAAAAATTGTGATCACATAAACCCTACAAATTTGTATGAGGTTTTTAATTTGCTTGATTATCATCAATTAATCCTAGAGAGTTAACAATCATTGGTGATAAAGGTACACCCACCTAGGCATAATAGAGCCTAAAGAGCAAGGAATTCTAACCATGCTAGTTAATTTTGTTCATTGGCCAGATCACTTGTTGAACCTAATCATAAAGCTTGGAATACTTTTAGGGTTTGAAAATCTGTTGATTTGGGAACCAATAGACCCCTTGTGATTAACAACAAATTTACACAACAAACCTTTAGTGAACTTAGTGCGTCAAAACCTGGCATTCCCAAGCCTTGGGATCAACATAGACTACCTTCGAATTTAGGTATTCATGGTAGATCTTTTAAGAAAGGTAGGTTCCCATGTTCTTTGAGTGAGAATTTATCTACCTGTTGGTGTGCGTGTGCAACACTTGCATCAAAAGCTACTATTAGACTAATAATTTAGTAAATATTCTATTCCATCCTATAACATTTTTATTTGTGGGAACATAAACCATTTTTGCCACAACCTTGTTCCTTTTAGACTCGCTAGCAACTAACACAACTAATTGACCATCCTAACAAGAGCACGAGGATGAATCCTCATATTGGGAAACCATTTTTTGGTACTCTTATAGAGCCACATAGATGCACAAATGACAAATATTTCATTAAAATAAATTTATCTTGTAGTGCAGGTTGCAAGTTTCTGATGAGCACTTTTTGTACATCAAAATAAAGTAAAGGATAAGAAATTTGAGAGAACAAGGTTTGATATTGAGGTATAAAATTAGTTACCTTCTCATGAGGTCCTTGCTTGCATCAAATGAGATCGGTAAATGCAACCTTCGGCCCAATGTTGGTTTGTAACTATTGGGGTAATTGATTAACAAGATGATCGAAAGAGAATATAGAATTATTAGGCAAGGCGCAATACCATTCTAAAGCGATGTCCTTAAGAGAAGGTGATAATAGTTTTTCTATGAGTGCATCATGGTGGAAGAAATCCGTCCACATGGCATTAAAGGATTAGATGTGAGTTTGCGAATCCCCATGATCACTATACTTTTCAAACTTTGGACTCTCCATCCCTTTAGGGATAGGAGTGTTTAGAATCATGATAGAAAAGGGAATGCAATGACAAAAAGGTTGGAACATAGGCTGGGAGGATGAGTTGGCCAAATTTTCTAGCTGATTTTGCATATCTTCCATGTTTTGTAGGAGAGCATTAAGGATAGGACCAATGGACGAAGTATGACCAACAAAACCACCAGTAGAACCACCAACACAGGCACTGGAAAAGCCACCCACCAATAGAGGAACCAACACCAGCACCAGAAATAGGGACATTCTAAGCCTCAGGTGTGGAAAAGATAAAGCCCAGAGGAACCTTAGTTACTTTAATCATATGAATCTACTTAGGAATGGTGGTGGTGTTGGTAGAGGGACTCATGTCAGCCATGCACACAAACACCTCAAGCATCAGGATATCCAACTATTGTCCAATGATCTTCAATCCAACATCTTCAGTAGCACCCAAGACGAAGGTGTAGGATGGGACATGAGTCTATACAATTTTTTCTATGCCATAATAAGCTCTAAGCCTATTCAATCTTTAGTTAATAAATTCCTTAAATTTTCAACAATAGGAGCCCTTGGGGAAAATACATCATCCTTCCAGGAACCCTATGAGCTCTTCAAGTCTCAATTCCAAGGAGTAAATTTTCTTTGCAGGGACCTTAAGAGCAGCTTCATCTTCCAAGGAAGAGGTAGAGATTGAGGGTGAGGTAGGAGGGGTAGGGACATGGTTGTAGCTTTATTGATTGGAGGGGTGTATCCGATGAAGAGTCTTATATGGAAATCTTTGAAAGTCAGGCTAAATCAAGGAGGGATAATCCTTATAGATCCTATATCTATGTTTTGGTAACTCCTTACTATGTATTTGAAGGTAGTCAATTGGGTCATTAAGCTCATAAAGAATGTCACCACACACTATTAGCTACATGCCCAAATACGAGAGAATGCTTTTTTTTTTTGAAAAAAGATAGAGAGAAAAGGAAGGTTCATGTTGGTTTCACCAAAAATGTAATGGAGAGGATACACTACTCCCAAGTCTCTAGGATAGGGATGAGTCTACAAGGAGAGGATGACTCTAGGTTACCTCAATAACAAAAGCTCAAGTGACAGGGTGACAAATAAAGGGAAGTTTAAACTATGTTTTTGGGTTTTCTGGTTATTTATGACAGAGGACTTCAAAATTCAAGTGAACAAACCTCAAAGGCCTTGGGAGATAGACTGATAGGCTCTCATCCAAATGATGTGAGTATGAACTAGGGATGGAAATGCAATGTGCTGATGTCTATGTGGTGTGCTAGCATCTCATACAGACCATAAGTAGAGTCTACTACTAGAGACTCTTAGGACTTTCTAACAACCTGAATACTAAAGTCCGATGGTTTTAACTAAATAGAATATTGAAAATATGTAAAAAGTAAAGAAGTACAACAACAAGAATACTTAAAATGATAGATAAACTAACTATTAAATGAGTAGTAGAATAAAAGGGATTAACTTATGGTAGGTCCAACCTCTCACAAGCTCCTCATGGACAAAACCTACACACACAAAAATGAGAAAAGTGTTGGGCTAATTTTTGAGGCTTGCCTTAGTTAAACCCCTACTTTGGCATTTCTACCTTTATAGACAACCAAATAGACAATGATATAGAAATGTAGATAAAGAAGTGATAAGAAAAGATGTAGAGTATGCAAGATAACAAGTATGTTAACAATAAGAATGATAATTCTATGAAAATGAAAGGTTTCCCTCCTTCCAACGAGCTTGGTGAGGCTGAGAGGAAGAGTGATTATTTGAAGACGTGAGACGAATGTGCAAGAGTGTGATGTATAAAGCTTGAAGTTGCAAGATAAATGGTGTAGAATAGCAAGGAGAGTTAGAATGGAGAGAATGAAGAGAATGAAGTTAGAATGAAAGAGTGATAGAGTCAAATTGCAAGAATGATATTGAATGTGAAAGAGAGGTAAAGAAATGGTCAAATTACATGCCAAAGAGCCATTCCCAGGCATGCCTACGATTGTAGAGGCACTACACTTCGTGGGAAGGCAACAACGTAACATCCCAACAACCACAATAGCAAGAATCTTGTCAATAAGTTCATGTTGTGAATGGATGTTTGTGTGATGCAAAAGCGTCCCAAACAAAAATTCCCCCACTGACAAAAAACGATAAGGCAAGGATGAAAATGAAGGCTTAGAAGGTAAGTTTTTTGCATTATTGTTTTATTAAGCTAAAATAAAGGGTGATGTTATGGGAGATTGCATAAGGGTGCAATTTTATGCCATAATAGTTGTAATCTAAATATTTTATTCATTTTTTTAGTTTGGGTTATGCTACTTTATAATTGAGCCTTGTAATTTATATTTTGTGTATTAAATTCATGTAGTAGAAAATAGATTAATGAATAAATCTTTTGATTTAGTTGTCTTTGACATCTTAGTTTTTGTTTTACAAATGTAATATGGTGGATGAATTTTCTTGTTTTAATTGATCAAATTTCTTAAGGTGATAATATTATTTTATGCTATAGTTATGTGATAAAAAGTTACACAAAGATTGGTCTTAAAATCTATTCATATCTAGCATAAAACAAACCCACTTTCCTCTCATCCATTAATTATTTTGTATTTTATTTCAATTCATTTAGAGTAGGTTTTAGTTAGTTTTAGTTTTATTTTAAACTTTATTTTTTGATGGCAGAGACTTGCATTCAACACATTCAAGATTTATTTTATTTTATTTGTAAGTCTTTATCATGATTTCCTTTCAAACCTAACCATGATAGATAAAATTAACAAGTTTGATGTGGTTAGTAATGTTGTTGTTTGATGTACTTTATTCCCTTAATTGAACTTAAACTTGATGATTTATATCAAACTCTCCTTGTTAAATATACCACATCTGCAACTATGTCAGGTTTATATCACATGGTATGAACCCATGAAATGATTGCAAGCCTATTGGTGTTATATGTGGTAATTGCATGTGGTTGAGATGGTTGGAAATTTTAAGATAAGAGGGTTTTGTTGCACATAGGTCTCTTCATTCTCAAGAGATCACCAGGGAACAAACTACAACTATGCACCTCAACATAAGCCAAATGAAGAAATTTCAAAGGAAACATATACAAGATAACTTTCAAAGAAAACTGCTTCAAATCTTGAGAGAGTGAAATTTCTAGATTTTTGCCTTCGACAGAGGAGCTCTTGGCCAAAGGACGACAACGTGGATCTAGGATGCCAACATGACCCATTATCATCCAAATAACACACTGGCATCCTGAGCAACAAAAAGCTCAAGAGCTGAGATAGATAGAATAAAGTATCACTTCCTAACTTAGATCTAAGGTCTACTGAACAAAATGATCAAAGAGAATTAAAAACTATAAGAAACGCACAAGGAGAACTTGGAGAAAACTTACTCTCAACTAGACGTTTGAGTCTTCACTCCAAGCTCTGCTTCACAACCTACACAAAAGAATGAGGGGAAAATGTTGGGACTGTATAGGGGCCTGACTTAGTCAAACCCCCATTTTGGTGTTCCCATCTCCATAGATAGCTAGATAGAAATGGAGTGTAACCAAAATGGACAAAGTGTGTGGTCATGAAAGAAAAACCCACTTCAGGAGTAGAACCCACACCACTAAGTAGTAAATGAACAAGAGATGTAAATAGAGAAGAGGGAGAGAGAGAGCATCACCCACGGGCCTAGGCCCTCTCCAGAGCACACAGACGTACCGTTGAATGATTGTTAATGAGGTTCATCCAACAATAACATCTCTTTAGCAAGCATTCAATGGTATGTCTGTATGCTCTAGAGAGGGCCTAGGCCCGTGGGTGAGGCTCTCTCTCTCTCCCTCTTCTCTATTTACATCTCTTGTTCATTTACTACTTAGTAGTGTGGGTTCTACTCCTGAAGTGGGTTTTTCTTTCACCACACACTTTGTCCATTTTGGTTACTACTCTTAAAGAGTGAACACCACACAAATGACACATTAGACACTATGCATAATATCGTCGAAGATGCATCACATTAACGTGATCTTTTAGAGGCGTTCCATCCATAGACGATAATCCATAGGCACCCGAACCATACACAAAGATGACAATGTAAGGGCCTGACCAATTAGGACTGAATTTTCCTCTGATCAGGCAACACATTTACATTTCTCTAATTCTCATAGAGAACTAGGTCACCTACCTTGAAAGTTCTAGGAAGCACACTTTGATTGTACTATCTTGATAATTATTGTTGATAAGATTTTAGATGATCAAGGGCATGTATCAATGCTCATCGAGCATCTCTAGCTGATGCAAACAATTGGCTCGATAAGTTTTGTCATCAATTAATCCTTTAAGGGAAACCTGTAAAGACAAAATTTCCAACTCTAAAGGCATGATAGCTTCAACACCATACACGAGGTTATAAGGCATCATTCATGTCACCGTACGAACAATCGTGTGGTAGCCCATAAAGTGTACGTTAACTGAATATGCCAATCCTTACCATATTTGTTAACTGTTTTACGAAGTATGAGCTCAAGAGTCTTTTTAGGAACTTCTGCTTGGCCATTGGATTGAGGATATTAAGGTATAGAGAATCTATGTTGAATGTGGAACTTCTCTAGGAATTTCTTTACTTCCTTGTTCTTGAATGGCATACCATTGTCAGAAATAAGTGTAGTAGGCAATCCAAAATGAGACATAATGTTATTCAGAAGAAAACTACAAATGGCTTCAATGTTTGTAGAGCGAAGTGGGATAGCTTCAACCCACTTCATGAAGTAATCTAGAATAGTAATGATAAAGGTATGTCCTTAGAAGAAGGAGGTGATATTTTCCAATAATATCCAACCCCCATCTTGTGAATGGCCAAGGAGAGGTTTGGTTTTGTAACTTTTGTGCAGGTGCATGAATAAGATGACTATGTTGCTGACATTATAGGCACTTCTTAACAAAATTGAAGGACGCTTGTTCCATCATTTGCCAAAAGTACCCCATGTGAATCAATTTTTGCACTAGATATTTACCATCAAAGTGTCCACCCCCAGAGCCTAAATGGGCTTCTTTAATGGCAAGAGGTATTTCTGCTTTAGTGAGACATCAAAGAAGCAATTCATTATAATATTTTTGATAGAGAACATTAGACAAAATAACATAACGGGTTGAAAGCTTTCATACACTAGTGCAATCATTTTTGTTACATCATCAGGAAAGTTTCTAGTCTTTAGGTGATTGTAAATATTAGAAAACCATTCTCCCAAGTCCACATAAGAACACACAAAGGTATCAGATTCAAGGTGATCGGAAATAGCTGGGGTCTGAAGGACCTAAACCATGAATTGGTTTTCTTTCGTATCCTTGTTTGAATGTACCAGGGAAGCAACACTTTCCATGATATCCACATGTCTATTCTCCCTCCTATGGACACTATCTATTGTGAAAGAGGAGAACCATTTGAGCAAGGACAAAGCGAGGTCTCAATACTGAGACAACTTACTTTTCTTAGCTTGATAGGCTCCCGTAATCTGATTCACAATAAGCTCAGAATCACCCATTATGCAAAGATGTCTTACTTTTAGCCTAATCGTGACACACGAGCCGAAAATGAGGGATTCATACTCAATGATGTTATTAGTGCAAGGAAAGTCCAATCGAAAGGAGAGAGGGACCGACTTACCTTCCAATGATATTAGGGCCACACCCGCTCTGGAGCCAGTTTGACATCTTGACCCATAGAAGTACATTTTCCATTCAAGGTCATAATCGATCGCAAGAATGTTCTCATCAGGAAACCAATCCAAACCTGGGAAGGACTAAGATGAGGGAGCTTTTTCCAATTGATCAACAACTTCTTGACCCTTTATTAACTTCTGAGTAATGAAATTTATGTCAAACTTAGAGAGCAACATCACCCATTTCGCTAACCTCCCAACAAGGTTGGTATTGGAGAACAAATGCTTTAGAAGGCCACTCTTTACAATGAAATGCATTTCAACATGGAGAAGATAATGCTTTAGCTTCTATGTAGCAAAGACAAGAGAAAAGCATTGCTTCTCCATGGAGGAGTAATGGGTTTCATAATCAACCAAGACATGACTAATGTAGTAGAATGCTCTCTCTATCCCAACATCATCATACTGAGCAAGAAAAGCTGCCAAAGCATATGGTGATGTTGCGAGATAAATCAAAAAGGGTCTATTCTACATAGCCAACATTAATACAAGAGGATTGGCCAAATAGGCTTTGATTGACTCAAAGACTTTCTGACACTCTTCATCCCATATGAAGCGAACATCTTTCTTTAACAAGCGAGTGAAAGGAATGGTACAGTCATTCAATTGAGATATGAACTTTCAAATTTCTTGAATCTTCCCTTGTAAACTTTGCAACTCATAATATTCTTGGGTGGAGGAATGCTAACAATAGCATCGATCTTATTTGTGTTGACCTCAATTCTATGATTAGAGAGTATGAACCACAAAAAATTTCTCTGCCTCTATGCCAAAGACACTTAAGAGGATTGAGTCTCATCTTATAGATTCAAAGCCTCTCAAAGATAAGACAAAGGTTTTTCACATGATCCTAATGAGTTATTGACTTCGCCAAGATATCATCAACATAATCTTTAAAAATATTATGAATGAAATTATGAAATATTAGGGTCATCTCTTGTTGGTAAGTAGCTCTCACATTCTTTAACCCAAAGGGCATGGCCACATAACAAAAAGTACCCCAAGGGGTAGTGAAGGATGTCTTGTACTAATCCTCTAGATTAATATGGATCTAATTGTAACCCAAGAAGCCATCCATGAAAGACAGTAGGGCATGGCCAACAGTCGAGTCCACAATGATATCTATATTAGGTAGTAGAAAATCATACTTAAGAGAAGCCTTATTAAGGTCACAAAAGTCAATGCATATATGAGTACAACCATCAGGCTTTCTAATAGCGACAATATTTGAGATCCAAGGGGAGTAGTCGATTGGACGGATAAAGCATGCTTTCAGTAGCTTCTCTATCTCAATCTTAACCATCAATGCCACCCTGGGATTGATCTTTCGGATTTTCTACTTAATTGGCTTCGTGTTGGGACATAGGATGATATTATGAACCATTATAGACTCATCAATATTGGGAATGTCCTCATACACCCAAGAAAATATGTCAGGATGAGAATGTAGGAGGTCAAAATGTTCTTTAGCTTCTTTGGAAGAAAGGCACTTTCCAACCTTGATCACCTTTTTAGAAGACTTAGGACCCATGGATATTTTAGTTGTATCTCCCTTAAGGAGAGAACTATGGTCTCCAAGATGCCATATTGGAACATCATCACTAAAATTAGATAGAGGGTCCTCCTCATCAACACTCAAGATAGATTCTCCAAAATATGCTCATTTATGCAAGCGATACGGGATTTGTCTTTTATGATGAAAGGGAGGAAAAGGGGAATAGTCACCTAGGAATTCCTCAAGTACTTCATCTAAATAGAAGACATATAAAGGGAATTTCTCAGCTTTCCCCCCATCCTCTATTAGTTTAGAATGGACCAAACTCAGCGGTTTAACTGAAATCATATTAACACTCGACCAAGGTTTCTACTTAGATTATTCGATAGAGAACCCCAAACCTAGGTAGCACTTTTATGACTTAAACTAGATGGGGAGTTAGATTCCTTGCTCAATACACCCTAGGAATTTTTTCCCATAGCCATATTGAGAAGCGAGTTGATATCCAAAGCCATAGAAAGTTTGTAAAACTTTGAGAGGTGTTGTCTCTACATAGAGGGCTTCATTCCACCAATGAACATCAAATGCATCTATGAGAGCACAACCATCTCCTTTACCCGATTCATAAAAATTAACTTCTTTTGCAAGAGTGGGACAAATCTCCTTAGTAGGGGAAGGACTGGCCTCTAGGATAGGATCACAACTCTCTTCCTCAATGAGAGCATCATCCACTTTTACCTTAGAGGCATTCAAAAACTCTTGATGAGTGGGACTCGCTTTATATTCTGCAATGAAGAATTTAGAGAATTCCAAGGACCCCCAATCATCACCAAGAAAAGAATTTGATTCAAAAGGAGTAGATGGGGAGAGCTTAGGACTTTCTACTTTAGGTGACTCATCTTTAATAACATTCGCTTCAGGGAAAACCTCCATAGAGGCTATCTCTGAGCAACACGTCATAGCATCAATAGTTAAGGATGGAATACAATTCTTAGGATTGGAGACAACCAAATCCCGACTAGCAACCGCTATCTCACAAAGGTGAACAACTTCTGGATCAACCTTAACTATGACCACCTGATTGTTTGCAACAAAATTTAAAGAGCAATGTAGAGTAGAAGTCATGACACCCATAGCATGAATCCAAGGTCTCCCCAAAAAAAGATTGTAAGGTAAAGGGCTAGAAATCACATAAACCAAAGTAGGTAAAGTAATGGAGCCTAGCTGCAAAGACAATATTATTGTGCATAGAATTTGGTAGCCAAAATTATTGAACCCACAAATGTACAAAGAAGAAGCAGCTAGAGAAGATGAATTAACTTTAATCTTAGGTAGTAGGTCAATACTGCAAACGTTGAGAGCTGAACCAGTGTCAATGAGGGTACACCTAATACAAATGTTATTAACATTAATTATAATCATCAAATGGTCCACTTGTTTTTGCACATCCAGAGCCAAAAGTTCTTACAGATGGAACACAAAATTTGGAAAATATGCACAAATATGAGTCAACAACACATTAACATCCATAGGCCTAGTAGAGATTGGAAAGAGGATCTTATGCAAGGCTTCTTGAAGCATTTCCTGATAAACAAGAGTAGTCTAAAGCAAATCCCAAAGTGATATCTTAGCCAGAGTAACACGAAGTTGCTCGACAAGATCATAATCACTGCGTGCTTTAGTCGCAAGTTTAGGTGTTGAAGGAAGACTTGGTTGAGAAGGCAGTAAAGAAGTAGGAACTTGAGTAGGTTGAGATGCAGGAATAGAAGGTTGTTGATCCAAATTCTATTTGTTTCTTCTTGTATTATATGTGTGCCCAACAACATTATAAGAAGTAGAGTCTGTAGCTTTTACGAACCTTTAATACAAGTCTGGTGAATCATTACGATATGAAATCCCATAGAAAAAATGATCCTTTCCACAATATAGGGCTAGCTGGGGTCAAGTAAATGATGAGTTTCTTAGGGCTTGGAGGAGCCACAGAGACCACCACAACATTCATTGACTCCTCAGCTGCTTGTGAAGAATTTTTCTCAGAAGATTTGTGGATAGAGGAAGGTACTTCTAAGAAATCATCTAGAGAGTCATCTAACATATCAAAATCTTCCTTAGAGAAAGTTTTTTCATAGGAATGGAAGAATTTTAAAGATAGATCCAATTTGTTCATGTTGGGTTCACCAAAATGTGAGATAAGAGGGATTTGTTGCACACGAGTCTCTTCATTCTCAAGAGATCACTAGGGAACAAACTTCCCTTATCCACCTCAACATAAGCCAAATGAAGAAATTGCAAAGGAAACGTATACAAGCTAAATTTCAAAGAAAACTACTTTAGATCTAGAGAGAGTGAAACTTCCAAATTTCTTCCTTCGACAAAGGAGCTCTTGGCCAAAGGATGTCAGGGCGCATTTAGGTTACTAACGTGACACGCTATCGTCCAACTGGCGCGCTGGCTCCTAAGCAACAAAAAGTTGAAGAGCTCAAAAGGATAGAATAAAGTATCACTTCCTAACTCAGATATAAGGTCTACTAAATAGAATGAACAAAGATAGAACAAAAATTGTAAGAAAATCACAAGGAGAACTTGGAGAAAACTTACCCTCAACTGGATGTTCGATTCTTCACTCCAAGCTCCGCTTCACAACTTACACAAAAAAGAATGAAGGGAAAATGTTGGGACTGTATAGGGGTCTACCTCAATCAGACCCCCATTTTGGTGTTCCAACCTCCATGTAAAACCAAACAGAAATGGAGTGTAATCGAAATGGATCGAAATGGAAAAAGCGTCTGGTGAAAGCAAAACCCATTTTGGGAGTAGAACCCGCAACACTAAGTAGTAAATGAACAAGAGATGTAAATATAGAAGAGAGAGAGAGAGTGTGTCACCCACAAGCCTAGGCCCTCTATGAAGCACACAGATGCACCGTTGAATGCTTGCTAAAGAGTTGTTGTTGGAGGGACCTTAGTCCAGCATGGATTCACTTGTAGAAGTGTTGCTATTCAAGAGTGAAAGGAACTCAAGAGAGAAATTGAAGAGAGAACATGACTAAATGAATTGGGACCCCCAAAATGAGAGCAAATGAGGGGTTTTGTTGCATGCAAGGGTGGAAAAGAGCCGTTACATATGAAAATATGACTACTAGCACATGTGTCAAGAGTCAAGATTTGAGATTCTTTGTTTCAAACTCAGAAAACTAATAGGACACTAGCATGCTATGCAAACATCTGTGTGTTATGTAGGAGTCCAAGGCATCATTTTTTAGGAAATGTGTCATTAGGCTATTGTTGCTTCACCATTGGTCCACATGGTGTCAAAATTGTGAAGTTCTGACCCATGGGATTTTTTCATTAATGCGCTTAGGCATCATAAATCCTAGACAAAGTGTTAAAATGTGGAATTGCCCCTAAGTGCAATTCTGTGACATTATAGTAATATATGAGAGTGATTTGTTAGCTACATCTATCTATTCTTACTAGTAAAATAATGTTGGATATTTTTCTTATCTATTATATCTTAGAGTTATTTAAAGTCATAGTTGGATGTTTTATGTTACAACTTGTAATATTTATGTATTATAAGATACATAACTATTATATTAGATGTGATCTTATATCATGAATATGATTATTATTATTTTCCAATAAGAATATCTTAGGGAAATGTGTGCATAACGTGTGTATCTATTATTTCTATATAATCCATTTGATTAATTCAATGTTTCTCCATCAAATTTTATAACAAAAATAACTATGTTTCTCACATAATCTTAAGATGTTTAGATATTCTAGTCTAAAATATTAAGGTGTTTCAATAGGCTAGTCTATTAGTTAGCAATATCTATGAATAAATTCCTAAAAAAGGAATAATATTGCATTTTCTAGTTGACCATTCCTATTGGAGTTATATACTTATGTGTGTTATGGTGTAATCCTTAACAATTTTGAAATATTGACATGTAATTTTGGTGTAGTATGTGTATTAAATATTCTATTAGATCATAAGAGATATCATTTAAAAGACTATAATTTTTTTGTTAGATTCATAATGAGTAAATCAAGATTTAAAATTAAAAATCTCAATAAGGTGAAATATTGAGTTATGAAAGTTGAATGTTAAATACTTCCTAGTAGACAAAGATTAGTGGATATTGGTATCTTCATCAATAAAATATATACTTGTACAATCAATGGGGATTGGAATAGGTTTGATATGAAAGTAAGAAGTACTATTAATTTATTTGTTTTATGTTATATATTAATAAATCTATCATAAGTGTTAGGAATTTACAGTATAAATTATAGGTGATCATTAGACCAAGTTAAATAAACTTAAAATTATGTGCACCAAAAATAATCACCAACATTTATAAAACCTATCTAATAACATATAAATAAATAAATGGAATAATATTAATCCATAAGATTATAGAGGACTCAAATAATTTCATGGGATACCCTTTTGAGAGAAAACCCACCCCCAAATAATTAACAATTATTTTATTTAGAATTAAAGATTCAATATAACAAGCCCTATAATATTGAGTCTCAATCTATAACACACTTTTTCTGAAAAGTAATTTAATGTATAATGAAAAATTAGTTTCAATCATGTCATGTCTAGTTGTATGAGACCTAAAATAAAAATGATAAAAATAAAATGTGAAAAATTAAAATGCATATTATATGTAAATAAATAAATTAACTATAAAAAACAAGTCCTTACTATAAGTCAAGTTAGAAAAATAGATTAGAAATTTCTTATATTTAAGTGATGCCTAGTATAAGAAAACCCAATATGTTGTCACATGTTGAATGTACAAGTTAGCACAATTGCTAAGGAGTTATAGTAGACTTGAAACAAAAATGATAAAAAATACAATGAATAAGTGAATGTGCATATAATCAATGCAAGTAACCCTTGAAACCTCAAATTTTACCTTGCCAAGAGAATCCCCAAAGGCTTACATAAAAGTAATAGAACATATAACAAAACATGTTGATTAGAAAAAATATCTATACATTCTTGAAAAAAAATTCTTTGAAGAAATAAATCCTAAATTAGGTGAAACTCCATCAAGCCACCTAATAACCATTAGAAGGCTATATCTTCCAAGCTTATTTTTTGAGTTCCTAGATTACCACATCCTTGAAATCTCAAATCATACATCCCTAAATTATAGGACACAAATCCATTATATCTCATGACCCTTAGAAGTGTATAATTCCCCAAATCAAAACTCTTAAATATCTAGATAGCAAGCCATATTGATTTCGCCAAATCCCTTCCTATCTTCAAAAAAAAACTTCATAATGTTGGGAAAATGTGTCTCAATTTTATAATTACAAAAGGTTTAATGTTGATAGGTGAGAGAGAGGGGATGTAAGGGTACCCCTTGTAGGGTCCATGGGTCATGCGCCCTGATGGGGGTTTGGGGCAATGCTCTCAAAAGCCACATTTTATTATTATAAATTCGGACCATTCATCATTAGGTCTTAGATCTAACATTAGATATTTTATTTTCTTGTCTTTCCATAGAAGAAAACCATATTTTATGAGGGAATTGCATTATGATTGTGCATTGTGATGCATGATAATAGTCTAACAAAAGTTGTGTTGCCTTTGGCTCTCTGGTTGGTGATACTCTTGTGAGAAGCTTTCTCTGCAAGTATTTTGTAATCTTTGTGATTTTTGAATAAATTATTATATGGATTTTCGAAGTGTGGGATTTTTATTTTGAAAGGGTTTTCCCCATGTAAATCACTATGTTGTGGTATGAATGATATTTATGTTTATTTTTAAAAAAATTATGTAACTATTGTAAAGATCTATACAGTTTTGTATTATCCTCCCCTCAATATTAGTGTAGGAAGTTGTTTCACTACCTTAGCTTCCTTACAGTGGTATCATAGCTTGATCACCCTTGGTTTTAGTTGTGGATTGTGTGGTTTTTTGAACTAATCTAGATTTGAGTGGGAGATTATGTAGAAGATACTTTGTGATCTTGTTGTAGAAATTTTTAGATGGCAAGTTCATCATGGAGAATAGAGGTGGATAAATTTTATAGAAATAATTTTTAGATGTGGAAGCTAAAGATGGATGATCTATTGAAAAATTGAGATTTTTGGATTGCTATTGATGATAATATTTTAAACACCACAAATCCTACATTCATTACTCAATATGATGTTATCAACTGTAAAGCCAAGGATCTAATAATATTGTGTTTAGTAGACTCTATTTTAATCAATATCCATGAAGAGACCTCTACACAAAAAATATGGAAGAAACATCATGAGATGTATCAAGCCAAATCTTTAGTGAATAAGATTTTCTTGATGAAGAAATTGTATTCTTCAAGAATGGAAGAGGGTGGATGAATTACAAACCACCTAGAAGCATTCAATATTTGGTAGTTCAATTAGCATAAGTTGGTGTCAAAATGGACGAGGATAAATTATTGAACAAAGGTTGTCATTGATATCAAAGGAGTTCAATGTGTCAAGGGTGTAAGGATAATTTGTACATGAATTATCATTATATTCCCTTGTCATATAATGTAGAGGATGGGAAGGACCTCAAACAACTTTCCTATCACCTTCAAACATGACTTCAAAACTTAAGGCTATAATTATGCATTTTGTTCATCCTAGACAATGAGTTCTCAAACCCAAAAGGTGGGGCAACAATTTAGACCTTTTTGGTCATAATTTTCTTCAGGTACTTGCTAAAGGGAATGTGAAAACTATTTTGGATACCATTTTGGCCTGTACTAAACATATGTTAAAATGAAGCAGGGTTGTTGTAAGAATAGAGAAAGGAATGAAGGTGTTGTCATTGATGTCAACTAGTCAACTGGTTATCTACTAGTTCCTATTGGTTGTATATGTTGAGGATATTGAGAAAATTGTATTAAATAAAGATTGAAGGTATTCAGTTGTTGCTCCATTATTTGCCACTGTGTTCATGCAGTTTAGATATGTTGGTCATGATTGTTGAAGGTTGTTATATCCAGATGCCTGGTTGATGGTTTGTTGTCAAGTTCGAGTTGTGTTCACTAGTTGTGAACTATGATTCTCTATGTTTTGGTTAAAGTCCAGAAGAAGGTTTTTTGTCTAGATTTCTCTTTTTTGAAGTCTTTTGACTTGTTGTTCAAGAGATAGGATGTTTTGATTGCATTGAAGATATTTTTGGTCTATGGAATTTCTGAGCTTAATTGTTCTATGTGTTTTACACTAGTTTGGATGAATGTACGTTGAGCACTATCTTCGACTTTAATGAAGCATTTTGGAGATAGTATATATATAGGATGAGCTAGTAATGAAAATAATAAATAAGAAAATAAGGAAGATAAGTGAAAGAGTAGACATGACGTTGATGCTATTTAGAAAGTGTGTGTGAGTTGTGTGTGGGAGATCAGTGCAAAGCTTAATTCTGAGTTTTTAGATGCAGTGAGCAGAAGGTAAACTCTCTCATTCATGCAAGTTGATCAAGTAACTATGGTGGAATCATTTGTTGCATTGAGATTGTAGTCTCTATGTAGCAAGTCTTCTTTGTCTTCTTTGTATCTATGTGGCAATGAGCCCTCCAGGTTGTAGCCTTCTGGGTAGTGAGTCCTTATTTCAGGCAGCGAGTCTTGTTTCAGGAAGTGAGCCTTTTTGTAATCAGTTTTGATATTCTCTATAGTGTGAGTTAATTCTCACTATTTTTTTTCCCTTATTGGGTTTTCCACATAAATTTGGTGTTACTGTGTTTATGTGTTGGATTTGAGTTTTTGCATTGATACTTGATGATTAATCATTTAAGCAGTTTTATGCATTAGTTCTGGTGATTGAATTAAAGGTTAAAATCTGTGACAACTGATTCACCCCCTCTCAATTGTCCTATTAAATATTTGGTATCAGAGCTTGGTTCCTTGGTGAAGAGCTTAACTACTTGAGGAAGGTCTGGGATGGTTGGAAAATGATCTTTGATTATCCGAGGTTTGATGGAACTAATTATGGTATTTGAAAAGTATTGATGGAATAATATCTAGAGTATTGCAAATATGATGTGGAAAATGCTTACAAGAATCCTTACACTCCTCCTACTAATGGTCCAAGTAAACTTGAAGAAATAAGAGTACATGAAGCTTATAATAAGGTGAAGTTCGTCTTGAAGAATAGTTTGGTACATTTTGAGTTGATTAAGGTTCAAAATTTGAAGACAACTAAGGAAGTATGGGATGCTTTAGAAAGAGCGCATGATGGTGATGAAAGAGTTAAAGAGGTGAAATTATAGAATTTGGAAATATAGTTTGATCTTATATAGATGACCAAAGATGAAAATGTTATAGATGAAATCAAGATTGTAAAGAAGATTCTCAAAACTCTTCCTAATGCTTATAGTGAGAAGGTGAGTGGTATTGAGTAGACTATAGATTATAAGACTTGTACTAAGGATATTTTGTTAAGATTTTTGACATCTTATGAGATGAGGAAGCTGAATCTAAGAAATGGAGGCAAATCAGAGATTGCTTTTAAAGCTACAAAAGTTGAAGATCCCAATGAAGAAAATTTTGATGAAATAGAAGCTAACTTTGTAAGAAGAATGAGAAAAGGCTCTGGTAAGTGGGAAGGTAAGTTTCCGTTTAAATGCTTTAGTTGTGGAGAAATAAGTTATTATGATGCAAAGTGTCCAAAAAGAGCTAAAAGGAATAAACAAAGGTATGAGAAGGAAAAGAAAGGAAAGAAAATTAACAGAGCTTACTATGTGAATGGGAATGCTAGTATTTCAGATGAAGATTCTAAATATGAAGATCCAGATGACAATGAATGCTTGTTCTTGGTGATTAAGGATGAACCTACTTCTACTAATTTAGACAAATAGGTAAAGGAAAGACCTCCAAAGAAGAAGGAGAAAAATGAAGGTACGATTATCTCTACCCTACATGCTAAACAAGAAAATAATTTTTGGGTAGTTGATAGTGGTTGTTCACATCACATGACTGGTGATAAGAGTAATTTTGTTAAGCTTGAGAAATATGATGGAGGCTTGGTTATGTTTGGAGATGATACTAGTGCTAAAATCTATGGGATAGGTTCAGTAAGTTTTGATGGCAAGCATCATACTGATGATGTTTACTATGTTAAGGGTTTAAGGCATAATTTTCTGAGCTTTGGTTAGATGTGCAGAAAATGATATATCTTGTGTTTAAGGATGAGAAATTTGAGATCTAGAAAGGATCCAAAAATTGATTACTACAGGAAAGAAATCTAAAGGGAATATTTATCAACTTAAGGGTGTTGATGGACAATGCTTTATGACTCAAATAAATGATAGTTGGTTATGGCATAGGAGAATGTGTCACATGAGTTTTGACAACTTGGCAAGGATTAGTGTTGTTTAGGTCATGAGAGATTTACCAAGAATTACAAAGCCTATTAATGCTATTTGTAGGAATTTTCAGTTTGGGAAGCAAGCAAGAAATCGTTATAGATCAAGGGAACAATCTACTATTGGATTGCTAGATTTAGTTCATACAAATTTCTATGGTCCTCTGAGAGTGAGAAGTCTACTTAGTGAAAGAGGAATCATTCAAAAAACAGATTATTGGAGACAAGAAAAAAGGAACATTAACCAGAAGTAAAGCTACTGTTGAAGTAAATTTGTGTTTATTCTCTGAGATTGAGCTGAAGATAGTAAGTGAAGCCTGTAAAGATGAACATTGGAAGGAAGCAATGAAAGAAGAAAATTTGCATATTGGAAATAATTAGACTTTGGAACTGGTCCCAAGACCGGTAGATAAAAAATTTATTGGATCAAAATGGGTTTTCATAAATAAGTTGAATGAGAATGGAGAATTTGTCAAAAATAAAGCAAGGCTTGAATGTAAAGGCTATTGATAAGTGGAAGGAATATATTTTCAGAAGAATTTTGCCTCGGTAGCGACAATGGAAGCTATAAGGATGTTCTTGGCATTGGCTACTTATAAAGATTTTAAAGTCTATCAGATGGATGTTAAGTCAACATTTCTAAATGGTGAGCTAGAAGAAGAAGTTTACAAGGAACAACTATAAGGATTTTAGTTAACAAATCAACCAGATATGGTGTCCATGTTGAATAAAGCTTTACATGGACTGAAGCAATCTTGTAGAGCTTGGTATGAAAGGTTAGACATGTATTTGATTTAGCAAGGATTTAACAAAGGTACAACAAACAATAATTTGTACTTTAAGATTGAAAATGAAAAAGTCCAGATTGTAGTTGTATATGTTGATGACATTATCTTTCGAGGAAATGAAAAGATGTGAAAGATGTTTGCGGAAGAGATGATTTTTTTTTTGAAATGTCTATGTTTGTGGAGATGATTTTCTTTCTTGGGTTGTAGATTAATCAAAAAAGGAAAGAAATTTTCATTTCACAGTCTAAGTATGTAAAAGAGATGTTGGAATTTGAGATGGACGGTTCCAAACTAGTAAGTACTCCTATGGTGACTGGTTGCAAATTGAGTAAAATGTTGATTCACTTAAGGCTGATCAGATCAAGTATAGATCTATGATTGGTGGATTACTATATTTGACAACTACTAGACATAATATTATGCATGTGGTCTATCTTGTGGCTACATTTCAAGAAGATATGAAGGAAACACATGTTTCTATAGTTAAAAGAATATTTAGACATTTGAATGGCACTCCAAGTTATGGATTGTGGTATACTAAAGATACTGAATTTACACTTAGTGCATATACAGATGTAGATTGGGCTGAATGTGTAGATGAAAGAAAGAGTACAAGTGGTGGTGCATTCTTTCTTGGATGCAAATTAGTGGCATGGTTGAGTAAGAATCAACATTCAGTCTCTTTGTCTACTGCTGAAACTGAATATATTGATGTTTCACCTTGATGTACACAAGTTTTATGGATGCACTAGGCATTAAAAGACATCACAGTGCTATATGATGATCCCATTTCTATCTTCTACGATAATACAAGTACAATTAACATTTCAAAGAATTATGCGATGCACTCAAGGAAAAAGCATATATCTATTAGATATCATTTATTGTGAGAGAAGATCAAAGAGAATGAAGTCAAACTTGAGTATGTTCTGACAAATAATCAAATTACAGATATATTTATGAAGGTTCTTCCTAAAGATACTTTTGAGTATCTCTGGGAGAATTTAGGGGTTATTGCCCCTCCTTTCATAAACTAAGTTGCATTTTTAGGTGCATCAATCTGGTGGATTCATGGTTCTATCTTTTTGGACTAATGTTTTGGTGGCTACCCCTCAGGGGGAGTAGGTAGTTTTCAAGTGTTGTCATTGTGAGTATTTTGTTTTCATGTCAAAGGAAGATTCAATGAACATATATTTTACCTTTTCCATTGATGTCAAAGGGGGAGAGAAAGCATGTGAAAAGGAGAAAAAGCTAATGAGAGAAAGTAGGTAATGAAGAAGATGATATTTTGAGGGGGAGAAACAAAAAGAAAAATCTTGAGAAGAATATTCAAATCTAGTATGGTTTCTTTGATGGTTTTTCACATCATGTGTTGCCATCAATGAAAAAGGGGGATATCATTACAAGAATAGAGAAATGAATGAAGGTGTTGTCATTGATGTCAACTGGTCAACTGGTTATCTACTAGTTGCTATTGGCTGTATATGTTGAGGATATTGAGAAAATTGTATTAAAGGAAGATTGTAGGTAATTAGTTGTTGCTTCAGTATTTTTCCTTGTGTTCATGTAGTTCAGATATGTTTTCCATTATCGTTGAAATTTTTTATATCCAGATGTTTGGATGATGGCTCATTGTGAAGTTTGAGTTGTGTTCACTAGTTACGAACTATGGTTCTCTACGTTCTGGCTGAATTTTGGTGTAGGAGCACCTTGAAATTGACATGATTTAATTTTGATTGAAATTTTGTTGTTTCACATTTCCAAAGGGTCATTAAAGTCATTTTCAATGTATTAAAGTACTTAGGAGGTCAAGTTTTAAGTTTGGTGTCAAACTTTGAGTAAATGCAAAAGTTGTCGAAAAATTGCAAAAATTGTCAATATGCAAAAAAAATGATGTAACAAGGAATATGAAAGGTCACTTATAGTTTTAGGTGGTTGGAGGTATTTGTAAGTTCATAAGACAAGTTGAATGCCTATAAAAAGGATTTTGTAGCCATTTTGAACTTGTGGGTGATTGAAAATTTGAAATGGAATAATGAAAAGCATAGTTTTCTGTAATTTTCTTCAGAAATTCATAGTTTCCAGCCTTTTTATGGATTTTTACTGCCTCAAATGCTTGGATAAATGTTTATAAGTGTTATAAGGAACAATAACCTTCCATTTCCAATTCATTTCATGCAGATTGGTGGAAAATTGAGAGAGATATTGTATTTTGTGTAAAAACAGTTAAAAACCTTATTAGGGTAAACAATGATTAAAAAAATTCATGTTCCTTTCAATTTAACTAATGGAAATTCTTGAAAATTGGTGAGAAGCACGTTTGAATAGTATTCTTAAATTTATCAAAGTTATAGAATGTGAGAAGAAAGTGTTGGGAAGATTTTTTGATGCTCTAGGTTTGATAAAAAGTGTTAAAATCTTGTAAAATAAGAGGACAATGGGGTTTTAATGCATTATGATTGTTTAAGGTGAGTTATTTTGGTATATTATTGTTTTGAAAAGGTACTAAATTTTATTTTGAACCCTTTTATAATTGGGTTTGGTGAGGGGATAATCTTTGAGTTATTTGTTAATGACTGTCCTATTTTGTGGCATTCCTAATTTGGAATCAATAATGGAGGCTTATAATGTATGTTTGTTGAAATACCCTGAATTAGGTTATGGAGATTATTTAACCATGTTTTTCAGACTTAAATACACTTTTTTGAAGTATTTGTAAAGAAATTTAGACTTGGGAATGTTGAATTTTTTATTTGGGTGGTCTAAATAGGCCTAAATTGCTAATAAGGACAATCATGAAGGAAATGGGATTTTGTGAGTAAGGGAAGACCTTGGAAGAGTTTTTTTTTGTATTTTTGACTCATATGAATATGTATCAAGCATTGAATGGATTATTTGTGCCTTTGAAGGCTGAAGTTGTATTTTGTAGTCATTTTGTGCCATAGTGAATGATTGAGGGAAGTTGCAAAATAAATTAATCTTGGTTGATGCTTTGAGGAATCTATCTTTTTTTTTGTCATTTTCAAGTTGATTAAGGCATTTTGAGGGTTTGATAAATAAATGGAACTATGAATTGTGTTTTGGTGCATTGAATCAAGTGTTCTATGGAAGGAAAATGTAATTGTGATGAATAATCAAACAAGGATGTTTTAAGTTCTATTGAATGAGATTGATTGGTTGAGTTTTCTTCCTCTAGCTCTACATCAAATTCTAGAAGAAGGTTGTTGGTCCATATTTCTCTTTGTTGAAGTCTTTTGAATTAAGGTTCAAGAGATAATATGTTTTGATTGCATTAAAGATATTTTTGGTCTCTGGAAGTTTTGATCTTAATTTTTCCTGTGTTTTACACTGGTTTGGTTGATCGTGTGTTGAGCACTATCTTTGAAGTTAATGAAGCATGTTGGATCTATTTTTGGGTTCCAGTGAAGCGTGTGTTTGGGTCATCCTCATTCTAATTCCACCCTAGGATGTTTGGCACTGACCTAATTTGAATTTGAAGTTGGATACCCGACTTTGTATCTTTTTCAAGGTTGGAGATAGTATATATATAGGATGAGCTAGTAATGAAAATCATACATAAAAAAAGAAGGAAGATAAGTGAAAGAGCAAGTGCGAAATTGATGCTATTCAAAAAGTATGTGTGAGTTGTGTGTGGGAGATTGGTGTGAAGCTTAATGTTGAGTTTTCAAACGCAGTAAGCAAAAGGTGAACTCTATCATTCATGCAATTTGATCAAGTAACTATGGTTGAATCCTTTGTTGCATTGAGATTGTAGTCTCTCTATAGCAAGTCTTCTTTGTCTTATTTGTATCTCTATGGCAGTGAGCCCTTCGGGTTGTAGCCCTATGGATAGTGAGTTCAGACAGTGAGTTCTTATTTCAGATAGTAAGCCTTTTTGTAATTGGTTTTGATATTCTCTAAAGTGTGAGTTAATCCTTACCGTTATTTTTCCCTTGTTGGGTTTTCCATGTAAATTTTGTGTTACTGTGTTTATGTGTTGGATTTGAGTTTCAGCATTGATATTTGATGATTAATCATTTAACCAGTTTTATGCATTAGTTCTGGTGATTGAATTAAAGGTTAAAATATGTAATAGTTGATTCATTCCTTGTCTCAGTTGTCCTATTCAATAGTTTTTTTCTACGGAACAGGGAAAAATAAGGCGTTCATTGATCAAACCCACATGCTACCTCATTGTGAAATGAAATGAAGTCATTAATAACTTTCAAAAACAAAAAATGAAGTGAAGCTCTTATATGGGATTCAAGATAGCCTAATTACATACTTTTCCTCCAATTTTCATAAAGATCCAATAGTGGAAAAGAAAATTCTGACATTTTTTGTCAAAGTGCAAACCCTAGGCAACCACAAACGTACTGTCATTAAAAATGGCATAACTCATTCAAAACCTAAAAAAAATTGTTCAAACCAAAAGCATATGAAACTAGACTCATTTCTTCATATTTTTCCATTAATTTCATACTAGAAATATATCGTACATGGCCATACTAGTACATTTTCATACTATAAATTTTGGAAAACATTGTTAGAACATGACAACCTTCACCAAAATGACCATATGCCCTACAAACCTCAATGAAATGTAATTCCACAAAAATAAAAAGAAAGAAGATTCACATACCAACACTATCCAATTGGTTTCAAACCTACATATAGGTTGTACAAGTCGTGCCAATAGACAAAAAATGCTGCAACTTTCAGAAAACACCAAAAAACTTCATTCCATTCACTCCAAGTTTGAAAAAGAAATAAAATAATGCTTGCGTTCAACCATTTCATCCTATTCATGCTTTTTCCAACTATTTACAATTGATTCCCACATTCTAAAAATTGCATGAAACTGAAAACCACATTTTTTACAACTTTCTAAAAAAAATTGCATGACAATTTGGCAACTTTTGACATTTTTTGCAAATTTCCAACTTTTCCCACCAATGACTAAACCCACAACCAAAAATGAGTTGAATAGATAGGAGATGGTCTTAAATGACCTTATTAACCACTAAAATACATTTTCAACCCAAAATTACAAAATTAAAGCAAAAATGGAACTTCAAGTGCCCTTGCACCATACATCCAAGGGCAAGAAAAATCAAGTCCCACTTGAGTGGAGGTCTTCTTTTTCTTCATGTTCTTCCATTGTGGACTTTTTCAATCTATAAATCTGATATGTGGAATTTTTCTCTGCTTGCAAACATTCAAATGCATGTTTCATTTTTACCTTAGGTTTTCCATTTATCTACCACTTTCCATTCAAATGAGAATTCATTTCCAAAAGTTGATGCTCCTTATGTTGGATGTTGTGGATGTGTTGCTGATATGTGGTTGTTATTGATGTCAACACTATTAGCATTTGGTGTATTAAAGGATGTATATGTTGAGGATATTGAGAAAATTGTAAAAGAAAATGTTTCAATTTCCTAGTGGAACTGTGTAGGTATGAAGGTGTTTTGTTTTGTACATTGAAGATTAGTTGTTGTGGATTAAAGGGTTTTTTTCTGAGTATATCTAGATTATCCACTGGAAGTTTCAGAGGTTCGTGTACAGATTTGATCATGTTGTGGTCTGACAATATTTCTTTGGTCTCTATCAGTGTTCTTGAGTGAAGATTGTGTAATTATGGTAATTTTATTTGATGTGAATGTTTCTCTATTGTTTCTTGGTGCACTTGGATGTCTCTAGATTGTGCTCTATCTTTGTGGTATGTCCACATTGATCGGTGTGCTCGTGGTCAAAAAAATTTCTTGCGTATGATTGGTTTTTCATGTTCCTAGGTGAGATGATGATGGTAGCGTATTATGGATCTTCAAGGTGAAATTAATTGAAGTCTTTTTGTGTTGGAGATGTTAATTTGGGTCCCCACTATGTTGTGGCCGACCTTGGTGGATTCACATTGAAAAATTAATTATAAATTTGGGCCGATTGCAAATATGCTTTATTTTTCTGGCTGACTAAGTTGTTGATGAAATATCATGTAGCAAATATATAAGAGCAATTGTTTCATTGGTGAAGAGTGTGCTTCATGTGTTGGGTGTGCTCCTATGTGTGTATGTGCAAATATCATTCAATTGCAGAACAAAGTGTGAAGTAGTTTGAGTGAAAAGTGAAGGAGTTTTTTGTGGTTAACTAGAACTATAATCAAGCTTGTGCATAAGCTATTTATCAGTTCGTACCCTCCAGATCTTAATCTTATTCTGTATTGTTGGGTAGTGAGCCCCTTCTATAATTGGGCAGTGACCTCTAGGAAGTGTGCTTGAATGCATGTACATTCCCCTTATTTTTTTCATTATACTTTTAATAGGGTATAATATTGTGAACTGACATCCACTGTGGTTTTTCCTCTAATAGGGTTTCCACGTAAAAAATCTCGGTGTTCTCTGTCTCTCTGATGTGTTAATTATTTATGGTTAATTGGTTATTCATCAATTCTAAGATTAAGTTAAGTAAAGTTTGAAAATTTTATTATTTTGTGACAACTAATTCACCCCCCTCTTAGTTGTCTCTCATTTTTCCAACAATTGGTATCAGAGCAGGCTCCTCTGAAGAAGTCTAAAAGCTTGAGGTGATCCATGAAGACAAAATTCAAGAAGGAAAATATGATATTTGATGGAACTAACTAATCAGTATGGAAAGTCAGGATGCAATGTCATCTAAGGTGTATTGGTGAAGCCTTTTGGAAGATTACAAAAGATCCATATGTTATTCCTCAGAATGGTCCCTCTGCTGCTGATGAGATCAAAGATGTTGACAATAATGTCAGGGCTATTGAAGCTTTGGTGAGTGCTCTGACAGATTCAAAGATGACAAATGTGGTAGGACTACAGACAGCTCATGAGATTTGTATGAAGATGGAAAAATTGTATGTAGGAGATGCATAGGTGAAGATGACTAAGCTACATAGTCTAAAAGGCAATTATGAGAATTTAAAGATGGATGAAGATACAATATCACTTTTTTTATGCAAAGAGTAAATGAAATAGTGATGGGTATTACATGTGCCAGTGGTTCTTTGGATGAGGATGAAATTGTGGCTAAGATACTCAGAACCTTACCTCCCTCTTACAAAGTGAAGGCTTATGCGATTGAAGAGCTCAAATAAGTAACAAAGATGTCAAGAGGCACACTAGTTGGTAACCTTGCTACTTTTGAATTAAGTGAATTTGGTGAATTTGTTATGAAGACTGAATCAACATTCAAGGCTACTATATCTAGAAGTAGCAAGCAAATATATGGTCTAGGGGAATGTTCCAGAAATATATCCAAGTATGATGAAGAACTGAAGCAACTTGAAGATAAAGAAAGGGAAGTAGAAAAATTGGAAGAACTAATTGTAAAGAAAGAATGCAGAGGAAAAGGTAAGTATGAAGGAGTGTTACCTATTAAATATTTTTCATGCAGTAAAAAAGGCCATTTTGCATCAATATTTCCTAAAAGAGTTCCTAGACTAAGCCTAATAAGTCTAGATTCCAAAAGAAATGTTACTTTGTTGAAGGAGTGAATGATCATGAGTCTAATAAAGATAATGGAAATGAAGATGAATGGGTTGTCATTGCTACCATTGAAAATAGTCATGTGGCTACATAATCTGCTAAAGATGAGAAAGCTCTTGCAACCTAAGTTGAAGAAAAGGATGAGTGGGTTATTGATAGTGGATGCTCACATCATATGATTAGTGATAAAAATTTTTTGTAAGCCTAGAGAAGTATAATGGTGGTGTTGTAAGATTTGGAGACAACAATGCTGGCCTGATTTGTGGTAGAGGTTCTATTTGTCTTGGTGGTAAGGATAACATTGATGATGTTCTTTATGTTGAAGGCTTGAAGCACAATCTTTTGAGTGTTGGAAAGATGGTGGACAAAGGCTATGATCTACAATTCAAAGATGGAAGATTCAAGATATGTGGAAGTTCTGGCAAAGAGATTGTTGTTGGTAGAAAGACGAGGTAATATTTTTCACCTGAATACTACTAATGGGAGTTGTTTAATTTCTCAAGTAGACAAAAGATGGTTGTGGCATAGGAGGTTGTGTCATGTAAATTTTGATAACATTGTGAAGGTAAGTTCCACTCAAGCAGTGAGAGATCTACCTAAGTTAGTGAATCCTGCTAACACAATTTGTAAGGAGTGTTAGATGGGTAAACAGACTAGAGTCTCCTTTTGGAGAAAATAGTTTCATTCAGATGATTTATTGGAGCTACTACATACTGACCTCTATGGTCCCTCCAGAGTTAGAAGTATTCATGGAGAAAGGTACTTTATGTTGATTATTGATGATTACTCTAGAATGATATGGGTTTCCTTCTTAAGAGAAAAATGTGAAGCATTGGAAAAGTAAAAAAGTTTCAAGGCTATGGAAGAGAATGAGAAAGGTCTAAAAATCAACTGTATGAGATCTGATAGAGGTAGTGAGTTCACCTCCAAGGAGTTTAATTCCTTTTGTTATGAGCATGGAATCAAAAGACAGTTATCTTCTCCTCGAACCCCTCAACATAATGGAGTTACAAAAAGAAAGAATAGAACAATTTTGGATGCTGCTAGAACAATGATGATAGAAGGAAATGTGCCCTAGATCTATTGGAGTGAAGTTTTAAGAACTGCTATGTACACTTTAAACTGGGTAAATGTTAATGGTAATTCTAGTAATATCCCTTTTGAGCTATGGTTTGGTTATAAGCCTACTATTAAATATTTCAAGATTTTAGAAGAAAATGTTATATCAATAGAGATGATGATATAGGAAAGTTTGATGGAAGAAGTGATGAAGGAATTTTTTAGGTTACTCTACTAAAAGTAAGGCCTACCGATGCTATGACAAAAGATTGAGGAAGATGGTTGAGAGTGCAAATGTTAGAGTTGATGAGGATTCTGTCAAATCATCCAGATATTGTGGATATGATTCAAATGAAGAAGACACAAAAAAAGGGAAGAATGTTCAGAAAAAATCAACTTCAAATTGTGCCATATATTCCATATGTTCTAATTGTTCTAGTGAATCAAGGTAGTCAGGAAGTAGTGACAAGTGCAAGTGTAGAAGAGAAAGTAGAAGAATCATAAGTTCAAGAAAATTCCAAAACTCCAAGGTATGTAAAGCTAAATCATTTTGAAAGACAAATTATAGGAGATAAGAATAAAGGAGTGCAAACTAGAAGAAAGATTGTAGAAGAGTACTGCCTGATTTCCAAAATTGAACCTAAAAATGTCACTACAGCTTGCCAAGATGAACACTGGATGGAAGATATGAAGGAAGAGCTAACACAAATTGAAAAGAATGACACGTGGATACTAGTTCCCAGACCTAAAGAAAAAAATGTGATTGGTACTAAATGGGTGTTTCAGAACAAACTGAATGAACAAGGTGAAGTGGTCAAGAATAAAACAAGACTGGTATGTAAAGGATATTCTTAGATGGAAGGTGTTGAATTTGAAGAAAATTTTTCCCCTATTGCCAGAATCAAAGCTGTTAGATTGTTTCTTGCTTATGTTTCATACAAGAACTATAAAGTCTATCAGATGGATGTGAAGTCGACATTTCTGAATGGAGAACTAGAATAATTATACATTGAACAGCTGGATGGATTTCAGCTAATTCACAAGGAATACATGGTTTTCCGATTGAAGAAAGCTCTATATGGACTTAAGCAAGCCCCCAAAGCCTGGTATGCTAGATTGGACAAATTCTTACTAAATCTTTGATTCACTAAAGGTACTATTGATAGCAACTTATATTTCAAATTGGATCATGATAAAGAGTTAATTATAGAAGTTTTTGTTGATGACATCATTTTTTGAGGTGATGACAATATATGTATGAAGTTTACTGATGAAATGAAGAATGAATTTGAGATGAGCATGATTGGAGAGATGAAGTTCTTTTTAGGATTTCAATTTACTCAGTTAGACAAGTGGATATTCATATCTCAGTCTAAATATGTGAGAGAGTTACTAAAGAAATTTGGGATGGAAGAATCAGAGCCTATTGGTACTCCCATGGTGATCAGATGCAAGCTAACTCAAAATTATGATTCTCATAAGGAAAATATAACTAGATACATGTCAATGATCAGAGGATTTCTCTATTTAACACAAACTAGACTAGATATTATGAATGCTATATGTATAGTTGCTAGATTTTAGGTTGATCCAAAAGAATCACATGTGACTGTTGTTAAGAGAATCTTCAAATATATGAAAGGAAAAGTTCACTTTGGACTTTGGTATCCAAAGGATGATGATCTCACTTTGAGTCCATATATTGATGTTGATTGGGTTGGAGATGTAGATGATAGGAAAAGTACTAGTGGTGGTGTTTTCTTCCTAGGGAAGAAGCTGGTGTCCTAGTTAAGCAAAAAGCAGAATTCCATTTCTCTATCTACTGCTGAAGAAAAATATATTGTTGCTGCAAATAACTATACTCAAGTGATATGGATGAAATAGATGATGAAAGATATCAGGGTGGTATATGAAGAACCTATTGCCATATACTGTGAAAATTCAAGTGCAATAAATATTTCAAAGAATTTGGTACTACACTCTAAGACAAAACATATATCAATCAAGTTTCACTTCTTGAGGGAGAAAGTGAATGAGAAAGAAGTCAAATTGGAGTATGTGCCTACCAAAAAATAGATTGCAGAAATCTTTACTAAACCATTTCCGAAGGATAATTTTGAGTATCTCAAAGGAATGCTAGGGGTAATTACCCCTCCTGATAAGAACTCAGAGATGCATTTACTTGCATTAATCTGCGAACTACATTGCTATATTCTAATCTGGGTTGATGTTTTTGTGGCTGCTATTCAAGGGGAGTAGTTAGATGTGCAGATATGTGGTTCAAAGTGTGTATATGGAAAGGTCATGGTTACCTTTGCCATTGATGTCAAAGGGGGAGAAGTGCAATGTGAAAAATTCTTTTAAGGGGAGAAGAGAAATTGAGGAGAAGAGTCAGAACCAAGGGAAATCAAGTGTGTTGGGTCGATAGTATTTTTCACATCATGTGTTGCCATCAATGCCAAAGGGGGATATTTTTGAATGTTGTGGATGTTTTGTTGATATGTGGTTGTCATTGATGTCAACACTATTAGCATTTGGTGCAATAAAGGCTCAATATGTCGAGGATATTGAGAAAATTGTAAAATAAAGTGTTCCAAGTTCCCAGTGGAACTGTGTAGGTATGAAGGTGTCTTGTTTTGTACGTTGAAGATCAGCTACTATGGATTAAAGGGTTTTCTTCTGAGTATATCTAGATCATCCACTAGAAGTTTTAGAGGTCCACATATAGAATTGATCATGTTGTGGTTTGACAATATTTTTGTGGTCTTTGTCAGAGTTCCTGAGTGAAGATTGTGTAATTATGGTAATTTTAGTTGATGAAGATGTTTCTCTATTGTTTCTTGGTGCTCTTGGATGTCTCTAGATCATGCTTTATCTTTGTGGTATGTCCACATTGATTGGTGTGATCGCGGTCAAAAAAAATTCTTGCATATGATTGATTTTTCATGTTCTTGACCAACATGATGCTGGTAGTGTGTTTTGGATCTTCGAGGTGAAATTAATTGAAGTATTTTTGTGTTGGAGATGTTAATTTGGGTCCCCACTATGTTTTGGTCAACCTTGGTGGATTCACATTGAAAATTTAATTGTAAATTTGGGCCGACATTGCAAATATGCTTTATTTTTCTAGCCGACTAAGTTGTTGATGAAATCTCATGTAGCAAATATATAAGAGTCATTGTTTCACCGGTACAAAGTGTGCTTCATGTGTTGGGTGTGATCCTATGTGTGTATGTGTGAATCTCATTTGATTGAAAGCAGAGTGTGAAGAATACTGAGCGAAGTGTGAAGTAGTTTGAGTGAAAAGTGAAGGAGTTTTTTGTGCTTAACTGAAACTGTAATCAAGCTTGTGCAAAAGTTGTTTTCTTAGTTCGTACCCTCCAAATTTTAATCCTATTCTATACTGTTGGGAAGTGATCCCCTTTTGTAATTGATCGGTGATCTCTAGGAAGTGTGTTTGAATGCATGTGCATTCCCCTTGTTGTTTTCATTATAATTTTAATAGGGTATAATATTGTGGACTAACATCCACTATGGTTTTTCCACTAACAGGGTTTCCATGTAAATTATTTTGGTGTTCTTTGTCTCTCTGATGTGTTAATTGTTTATGGTTAATTTCTTATTCATCAGATATACAATTAAGTTAAGTTTGAAATTTTTATTATTTTTTGACAACTAATTCACCCCCCCTCTCAGTTGTCTGTCCTTATTTTTCCAACACCTTACACCTGTTGTATGTTCTACATTCCTAACTTTCGTTGGATCTTTCTTTTTCTTCTTGCACTATCTCTTACTTAGCATCTTCTCAGCTTCAAGGTTCCAAAACTATAGTTCTTGTTTATATGCCACATTACCACTGTTCATGTCTTCATCTTCATCATTTGAATACAATTTGTCAGCATATTCATCATCCATAAAATCAGAAAATACAACCAATACCTCTGTTGTTTTTGTAACATCTTCTTCACCATATTGTGCTACATTTGCATAACAATCTTCATACACTGTATTCACTTATCCTTCTTCTTTATATCATTTTTCATATTCATCTTCATGTGCTACACTTGTAAACACATACTCACAAATATTGTTCGAAACAAAATTTTGAGTCTTAATGGACTCATTTTTTTCCTCTTCCTTGGATGGTGTGTTAAGTACTTTTAGCCACCTTCTCAATCTATAAGCTTCTTGTTTCTTCCTTCTCTTTTCCATCATTTTATTAAGAGACCATTTCACCTTATTTCGCATTAACTAATTCCAAACATTTTCTTGATAGACTTTTCAAGACACTGTCATAATACAAGTTCAACATGTTTTTCAAACTCTTCCATTCTTCTATCAAACTCTACAAGTAGGCTTACCCTATTGTCTTTCATCTTATCATTCTTTTTGAGGCCTTCTTTCTATCTCTCATCATTTCTTGATCCACGCTTCTTGTGATATCTCACCTGGATTTCTTTTTCTTTTCCTCACTACTTAGTCTTTTGGCATCTAGGTTCTTCACTTCAACCTATCAAAAACAACACACAATTTCCAAAAATTCTCTTAAACAAATCTTTGAGTTATGATACCAAAATGATGTAGAAGAGGGGAAGGACCTCAAACAAATTTCCTATCACCTTCAAATAGGACTTCAAAACTTAAGGTTGCAACTATGCATTTTGTTCATCCTAGACAATGAGTTCTAAACCCACTAGGTGGGGTAGAAATTCAAACTGTTTTGGTCATAATTTTCATTAGCTACTTGTTAAAGGGAATGTGAAAACTGTTTTGGATACCCTTTTGGTACTTACTAAACATATATTAAAATGAATTAGGTCTTTTTTGTATGGAACATGGAAAAACAAGAAGTTCATTGATCAAACCCATAGGCTATCTAACCGTGAAATGAAATGAACAGTCATTAATAAATTTTACAAAAAAAATAATGAATCCAATCACTTCAGTGGGATTGAAGATAACCTATTTACATAATTTTCCTCAAATTTTCATAAAGATCTAAAAGTGGAAAAAAAATTATGACATTTTTTCTCAAACTGCTAACCCCAGGCAACCACAAACTTGCTCTCATAAAAAAATGACATAACTCATTCAAAACCTAATAAAATTTTGTCAAAACAAAATAATATGAAACTAGACTCATTTATTCATATTTTCACATTTATTTCATACCATAAATGTACCATACATGAATGTACTATCATATTTTTAGAATGCAAATTTTGGAAAACATTGTTAGAACAGGGCAACCTTCACCAAAATGGCCATATCTCCAAAAAAACTCAATGAAATATAATGACAAAAGAAGAAAAAGAAATAAGATTCACATGAAAAAAACTCCAATTAGTTTTAGACCTTCATATAGGTTGTACAAGTCATGCCAATAGACATAAAATTCTACAACTTTTAGAAAACACCAAAAACTTTCATTCCATTCACTCCAAGTTTGAAAAATCTATACAATAATGCTCGCCTTCAACCATTTCAACCTATTCATGATTTTTCAAACCATTTACAATTGATTCCCATGTTCTAAAAATTGCATGTAACTGGAAACCACATTTTTGAAAAATTTCTAAAAGAAAGTTGCATGACAATTTGACAAATTTTGAATTTTTTTTCAATTTTCCAACTTTTCCCATCAATGACTAAACCCACAACAAAAAATGAGTTTAATGCATAAGAGATGGTCATAAATAACCTTATTAACCACTAAAAACCATTTTCAACCCAAAATTACAAAATTAAAGCAAAAATGGAACTTCAGGTGCCCCTGCACCATACACCCAAGGGGAAGAAAACTTAAGTCCCACTTGAGTGTAGGTTTTCTTTTTCTTCTTGTTCTTCCATTGCGGGCTTCTTCAATCTACAAATATGATATGTGGAATCTTACTTTCCTTGTAAAAATTCAAATGCATGTTTCATTTTTACCTTCGGTCTTCCACTTCTCTTCCACTTTCCATTCAATTGGGAATTCATTTCCAAAAGTTGATACTCCTTACACCTTGCTGTATTTTCTACATTCCTGACTTTCCCTAGATCTTTCTTCTTATTTTTCTTGCACCATCTATTACTTAGCATATTATTAGCTTCAAGGTTCCAAAACTATAGTTCTTGTTCATATGCCACATTAACACTATCCATGTCTTCATCTTCATCTTTTGAATACAAATTGTCAACATATTCATCATCCATAAAATTAGAAAATACAACCAATACCTATGTTGTTTTTGCTTCACCATATTGTGCTACATTTGCATAAAAATCTTCATACACTACATTCACTTCTCCTTCTTCTTTATAATTTTTTCCATTATCTTCATGTGCTACACCTATAAACACATACTCACAAATATTGTTAGAAACAAAATTTTGAGTCTCAATGGACTCATTTTCTTCATCTTTTTCCTCTTCCTTGGATGGATTATTAAGTACTTTCAACATCCTTCTCAATATGTTTCCTTCTTGTTGCTTCCTTCTCTTTTCCATCATTTTATTAAGAGGCCATTTCACCTTCTTTCTCATTAACCAATGCCAAACATTTTCTTGATAGGATTTTTCAAGACACTGTCATAATACAAGTTCAACACGTTTTTCAAACTCTTCCATTCTTCTATCAAACTCTTCAACTAGGATTACCCTATTATCTTTCATCTTTTCATTATTTTTGACAACTTCTTTCTTATATTGCTGCTACATCTTTCTATCTCTCCTATTTTCTTGATCTATGCTTCTTGTGATACCTCACCTAGATTTCCTTTCCTTTTCCTCACTACCTAGTCTTTTGGCATCCAGGTTCTTCACTTCAACCTATCAAAAACAACACATAATTTCCAAAACTTCTCTTGCCTAGATCTCCAGGCGCTGATACAAAAATTATGTAGCAGAGGGGAAAGACCTCAATAAACTTTCCTATCACCTTCAAAAAGGACTTCAAAACTTAAGGCTACAATTATGTATTTTATTCATCCTAGGCAATGAGTTCTCAAACCTAAAAGGTGGGGCAACAATTCAGACATTCTTTGTCATAATTTTATTTAGGTACTTGTTAAATGGAATGCAAAAATTGTTTTGGATACTCTTTTGGAATTTACTGAACATATGTTAAAATGAAGTAGGGTTTTGTTGTATAGAACATAACAAATCAAGGCGTTCATTGATCAAACCCATAGGCTGCTTCATTGTGAAATGAAATGAACAATCATTAATAACTTTCACAAAACAAATAATGAAGCCAATAACCTCAAAAGGATTGAAGATAACCTAATTATAGAATTTTCCTCCAGTTTTCATTAAGATCCAACAATGGCAAAGAAAGTTATGGCTTTTTTTCTCAAACTGCAAACCCTAGGCAACCACAAACCTGCTCTCACCAAAAATGACATATCTCATTCAAAACTTAATAAAATTTGATCAAACTAAAAGAATATGAAAATAGACTAATTAAATCATATTTTACCATTGATTTCATACCAGAAATGTATCGTACATGGTTGTACTAGCACATTTTCAGACTACAAATTCTAGAAAACATTGTTAGAATAGGGTAGCCTTCACCAAAATAGCCATATCTCACACAAAACTCAATGAAATTTATTGCAAAAAAAAAAAAAGAAAGAAGATTCACATGCCAAAAATATAAAATTGGTTTCATACCTACATATAGGTCGTACAAGTCATGACAATAGACATAAAATGCTGCAACTTTTAGAAAACACCAAAAAACTTCATTCCATTCACTCCAAGTTTGAAAAATCAATACAATAATGCTTGTCTTTGACCATTTCAGCCTATTCGTGATTTTTACAAAAATTTACAATTTATTTCCATTTTCTAAAAAATTTATGTAACTGAAAACCACATTTTTGACAACTTTCTAAAAAAACGTTGCATGACAATTTGACAACTTTTGACATTTTTTGCAATTTTCCAACTTTTCCCACCAATGACTAAACCCAAAACCAAAAATGAATTGAATAGATAGGATATGGTCATAATGACCTTATTAACCACTAAAACCAATTTTCAACCCAAAATTACAAAACTAAAGAAAAAATGGAACTTTAGGTGCCCCTACACCATCATATCATTTTGAGTGGCAAATATTTATAGAAATATATGTTACTAGTTATATTTGTTGAAGTATGTTATATGTCAGAAGTTTACTGTGGTTGCATACCTATATGTGTTGGAAATTCTACTATCATATTACTAAATCAAGAAAGATACATTATTAGACACTGAGGAGTGTTTGTATGATTTCTATATTCTTGCAATATCTTGCTTGCATCCATTCATAGTGATAGAGGTGATATAAAAGGTTGTAACAAAATATTTTAGTTCATTGTTGGTTTAGTGTTTCTCAGGTCTACTTTGTGGAGGTGGTGTAGGATTTTTGGTTTCTACAAAGAGTATATCTACACTCGTTCTATCATTTTCTAGAGTTTTTAGAGGATACATGTTTAGCATGCAAAAAGATTGAAATGATAGAAGGTTTTATGTGTTTGTTTGTTAACTAGTTGATATTTGAGACCTGTGTGGTAGCAACTAGTAGTGTCAAAAATTAAAATATTTTGTCTGATGTCAAGATAGGACCTAGTTATGGTTCATGTGGTAGCATGCGATATCATCTTTTAGCAACAAAATTTTTTTATTTTGGACCAACTTGTTACACATTTCATGTAATTTGAATTTAGGCCCTCCTTATGTCATCCTAGTTATTTGTGAATCCTTGGAAAACATAGAAGAGTATTGATGCAATGTCACATATATACTTATTTGTTGTGTGGATGCACAATGTCAAGTATAATTGCACTAGTGTGAAGAAATTTTTTACGTAAGTGTAAATAGAAGAGAAGGTGGTGAATATAAAAGAGAGTTGCATCTCATCATGCGTGCCAAAATTAGAAGATCATATGCAGTATGGAAGAGTGTTAGCCATAACTTTGGCACATGTATGAGGTGTGTTCTATTGCATTACAAATCCACAAGCTTTATCTATGTATTTCAGTAGGACTAGTGTTCTACTTGTAGGGTTGGTTCTCTGTTTATTGTACTCAGGGATTGGTGTCTCTAGTAGGTTGGTGCCTACAAATACATTATGGGATTAGTGTCTCTAGTAGGTTGGTCCATACTTCATATTCTAAAATTCACTTGTATATTTTTTCTTTGTGAGGCCAGATTTGGAAAGTAGATCCAAGCAACTATTTTCACTATGGTTTTTTCCATCTTGGGTTTACACATATATGTGGTGTTTAATTGTGTGAATGTGTGCTTAATACTTATTTAATAGTAGTGAATATTTAAGTTGTATCATTTGATGTTTTGAGTTAATTAGATCTATTGATTCACCCCTCTCAATATATGTGTACCCTTCAACTAGTATAAGAGCCAAGTTCTTTTAAAGAATCCTAACAACTTAAGGTAGTTTCAAGATGAAAAACTTAGTTTCTCAGGAAGAATTCTTTGCAAATAAAGCACTACTCTTTGATGGATCCAATTTTTCATTCTAGAAAGTTAGGATGGAGTCCTACTTGATCACTCTAGGACTTGATTTCTAGATGTCAGTTTTAGAGGGATATGAGATTCCTGAAAAACCCTCCAAGGGATTAGGCTAGAAAGAGGGATTACAAAATTAATGCTAAGGAAAGGAATGCTATTTTATGTGGATTGACTAACTCTAAGTTTGTGAAAGTGATTCAATGCAAAATAATGAAGGAAATATAGGAAAAATTGCATATGATGATGAAAAATTTAAAAAGGAAAAGTAAAAAGCTCATAGATCTCAATTTGAAAGTTTGAAGATGAAATAAGATGAAAATATTACCACATTCTTGTTTTGGGATGATGAATTTTTCAACTCTATCCAAGGCCTTGGTGAGTAACTGAAAGAAAATAATGTTGTGAAAAAGGCACACAGATCTCTTCCTAGAAGGTTTGATTAAAGTCTCTACAATTGAAGAAGCTAAGGATATAAATGTTTTGAAGATGATTGAAATGCATGGAATTCTAACTATTTTTGAAATGAGATTTGAAAGTGAGGATTCTATGAGGAAAGAGGTGGAATTTAGAGTATCTAAGAAGCAAATTGATCTATATTTTGATATTGGATCAGATTTAGAGGAAGCCAATTTTTTTAGAAAGCTATAAAGAGGTTCTGATAAGGATAAAGGAAAGTTACCTTTTTAAAGTGTTTTAATTGTGGCGAAGTAGGATATTTTATGGCTAAGTGTCCCCATAAGGATTCTAACAATGTTAAGAAAAAGTATGGAAATGAATCATTTCAAAGAAGGAATAAATTAGAAAGGAAACAAAAGAGTTTCTACACTAATGGGTATATGCAGGATCATCATGGGCCAAAAAGTGGCAATATGATGGGTATGTGGCTAACGACTATTTTTTTACCCAAAATTTATGAAATGAAAAGGGTTTTTAAAGGAGATTCTCAGCTTCCCACCAATATAAATTATGCTTTAAATTGAATTTAATAAGTAATTATTATTAATTTTCTATTCAAATTATGATTAAAGTCCTGATTCGTAGGTTGATTGAAAAAAATCTATAGCTTTCAAACGGTATTGTTGATGGTGTTTTCTACACAACAACAACTCAGACAAAAAATGATATTTTATCTCTCTTGAAAGATAATCTTCAACAATAAACTGCTAAAAATCACCCTAAGGTCTCTCGAGTGTCAGGTCATGACAATGCATAAACAACTCAGATAATATGTGAAAATGCTGGTAATCACAATCGGACCTTACTACAAGCAAACTGTATCATTCCAATTTATCAAATTTTACAATATTATGATCTTAAATCCTAAATCTAACCAAATACTAAAGAAACAACAAAAGATGAGGGTATAAGAGATATAACGAAATCTAAATTATTTCTAAGATGAATAATGCAAAGGATAAATACCTGGAACAGACCAATCTCAAATAACCAATTCCTGCTTAACCCACAATGCAATATCACAAGAAAGGTGCAATCTTCTAAGGCATACAGATTTTCAAATCATAGACGTTCATCCATAATCGAACTAAGCACAAATAGATGTATAGTCCAGGTTGACTTCACCAGCCTACTACAATCAGATAGTTATTGGGAGTATAGACCAGGGATTGCTACAAACATTCCAAGCATAAAACCATGAACAATATTCACCAAACTAATCTAATTCTAAATCTGACATCAAATCTTATATCTCCAAGCAATTTCGAAGGATGGAACAATAGGAACCATGCAAGATAAACTAACACAAAAGAATTCACCAGAGAAACCACAATTCCTTCAATTGTATTAGATCACCAAAATACAGCAACAATTCCACTATTCTGTGTTACAACACTTACTCAAAAGAACTAACTACTATCTCTACTGCAGAATGCTCTTGCTCTTTTCTCACCCTAGCTTGTCTAATTCTATTATTTGTCCAACCACTACAAATGAGGCAAAAATGCCACTTTAAAGAGAACCCTCAAAACATGTCGGCCCAGCCAGACATTTACAAAATAAAATAGCCAAAACAAGTTGGCCCCAGGAAATTCAAAATAAGGCACACATTAAATGTTGATACATCATCAAGGTCGACCAAAACACATTCCTCAATGCAACCCAGATCAACACATGCCCTATAATAGAAGGGAAGCACAAATCATGAAGTGGCATGACATTAATCACCACCTCCCTTATCTTTGCTCTGATCTAGTGATTCATGAACTTTAAAAAACACCTTATCCAACTCAGCAACTGGTGGCAAGGGTAAGATTTTGAGCCGACATTCAATTGATTCAATCTCTTCCCTTGACTGCTTAACCGTTGTATCCCAATCACTCTTATATGCCAAGCATTTATCCACTATAGCAAGATAAGTAGCCGCATCATCCAATTGGTGCCCTGTCACAAAATTTTCAATATCAGGGGCATAGACATCATGCCACCAATCCCTTATTTTTTCCAAACTCAAGTACCTAGGGGCGATCTTCCTCCTGCTAGTCATTATCTCAAAAAAGGCGATGCATCCATCATAAAAACTAGTCAAATTACCATCTATCTACTTCCTTTACTTGTAGATCTTCTTGATGGTTTTGTGTCAGATTTGTAGGGCTTCAAACCACTCCCAAGGCTCATTAACCCTAGATGAAGAAATAATTCCATCAACGACTAGCTAATCCTTACTATACTCCATGATTATTTTGGTTTTCTGCAATAAGAGATCAGTGTCCTCCTTATCCTGAAATAAAACATAATCCAACAAATCCTTAGCCCTTATTGCATCCTTTCCAGTTGAAAGGATCTCCTTTATTGCATCATCTCCCTTAGCATGTACCTCTTGCAACCAATTTATTATAGCCAAAGTAGAAGCTTTCATCTTTTCTATTTTAGAGATGGTCTCCTTTGGCAAGAAACCAACAGTAGCAGAAGAGGATGGGTGAAAAGATTGCAAGGGCTTCATAAAATATTCCAGACATTTCCTAAGCCTTTCATTCTCTTTCTTTAGTTCATGCTTAGACTGTGTTTCCTTCCTCAATCTCCCAATGATCACTGCAATAGACCCCTCATATTCTTCAATATCTTGCTCCATAGAAGTGGGCCCGAGATTAATGGTCTGTACTTCATAATCCTTCCCGGTGACCTCATCTTTACTTTTACTAGCAGCAGAGGTGGCAATATGAATGAACCTGTTACTAGCTTCATCCCTCTCAATTTTGGAAACCACCTTAGCTACCTTCTTCCTCTTACCTTTTCCAATCTTGGCCAACATTTCATCTTAGTTGAGAGGAGTGTCCTCAACAATGACCTGTTTCCTTCTGATCTCTTTGTCTAGCCAATCCAGAATAGCAGGATCCACTTGGATTTCATCTTTCTTGACCTCTTCATGTTGATCCACCATGTCATCCTTTTACTTCTTAGGAGTTTGATCACCTTTGTTTCCCAATTCGGGCTCTTCTTCTTTTAGGGGTGATGGAGTCTTAACAAGAACATCCTCCTTCTCAAGGGATCTATTATCTTTACTATTTGTAGGAGAATCCTCATATTGCACCAATGGAGAATGATGCACTTCCACATTTCCTACCTCAAACTCAGCAGTTGCGCCATAAATTTCCCCATCCTTAAATGGTTCCGCTTCCTCACTAGTCTCATGCTCTTCTTGAGTCATCTGTTCAAGTATACCCATTGGAGGAGAGGTATCCTTCTGTTGCTCCACAGTGGATGCCATTGGAAGGGGATATGCCTTCTTCCTTATTTTTAGAAGTTTCTTGATCTTTCTTCTTAGAGGCCCTGGTTATCCTTGTCCTTTTTGGCTCTGGAGGAGTGTCTTCTTTCTCTGCTTTCTAAAGTTCCTCCTCTACGGTAGACTTACCTATTTTCACAATATGGCTCCTCTTCTTTCCCCTAGGTTTTCTTTTCTTTTCAGGCTCACTCTCCTTAGGGCCTCTAATTTTAATCTTAAGAGGTGAGCCTACCTTAGTTTTGACTATAGAATCATCCTCACCTGACTCCTCTGAGGTAGAATGAGCATTCAAATTTCCCATCAAATTAAAAGTACAAGGTACCTTTTCACTCTCCAACTCTCATACTTTATGTTTCAACCATGACTTAGTGGATTTCATAATAGGAGCTATCAATTCTTGCAGTTCAGTTATTTCTCTTTCTGACCAGTTTATCTCTCTAATGGGTCTGTCCTTAACTGATTCAAATGCATGATCTTGGACTAAATTTTCATCATCCTCCAAGTGATCAGGAATTAACTTGACTTTGTACATTCAGATTACATCAACTGGAAGCCTAGAATGCCTTTTCTTTCTTACCTCAAAGTCATCCTTGTTGTTCGCCCAGTAGTCCTCTAGATCATCCTTGTGGTGATATTCTTTAGTAGCATTCTTCTGTGCTTCACCAGTGATGTCAAAGCTTGTCGTCTTAGAATGGAAAGAGAAACCAAAAGTACTCAACTCCTCCCCTGATGCATGAGCTGATTGGATTGAAGGGAAAACCTCACTTATACCAATTTTCAAGGGAAATTCCCCACCAAACCTTGTCTTGTGCTTCGCCTTTTTAACAACAACATCAAAATCACATATCTTCTGGGTAACCTCCAAGAATATGATGTCATCAGTGGGATATCTTGGCAATCTATATGGAGCAATCGGGCATCCATCAATTCTGATATAGGAGAAGGTGAGGAACTGTATAAACCAAGCTCCATATGTTTTAATCAGTTCTGTGGCTCCATAAAAAATTCTCACATTCTCTGCGCTTTGAAGAAACCTAGTAATATGCATAGTGAATGCATCATTTTATCTTCTATAATTTGGACTCCCCAGGTGCAGCTCAGGGTACACCTCGTAAATGACATCCTGCCCAAATGTTCCTTTTGGACTCAATCCCTTGTATGGATAAAATCTGGCCAGTACATATACCACATAAGATGTCATGGTGAATTTCTTTGTCTCCAGCACATCTCTCATATGCCTGTCAATCATTGCACTGATAATCCCTGCCTGATTGTAATTGATGCCTTGCTCAATCTTGTTAATGACATGCACCATCCAATTCTCCAATTCCCCAACACTCTTCAAGCCCGCCACCCTGCTCAACAGTCTGATTGCATCATATATCTCTTGTCGGAACTTGAACCTATTTAACTATTTAGGCAACTTGGAGAAATGAGATTTTGGATTTTCCATCCAGGAATTGATCATCTGCTGGGCTTTGGTAGGTTCATCCTCATAATAAGTCCTAGCCAAGTCCATGTCCAAGGCACACACACATGGTAAGTCTGGCATATCAAATGCCTAGGCAATGGAAACTAGATTAAATTTTTCCAATACTCTCCCATCAGTGCTGACGATCCTCTGTGTATCAAAGTCATAGTGTCGGGCACATTCCAATATCAATTCATATCATTGAACCGTAGGAGGAAATCCTACCACATGAGCCAGTCCAGATTTCACCATTCCCTTGGTCAGGACCGATGAATCCCTCTGAGCTAACCTTTCTTTGAACTCCTCATATCTCCAAGCTCCTACATTGGTATCCGAAACCTCTGACCAAACTGAATCCAACTTACTATTCGGTAACTAATTCTTCACATCTAGCCTTGTTCTTTTAGCATCTGTAACTGAGGATCCCTTGGTATCCCCCTTGGCCTTACCTGTTGCTGCCTTGCTCGATTCAGCCTGCATTCATAAAAGAGCCTCATGAGAATCCAATTATCATCCATATTTCAATCAAAGGTTAGCCTACAAACCACATGAAATCATTAATCATCAATCTTGAAAATCCAAGAAAATGAAGTAATTCAGGAAAATGAAGTTGGGGCAGAATTTTGGAGAAGTCTAACGTAGACGAACTCCCACTGCCAAGACATTATTGCATCGAATAAATTATGAATACAGACAAAAGAGATGCATTATTATCATGAGATTCATCCATTAAGCAACAAGAAATTATCATACAACATTTGATTCATTACTCCAATTTTGAAAATCAAAATCAAGTGGAACTAGGCAGAAAATTGAAAAAATCCAAGTAGTTCGGATTTTCGCAGGCAGTTTGAAATTCTAGGAATTCATCACACTCCAGAGAAATGGCAAAATCTGGGAGAATCCGGGTGCACGAAAACTCAACAGACACCTCGAAAACCCGACGATCGTTCGACATGTAGACCATTAATCGAGTGACCATACAAATCCCCTATCCAAATCCAACGAACATAAACTCAACCCCAATAAGCCAAATTTTTATTGTACCTAAATTTAAACTCCCAAAACTCTCAAATGGTTGATCCCTTCAACAAAATAATGATGCCCTAAATTTGACAGCTAAACCTCTGCCATGAGAGTTAGGGAAAGCTTGAAATTCATACACCATCCCTCAAAATGATTAAACTAGGGCACACGAGGGTCTCAAGTATTACGAACAAGGTAAATCCAGACATAGGACATGAGGGTCACAACAACTCCGCCAATCTTAACAACCTTGGGCAGACATACCTAAACCCTACCTTCACAAATTATACCGGATTACTTGCAAACAAGGCAAGGCCCTAACAGGAACGCTCAGTCACAAGGGTACACTAGGAATTCATTGATAAATGAAGAGATGCATAGTGCAGGCTTTAAAACCCATGGAAAGGTGAATCAAACCCTAATTCGATAAATACGTAACCATGAAAACAAACAAGGGCCGATCCAAATAATCATCAACAACAACTTGAAAGATTCAATCACAAAGCACAAAACAATGGGAGAAGTCAACAACGACTTAGCATGGATTAAATCCGAATGAAACTTGAGCCCAAGGAAATCACTACGAATTAGGGTGCCCTAGTAGTGATAATATCAACACAAACGCCCAAGGAAATCACACATGAGCAAACCAAATCCACCAATCAAAGCTCAAAAATGAACACACTCAAGCACTAGAGAAATGAAAAAGTGAATAATGAAATCAGGAAGAGCGTCGATAGACCTTAAATTCGCTCACATTCACGCTAGAGAAGATGTACCCCAAGCATTAATGGCTAACAAGACATATCGAGAAAATCCAGAAACCCGAGGTTGAAACAGAATTTCGTGAAAATCTGATCCAGACGGACTATCCTAGTGAGCATGAATTTCGCGGATGACACACCCTTCCGGGACTCCGACATAGTCTAGGAAAATCCAGGTGATCCGAAAAATCTAGGATTCAACTAGAAACCCAGATTTCAGAAAATTCGACATTGACAGAAGATAGACCAGGACCTGGGAAAATCTGGGTGAGCCGAAAAATCCCAGATTCAAGTCAAAACCCTAACCTCATCAAAACCCAAGTTTGATCGGTTGAACCATTAGGGTAAGACCAAGATAGGAAAGACCAACATCCCAAGACCTCGAAAGGACAAATCCAATAAAAACCAAAGGTCCAAGAGGCATCTGAAATCAAAAATCAGAAGGTCCCTACTCCAAGTGGGGTGTGTGTGCAAAATTGCATAACAAATGGCGACTCTACTGGGGAAATGCTCCAGAGCATTTCGATGACAAACTGGAATCAAGAACCCAGAACTTATGGTTTCAACTCATCCATCCATTCACCACCTATGATTAAACCAAAGAACCCACAAGTCATCCAAACGTTTCCTACACTAGGGTCGAAGTGTGTGCCTATGCATTCATTACCCCCCTTCAGCTACAAAAGAAACCAAACTTGGTTTGAATAGGCTACATAAAGATTTATACTCTAAAAGAAACTTGGATAAAGTCTCACTGCCAGTCAGGCATCCATAGCCCTGACGAAGGTATCACTGTGATTCTCCTGAACATAGCTCTATTGCCAGCTAGGCGTCCATAGCCTCGGTAGAGATATTCAGATTCCCCTAATGAGTTGAATTCAGTCTTTTGATTTTCCATATTGTCTCTTTATTTTTCTGATATTGCTTGTCTTTTCACTTCTTTCTTTTTTTTTTTACTCCAACTTGTGAGTAGTGAAGTTCACACTCAGGGATGAGAACCATAGTGGCACTAGAGCAGAAAAAAGATTTTTCACCTGCACAAACTTCATAAGGACCTTCTGCAACTTCAAGCATCTTTTAATATTCAAAATGTGAAACCCTAATGTATTCCTGTTCAATATGACTAAAGGACTCTTCATCTTAGACACAAGGATATGTGATGTTGGGTAGAGAATCCATACCATAATATCTTGGAAAGATGATTAAAGTTTGAAAAGGAAATACTGAGAGCACCACACCTACTTTGTCACCACCGTCATACAAATGCAACAGGAGGTCCCAGAAGGAGTAAGAACCAAGAGCAAGAGCAACACAAACCAGAGCAAAACAAGGCAAAGAAAACCTACTCTAACCAAAACAAAAATAGGAAATGAAAGTCAACCTACTCTAACAAAGCAGACAACATAAAGCAACCTAAACTAACTATATACAAAACAGAGAGCTAAAAATAGCTCAAGATTGGAAATAGTATTTTAAATACTGCCCATTAACAGGTAGCAAAATATCTTCCCCCGTGAGAGTCTTCAGACGGAAGGCATTATCTCCAAGTATTTTAGCAATCTGATATGGACCGAGCCACAGTTTATCAAAGTTTCCATGGTCTCCTTTTTTATCATGAGGTTTATCCCAATACAAGACAAGGTCAGAAATCCTAAAGGCTTTGACCCTAGCCCTTCTGTCAAACCACCTCTTAACTATCCCCTGATGTTTGGAAAAGTTCTCAAGGGCATCATCCCTATTCTCCTCAAGGTTAAGTAGCTCTATCAACCTGGCCTCCCTTTTATCCCCCTCATCATAAAACTCATTAATAAATTGCAGGGTTGGGATCTTGAGTTGAATAGGGAATACTGGCTCCAGACCATATACTAAGTGATAGGAAGATGTTCCAATGGATGACTTAAGCCTTGTACAATCTGCCCAAAGGGCAAACTAAAGTTGAGTGTGCCAATCTTTTGGGTTCCTCTCCAACAACTTATGGATAACAGTCAATAAGTTCTTATTGGAAGATTCTGTCAAACCGTTACCCTGGGGGTAGTAATTAGATGCAAACTTTATAATAATGCCATGATCAAAAGCCCAGTTTAAAAATTTTAAAGATGCGAAAGCAGGACCATTATCACAAACAACAGAAATAGGACATCCAAACCAGTTAACAATAGAAAATTCTAGAAAATCAACCACTACCTCAGATGTACATTGCCTACAAGCAAAAGCCTCAGTCCACCTTGTGAAATAATCAGTAATGGTTAGAATGTACTTGTGTCCCGCAGAGGATGGTGGATTAATAAGACCTATGAAGTCCATACCCCACTAAGCAAAAGGCCTTACCTCAGTAACTGGTTGAAGTGGGAATGTTGCATACCTTTCCTTCGTTGCTGCAATCTAGCAAGTGTGACAAGTCCTAACATGATGGTGAACGTATTTGAACAACGTGGGCCAATAATACCTAGCCCTCAAGATCTGATTTGCTGTGGCAATAGCAGAACCATGGCCAGTTCCATACTTTTCATGGAATTCGTTCATCACCCTTTTAGCTTCTTGTTTCCCAAGACACCTTAAATAAATGCCTTCATGATTTCTCTTATACAGAACAGCTCCCTTTAGCATGAAACTATCGCTCTTCAGTCATAGAGCTCTTCTCTATACGATATTAAGATGGCTTGGGGATCGTTGGTTCAACAAGTAATAAACTATGTCATCATACCAACCACCCGAGGAAACCTCCTCAAGATTATAATTCTGAACAGTCAGTTCAGGCCCCATTTCAACCATAGTCTGAGTAAGTCCCTACCCTCTTACCAATTTCATGGGTTGGATCTCAATATCATATTCTTATAGCATTGTCACCCACTTGGCTCTATGCTCACCCAACTCATTCTGCATCAACAATAACTTAATTGCAGGATCTAGGAGAATCGCATAAACCTTATTCTTGAGGATATAATGTCTGAATTTCTTCACTGCTCTGACCAGGGCATATGCTTGCTTTTCTACACTCGGATATTTCAACTCAACATCTTTTAATGGTGCACTCATAAAAGCAATAGGATGCTCATTTCCCTCATTAGACTTCTGAGTTAGCATTTCCGCACATGAATGGTCCGAGGAAAATGAATAGATGTAAAAGGGCTTACTGTAATCGAGACTTACCAATACCAAAGCATCAGCAATGGTTCTTTTTATTTCTGCAAATGCCTCTTTTGCTTTTGTAGTCCATTCAACTTTAGCATCTTGCTTGAACATTGCATTCAGAGGTTTAACAATTTCAGCAAATCCAGTAATGAATTTCCTGATGAAGTTGATCTTGCCAAAGAAATATTTCATCTCTTTTTTGCTAGTGGGTGGCTGAATCTTCAGTATGGCCTCCACTCTCTCTAGATCAATAGCAATTCCCTTTTTAGATATGAAATGTCCCAGCAATTTCCCTTCTGTCATTCCAAAAATGCACTTTTTTAGGATTCAAGGATATGTCAAATTCCTTGCACCTTTGAAACACTTTGCATAAGTCAGATATGTGGTCCCCCCTATTTTTGGAAAAAGATAGTTAGATCATCCATATAAATAATAATGCACTTGCCTATGATATCTTTAAAGGCAATATCCATAGCCCTTTGAAATGTAGCCCCAACATTAATAAGACCAAAAGGCATCTTTCTGTAAGCAAAGGTACCCCATTTGGTTGTGAAAGCAGTCTTGTGTCTATCCTCATATTGAACCATTACTTGGTTGTACCCTGAATAGCCATCCAAAAAGCACATCATCTGAGAACCATTAACCACTTGGAGTACTTCATCCAATGAAGGGACTGGATAATTTTCCTTTTCTAACGATCTGTTTAGATTTCTAAAATCAACGCAAAGTCTGATTTCCCCATTCTTTTTCCTTACTAGGACTAGGTTCACCATTGATGTTGAATGCCTGATAGGAAATATAATTCTGGCAGACAGTAATTTTTGAACTTCTTTCTGTATAACCGGTTCTAGTAATACGTTAATTGGTCTCTATCTCTGCCTGAAAGGCTTAGCCCCTAGCTTCAGAGGTATAGTATGAGTTATGATTGATGTATCGTAAGTTTTTAGGTCCTCATAACTCTAGGCTACTATATCCGGAAAGCTATGCAATGCTTCAATTATTCCTTGTCTTTCCTCTGGAGTGCATACCTGGCCAATAAAAATGTTCTTAGTATTATCTTCAGTTCCCATATTGTAAGTATCACACTATCCACTGATAGATTTCCTTTTAGACTCTTGCTCCTGATCTTTGATCTTGTCCAGATCAAAAATCTGCTCCAACTGTACCATTTCCCTTGGAATAGTGTTAGACTTCAAATTTATCACTCCCTCCAAATCCAGTTCTACTTCCCGGAGTTCTGTTTCATCAATGATTTGGGAAGTGAAAACATCTGTGTTTGTAATGAAGTCCAAGATATGCTTGTCATCCTCAAATACCTGAAAGTTAATAACATTGTCTAGAACTGACAGCACAGGGGTCAATTCTATAGTAAACTTTTTCAAACCTGACAAAGATAGGGGCTACAGAGTGCTCGCTGCCTGGGCTAGAGAATCTGCAGTTTGATTCTTCTATTATGGTATCAGTTGAATATTGAAGGCATCAAATCCCTCAATGAGGTCCCATACTCTATGCCTATAATTAGTCATTCTCCTATCATGGAATGAATATTGTTTCCTTACTTGCTTAATTACCAGCTCAGAGTCACCGAAAACTTGTAGAACCTTAACCTTTTTCTTGAGTGCCATAAGAAGTCCATGAATCAATGCCTCATATTCTGCTACGTTATTAGTACAGTGAAATTAAAGTCTATGGGCTGCAAAGAAGGTTTTACCTTTTGGGCTAATCAATTCGAATCCTGCTCCAGCTCCATGCTTGGATTTAGATCCATCAAATCTGAGGGTCTAGCATTCAACGGTTGCATTCCCCTTCATCCTATCCTTCGGGTTATTACTACTGGAGGATTCCTCAGATGACATTACTTTCTTTCCTTTATAATCTTCTGGAGGACTTTGTATGCCCATCTTGACTTCCAGGGTTGGATTTATGCATTTTTGTATTCATTCTACTGCTGCTTGGCATAAACAACATTCCAACTTTGAATGGGAAGCATTGTGAACTCTACACCAGTTAGGTAAGAGTAACTCTTTGAAGTTTGTCCTCCTAACAAGGTGAACCTAGTTTTCAATACACTACCCAATGAATTCCTGGAAACTGTCTAGTAGGCTAACCTGATTGTCCTTGGATTCATCTTCTTCCTTAATTGATCCTGTTAGAATAGTAGTGTTGCTAGATTTTGTTTTTGTATCAATAGACATTGTATGTAGCATTAATACCTCCTCTGAATCTGACTCCTCATAAAGAGTTGATAGCATATAATTTCCCATGCCTACTTCTGATATCAGAACTTCATTTGAAGTATTTTGATATTCCGTAATCATGTATTTCATTCTTGGTTCTCTCTCAATTCTAATTTGATTTGGCATCCCTTTCCAAGGAAGCCACATGTGGGAGTGGTCAGTAGATAGATATCCATTTAAGGCCTTCGTAAAATCTCTTCCTAGAATTAGGCCATATGCATCAGGGATATCAGCCACTTGAATATTGATAACCTGTTGGATTCTTGGGTCAGTAGCTGCTTGCATGTGAATCATGTTTAACTCTCCCACTACATTTACTTCAATTCTATCCAACTGAGTTACCTTCTTCTAGAAGTCAGCAGGTGTAATCCCTAAGGCTCTACATACTCCAAATGGCATCACATTAGTAGAAACACCAGAATCCAGTAACCAGTTATGTAAATTCTTACCGAATATGCGCACAGAGATCAAGAATGGTGGGGTCTTCGTCTTCCCTTGAAACAAAGTTGGTTGAGTATCTACCTGGGCTACTTGAGTATTGTCTTTCTCCTTTCCTTTATCTCCAGGGGGTAAGTTAGTCTGACCAAATGCCTGGTTTGGTGTCTTCACAGCCTAAGAACCAGAAACCTTGTTGACACTCTCACTAGAAGGTATATCCAAAGACACATCATAGGCACAAAGAACTGCATTCCTAATTGTCGAGGACCTTAGTAACTCGAATACTGAAAGATTTACCTTTAATTTTTTGAACTCCTCAGCAACATACAAAGCCATTTTCTCTTCACTTAGATTAGTGGGGATGTCTCTGGGAGATTCCTCTACCTTATCTTTACCTGTTTGAATAGTTTTTTCCTTCTGTGGGTCAGTCTGAGCTTGTCTTTCCTTTGAAAAGTACTACCTGGAAACATGTGGAAAAGGCAGATTATTACTAGCACTTGGGTCTAAAGGGATATTAAAATTATTAGGAGGAATGGAGGTGGTGAAAGGACCCCCAACCTGCGGGTGTCTATGGGGCATGTCTCTTAAATCGTATCCTTTACCCTGCCTCTGGAACATCTGCACCTCTTCAACATAAGCCTCTTCTTGATCCAGAGGGCCATTATCATTTTTTGCCTCCTCATTGAATAACTGAGCCACCTCATCTCCATTGCAGATTTGGTCTACTTTCTCCTCTTGGGAATCGGATTCCTCTTCTGGAACATTTTCTTCACCTGCTGGAAAAGGGGCATGATTTAGTACCAATACAGGAGAGTCATAAGGGATGGAGGGAACAATTTCCTGACCAATTGCATTATTTTCTACTTCATACTAGAAAATAGAGGCTGCAGTTTGGAATTCTAGACACTCTAACTTAGAATGATGGCTTGTCTTATGGAGCCTACACCACCATGACAGGGCAGCCTCAACCAGATATACACCACTGGGAGGCTTGTCTTGACAGACTGGCTGATTAGCAAATTGGTTGACAGGTTGATCCAATGGAGTGGGGACTCCTCCATTATTAGGTCCTGTATTCAACGTCTTATTATGTCCCTGTGACTACCTCCTATCAAATCCTGGGCCACTACCTTGTCCTCTATCGAAATTATGTCTCTTATTATTATTGTACCCTCTGTCATTATTAAATCCTCTCTCATTGTTGTAACCTCTATCCTGATTATATCCTTTATCATTGTTATACCCCCTTTCATTATGTTGTCCTCTATCAAAATTTTGCCCCTGTGGATGTTCTTGATTCTAATTGGATTACAGATTTCTCTAAGTAGCTTGTAATTGGTTGTTTTGATTCCTTAGGTAAGTCACCTCTAGGTTTAACTTCTTTATCTGCTCAACCATTTCATCAACCCTATCTTTATTTAGATCTCCATAAGGGGTATGGCTTGAATTACTCTGAGGAGGAACAAACATTGTAGCAGATCCCATGGACTAATGCAACACTTCAAAATTCTGCAAGTAGGCAAGGAAACCAATTGGCTGCTACTGATACAAGGGCTGGTTAACTTGCTGTTGTGGAAAGTTCATTATAGGAGAGACCTTGCTCATGGGGGGACCAGGATGTGGCACCAAAGGAAATTGAGGTATTGGATTCATGATGGGCATATGATTGGCAAGTGCTTGATTCACTGCCTAAACCTAGTTTGGATGTGCAACTAGCCCTAAAGAATGCAATGGTCTAGCCAAATGCTGCCTTAAATCTATGCTAAGCTTGACTGCTTCTGTATAAGCATCAACTAGATGAGCTCGAGGATTAGGTATCCATTTCAGAAAGGTTGTTGTAAGGCTATCCAATGCTTCATAATAGACTCCCAGGGCCATAGCATCATCCAAGACATAAGGGTCTTGAAGTATAGTATATGCACGGTGGAACCTATTATTGAAACCAGATATGGGCTCATTAATCTCTCTCTTGACTCTAGTGAATTGCAAATACAATTCATTAGCACTAATAGGTATTCTGAACTTCTGTAAAAAGGTAGTTTCAAGATCATTCCAGTTAAGAATTGAACCAGATGGGAGGTGATTGTACTAGTAAAAAGCCTCCTCTCCCAATGAATAAGGAAATAACCTACAGGCGACATCCTCATGAGCAATTCCTCTATCTTTGAGATAGGTTTGAAAGATCCTGATATGCTCTTCTGTGGTCCTGTTTGGGTCATTAATATGAAATTTTGAACAGAAATGCTTAAGGTTTTTGGGCATAACATTGTAGGCATTGAAAAAAAAGGGAGATGGATTATTAGAAAGGAAAGCCATTGGTAAGAGTGGTGGTAGTGGTTGATTAACGATAGGCTAGGGTTGCTGAATGGGGACAACCTCAGGGATGGGTATGGCTTCAACTTCTAGAAGTCAAGATGCAGATGATACTGGTGAAGAGATGAGTGATGATGATTCTCCCCTTTCTTGAGCCCTCCTTGACCTAGTAGGAAACTGTAATTCCTGTAAATCTTCCTCTCCTGGGCTAGATCTAGTACTTCTTATATATCTCTCAAGAGAGATGGTGTTTAAGAAATGATCCAGTGAGCTCATTCAGGCCCTCCTTCTAGCACCAATCTGTTGATGGTGTTTTCTGCATAGAAACAACTCAGACAGAAAATGATATTCTATCTCTCTTGAAAGATAATCTTCAACAATAAACTGCTGAAAATCACCCCAAGGTCTCTCGGGTGTCAGGTCATGACAATGCATAAACAACTCAGATAATATGTGAAAATGCTGGTAATCACAATCGAACCTTACTACAAGCAAGCTGTATCATTCCAATTTATCAAATTTTACAATATTATGATCTTAAATCCTAAATCTAACCAAATGCTAAAGAAACAAAAAAAGATGAGGGTATAAGAGATATAACAAAATCTAAATTATTTCTAAGATGAATAATGCAAAGGATAAATACCTGGAACAGACCAATCTCAAATAACTAATTCTTGCTTAACCCACAATGCAATATCACAAGAAAGGTGCAATCTTCTAAGGCATACAGATTTTCAAATCATAGATGTTCATCCACAATCGAACTAAGCAGAAATAGATGTATAGTCCAGGTTGACTTCACCGGCCTACTACAATCAAATAGTTACTGAGAGTATAGACCAGGGATTGCTACAAACATTCCAAGCATAAAACCATGAACAGTATTCACCAAACTAATCTAATTCTAAATCTGACATCAAATCTTATATCTCCAAGCAATTTCGAAGGATGGAACAATAGGAACCATGCAAGATAAACTAACATAAAAGAATTCACCAGAGAAACCACAATTCCTTCAATTGTATTAGATCACCAAAATACAACAATTCCACTGTTCTGTGTTACAACACTTGCTCGAAAGAACTAACTACTATCTCTACTACAGAATGCTCTTTCTCTTTTCTCAACCTAGCTTGTCTAATTCTATTATCTGTCCAACCACTACAAATGAGGCAAAAATTCCAATTTAAAGAGAAACCTCAAAACATGTCGGCCCAGCCAGACATTTACAAAATAAAATAGCCAAAACAAGTCAGCCCCAGGAAATTCAAAATAAGGCACACATTAAATGCTAATACATCATCAAGTTCGGCCAAAACACATTCCTCAATGCAACCTGGATCAACACATGCCGTATAATAATAGGGAAGCATGAATCATGAAGTGGAATGACATTAATCACCACCTCCCTTATCTTTGCTCTGATCCAGCGATTCATGAACTTTCAAAAACACCTTATCCAACTCAGCAACCAATGGCAAGGGTAAGATTTTGAGCTGACATTCAATTGATTCAATCTCTTCCCTTGATTGCTTAACCGTTGTATCCCAATCACCCTTATATGCCAAGTATTTATCCACTACAGCTAGATAAGTAGCCGCATCATCCAATTGGTGCCCTGTCACAAAATTTTCAATATCAGGGGTATAGATATCATGCCACCATTCCCTTAATTGTTCCAAAATCAAGTACCTAGGGGGGATCTTCCTCCTGCCAGTCATTATCTCAAAAAAGGCAATGCATCCATCATAAATACTAGTCAAATTACCATCTATCTACTTCCTTTGCTTGTAGATCTTCTTGATGGTTTTGTGTTGGATTTACAGGGATTCAAACCACTCCCAAGGCTCATTAACCCTAGATGAAGAAAGAATTCCATCAACGACCAGCTGATCCTTACTATACTCCATGATTGTTTTGGTTTTCTGCAATAAGAGATCAGTGTCCTCCTTATCCTGAGATAAAAATAATCCAACAAATCCTTAGCCCTTATTGCATCCTTTCCAGTTGAAAGGATCTCCTTTATTGCATCATCTCCCTTAGCTTGTACCTCTTGCAACCAATTTATTGTAGCCAAAGTAGAAGCTTTCATCTTTTCCATTTCAGAGATGGTCTCCTTTGGCAAGAAACTAGCAACAACAGAAGAGAATGGGTGAAAAGATTACAAGGGCTTTATCAAATCTTCCAAACATTTCCTAAGCCTTTCATTCTCTTTCTTTAGTTCATGCTTAGACTGTGTTTCCTTCCTCAATCTCCCAATGATCACTACACTGGACCCCTCATATTCTTCAATATCTTGCTCCATCGAAGTGGGCTCGAGTTTAATGGTATGTACATCATAATCCTTCCCGGTGACCTCATCTTTACTTTTACCAGCAGTAGGGGTGGCAATATGAATGACCCTGTTACTAGCTTCATCCCTCTCGATTTTGGAAACCACCTTAGCTACCTTCTTCCTCTTACCTTTTCCAATCTTGGCCTACATTTCATCCCAGTTGAGAGGAGTGTCCTCAACAATGACCTATTTCCTTCTGATCTCTTTGACTAGCCAATCTGGAACAGCAGGATCCACCCGGATTTCATCTTTCTTGACCTCTTCATGCTGATCCACCGTCTCATCCTTTTCCTTTTTAGGAGATTGATCACCTTTGTTTCCCATTCGGGCTCTTCTTCTTTCAGGGGTGATGGAATCTTAACAAGAACATCCTCCTTCTCAGGGGATTTATTATCTTTACTATTTGTAGGAGAATCCTCATATTACACCAACAGAGAATGATGCACTTCCATATTTCCTACCTCAAACTCAGCAGCTGCGCCATAAAGTTCCCCATCCTTAAATGGTTCTGCTTCCTCACTAGTCTCATGCTCTTCATGAGTCATCTACTCAAGTATACCCAATGGAGGAGAGGTATCCTTCTGTTGCTCCACAGTGGATGCCATTGGAAGGGGATCTGCCTTTTGCATAGTTTCTTTGGGAGATGGAGTTCTTGACCTTCTTGAATAAACTTGGGTTTTCCCCCCTAAACTCTCCTCATTAACCACATGAGGGTCTACCTTATCTTTAGAAGTTTCTTGATCTTTCTTCTGAGAGGCCCTGGTTATCCTTGTCTTTTTGGCTCTGGAGTAGTGTCTTCTTTCTCTGCTTTCTCAAGTTCCTCCTCTTCAGTAGACTTACCTATTTTCACAGTATGGCTCCTCTTCTTTCCCCTAGGTTTTCTTTTCTGTTCAGGCTCACTCTCCTTAGGGCCTCTAATTTTAATCTTAAGAGGTGAGCCTACCTTAGTTTGGACTGTAGAATCATCCTCACCTGACTCCTCTGAGGTAGAATGAACATTCAAATTTCCCATCAGATTAAAAGTACAAGGTACCTTTTCACTCTCCAACTCCCATACTTTATGTTTCAACCATGACTTAGTGGATTTCATAATAGGAGCCATCAATTCCTGCAGTTCAGTTATTTCTCTTTCTGACCAGTTTATCTCTCCAATGGGTCTGTCCTTAGCTGATTCAAATGCATGATCTTGGACTAAATTTTCGTCATCCTCCAACTGATCAGGAATCAACTTGACATTGTACATTCTGATTACATCAACTAGAAGCCTAGAATTCCTTTTCTTTCTCACCTCAAAGTCATCCTTGTTGTTCGCCCAGTAGTCCTCTAGATCATCCTTGTGGTGATATTATTTAGTAGCATTCTTCTATGCTTCACCAGTGATGTCAAAGCTTGCCCTCTTAGAATGGAAAGAGAAACCAAAAGTACTCAACTCCTCCCCTGATGCATAAGCTGATTGGATTGAAGGGAAAACCTCACTTATACCAATTTTCAAGGGAAATTCCCCACCAAACCTTGTCTTGTGCTTCGCCTTTTTAACAACAGCATTGAAATCACATATATTCTGGGTAACCTCCGAGAGTATGATGTGTTCTGTGGGATATCTTGGCAATCTGTATGGAGCAGTCAGGCATCCATCAATTCTGATATAGGAGAAGGTGGGGAATTGTATAAACTAGGCTCCATGTCTTTTAATCAGTTCTTTGGCTCCATCAGAATTTCTCACATGCTCTACATTTTGAAGCAACCTAGTAATATGCATAGTGAATGCATCATTTTCTCTTCTATAATTCAGACTCCTCAGGTTCAGCTCAGTGTACACCTTGTAGATGACATCCTGCCTAAATGTTCCTTTTGGACTCAATCCCTTGTATGGATAAAATCTGGCTAGTACATAAACCACATAAGATGTCATGGTGAATTTCTTTGTCTCCAACACATCTCTCTTCTGCCTGTCAATCATTGCACTGATAATCCCTGCCCAATGGTAATTGATGCCTTGCTCAATCTTATTAATGACGTGCACCATCCAATTCTCCAATGCCCCAACACTCTTCAAGCCCGCCACCCTGCTCAATAGTTTTATTGCATCATATATCTCTTGTCGAACTTGACCCTGTGTAACTATTTAGGCAACTTGGAGAAATGAGATTTTGGCTTTTCCATCTAGGAATTGATCATCTGTTGGGATTTGGCAAGTTCATCCTCATAATAAGTCCTAGCCAAGTCCATGTCCAAGGCACACACACATGGTAAGTCTGGCATATCAAATGCCTGGGCAATGGAAACTGGATTAAAGTTTTCCAATACTCTCCCATCAGTGCTGACGATCCTCTGTGTATCAAAGTCATAGTGTCGGGCACATTCCAATATCAATTCATATCATTGAACCGTAGGAGGAAATCTTGCCACATGAGCTAGTCCGAATTTCACCACTCCCTTGGTCAGGACCGATAAATCCCTTTGAGCTAACCTTTCTTTGAACTCCTCATATCTCCAAACCCCTACATTGGTATCCAAAACCTCTAACCAAACTGAAGCCAACTTACTATCCGGCAACTGATTCTTCACATCTAGCCTTGTTCTTTCAGCATCTATAACTGAGGATCCCTTGGTATCCCCCTTGGCCTTTCCTACCACTGCCTTGCTCGATTCAGCCTGCATTCATAAAAGATCCTCATGAGAATCCAATTATCATCCATATTTCAGTCAAAGGTTAGCCTAGAAACCACATGAAATCATTAAGATAAATCATTAATCATCAATCTTGAAAATCTGGGAAAATGAAGTAATCCAGGAAAATGAAGTCGGGGTAGAATTTTGGAGAAATTTGACCCAGATGGACTCCCACTGCCAAGACATTATTGCGTCAAATAAATCATCAATACGGACAAAAGAGGTGCATGATTATCATGAGATTCATCCATTAAGAAACAAGAAATCATCATACAACATTTGATTCATTACTCCAATTTTGAAAATCAAAATCAAGTGGAACTAGGCATAAAATCAAAAAAATCTGAGTAGTTTGGATTTCTGCGGGCAGATTGAAATTCCGGGAATTCATCACTCCGGAGAAATGGAAAAATCCGGGAAAATCCAAGTGCACGAAAACTCCGCAGACACCTCAGAAACCCCACGATCGTTCAACGCGCAGACCATTAATCGATTGACCATACAAATCCCCTATCCAAATCCAACGAAAATAAACTCAACCCCAATAAGCCAAATTTTGATTATACCTAAATTTAAACTCCCAAAACTCTCAAATGGTTGATCCCTGCAATAAAATAATGATGCCCTAAATTTGATAGCTAAACCTCCGCCATGAGAGTTACGCAAGCTCAAAATTCAGACACCATCCCTCAAAATGATTAAACTAGGGCACACCAGGGTCTCAAGTATTACGAACAAGGTAAAGCTAGACACAGGACATGAGGGTCACGCCAACTCCACCAAACTTAGCAACCCTGGGCAGACATACCTAAACCCTACCTTCACAAATTATACCAGATTACGTGCCAACAAGGCAAGGCCCTAACAGGAGTGTTCAATCACAAGGGTACACCTGGAATTCATCAATAAATGAAGGGATGCATAGTGCAGGCGTTAAAACCCGTGGAAAGGTGAATCAAACCCTAATTCGATAAATATGTAACCATGAAAACAAACAAGGGCCGACCCAAATAATCATCAACAACTTGAAAGATTCAATCACAAAGCACAAAACAATGGGAGAATTCAACAATGACTTAGAATGGATTAAATCCGAATGAACCTTGAGCCCAAGGAAATCACTGCGAATCAGGGTGCCCTAGCAGCGATAATATCAACATAAACGCCCAAGGAAATCACATGTGAGCAAACCAAATCCACCAGTCAAAGCTCAAAAATGAACACTCAAGCGCTAAAGAAAATAGAAAGTGAATAATGAAATCAGGAAGAGCACCAATAGACCTTAAATTCACTGACATTCACACCAGAGAAGACGTACCCCAAGCATTAATGGCTGACAAGACATATCGAGAAAATCTGGAAACCCGAGGTCGAAATAGAATTTTAGGAAAATCCGAGCCAGACGGACTATCCTAGTGAGCACGAATTCCGCCGACGGCGCACCCCTCTAGGACTCCGAAGCAGTCCGGGTGATCCAGAAAATCTCAGATTCAACCAGAAACCCAGATTTCAAAAAATCTGACATTGATAGAAGATAGACCAGGACCCGGGAAAATCCGGGTGAGTCAGAAAATCCTGGATTCAAGTCAAAACCTGGACCTCATCAAAACCCAAGTTTGATCAATTCAACCCTTAGGGTAAGACCAAGATAGGCAAGACCAACATCCCGAGACCTCGAAAGGACAAATCCAATAAAAACCAAAGGTCCAAGAGGCATCTGAAATCAGAAATCAGAGGGTCCCTACTCCAAGTGGGGCATGTGTGCAAAATTGTACAATAGGTATCACATTTTTTGAATCCAAAACATGGATCACATTCTATGCTTTGCATACTATAGGACTAAAAAATGAAAAATTTAATTTCATGAAGTTTTGACCAAGTTAAGGTGGTCGGACATACAAGTTTTTTATATTTTTTAAAAAGTTGTAATAAAAAAATCATAATTAATTATTTAATTGGAAAAAAATTACAAAAAAATATGCATCACATCGGGGCATGAGTCCTCTATTTATATCTAAAATATTATCATTTTATTTTGGTTAGGGTGGTCAGACAGACACCTACTTTTTTTTCCCTGAAATTTAAGTACTTTGCATTGAAATTTCAAATTTTCAGCTAGTAGATTTTTTATTTTTTAAACAAACCTAATAGTTTAGAAACTACATTCAATTTTCTATAGATTCTATTCTTACATATTTTTGAAATAATATAGATAACTTATTCAAATTTTTATGTCAAGTTGCCTAACTCTGATTTTTCTAAATTTTTTTCCACTTAAGGGCCTATTTTTTCCATGATGATCCTGCACATACCCTAATGAGGATGACTACTCTACTGATGAAGAAGATAAATATATCTCTGGAGATGAAAAATAAAAAATCTATATTCATGGATTTTGAAACTAATGAAGAGGATACACAATTGGATTTTAGAAATAATGAAGAAGTAGATCTTGTAGAAGAATTGCAATACATTGGAAAAGAGATTAAGAGACTAAAGAAGAGAATTATAGAAGTGAAGGATAAAGAAAATATATCTTTGGATTTAGAGAAAGCATAGAAGATGATTGTTGAATTGAAGAACCATGCAGAAGAAGAAAAAAGGAATGGAGAAGTTCTAACCAGAATATTGTTGTAAAAAGACAAGGACTGTGAGAAGCTTGAAGAAGATGTCGTGTCGATAAAAAAATATATTGAGAAGGTGAATAAATAGATGCAAATGAAGTTTGGAAAGAGTACAAAGACTATAGATTTGATATTGATATGAAATAGATCTCCACATGTTAAAACTAGAATTGGTTTTGATGATGAAAAGAACAAGGTGAAAGAACAGTCTGTGAAGCCTACTAAAATAGGTTCGAAATTGACTAGTTTTAGAAGTAAAAAGTTTGAAAGAGTTATTGCAAGTGATGAAATTAAGAGACAATATTATGGCTTTATTCAAGTTCAAAATAAGAGTAGAAGAGCCAAAAGTCAAGGATACAACACCAGGTTCAATTATTCTTTTTCCAATTATTGTTTTAATTGCAATAATTTTGGTCATAAGGATGTGGACTATAGAAAAGCTTTGGTAAGAAGAAATAACCTTGTCAACAATAATGCATTTGCACCTCTATTCAATTCTAATATCATTTTCTACAAATGCAACAATTTTGGACACATTGATAGGAATTGCATAAGAAATTTTGTAAGCCCCCCTCTTCTAAAAAGAAAAATAAAAGGATCAAAATGTAGAAGTCATGAATTAGATAAGGTCTAGAAGAAAGTTCTAGAGGAGAAAACATTAAAGAAATCAATGATTGCTCAAATTAATCTACATGCTCAGAAAGAGAAGAATCTATGGATCATAGATAGTAGATGTTCAAGTCACATGACTGAAGATAAAATTAAGTACATAAATTTCAAGAAATTTGAAGGAGGTTCTATGACAAAAATAATTGTATTGCCAAGATCACTGGTAAGGGTACTTTGAGTCTTGATGGTGGTAGAACAAAGAAACATGATATTTTGTATGTTGAAGGACTAAAACATAACCTTTAAGTGTGATTCAGATGTGCAACAAAGGTTATAAGATATCGTTTAGTGTCAAGGTCCATGAAATCAAGAAATCAAGTACCAGAGAATTGATTGCGGAAGGAAGTAGGATAGCAAATAACATATATCATCTTAGCTCAAGTTGAATGGAAAAAAATGTCTTACTATGAAGAGAGAAGAAATTTGGATTTAGCACAAAAGGATATGAAATATTAATTTTGATGACATTGTAAAGATTAGCTCAAGAGGAATCGTATGGGATATGGCAAATATTAAGAAGCCTCAATCTATCAGTTACAAAACTATTTCATAAAAGAAGACAAACAAAAAGAAGATTTCCTACTAAGGAGTATTCTACATCAAAACAATTGGATTTGGTCCATATAGATCTATGTATGTGGACCTATGAGGATAAAGAGTCTACAAGGAGATAGGTATTTCATGGTGCTCATTGATGACTACACTAGAATGACTTGGATTAATTTTCTAAGAGAAGTTAGAAGCATTTTAGAAGTTTAAGTCATTCAAGGAATTAGTAGAGAATGAAATTAGAAGAATAATCAAGGTTTTAAGATCAGAAAAAGGGGGAGAATTCACTTCTAAAAAGTATGAAAAATTATGTGAGGATCATGGGATATGAAGGAAAAATTTTACACCTAGGACTCTGCAAAAGAATGGAGTTGTAGAAAGGAAGAACTAAATTGTACAAGAGATGGAAAGAACAATGTTGTATCAAGAAAATATACCAGATATGTACTAGAGAGAAACAATTAAAAATGTGGTATATATCTTGAAGAGAGTTCAAATTAAACACAAGACTAATAAACACCATATGAGTTGTGAAGACCAGATTCAATTAGACATATCACGATATTTGGAAGAAAATGCTACATAAAAAGGGATGAAAATTTGGGTAAGTTTGATTATAGATCTAATGAAGGTATTTTTCTTGGTTATTCCTTGAAAAGAAAAGCATATAGATGTTATAACAAAAGGATGAAGAGGATTGTGGAAAGTTCAAATGTGAGAGTTGATGAATCAATTTAGTCTATTGGTACTCTAGAAGTAGAATATGATGAAGAATAAATCCACAAAAGTGATGAAGATTCAAAAATTTTGACAAAAATCCAATAAAATATGTTTAGAAGAATCATGTTGAAGAAAAAATTATAGGAGATAAAGATAGTGGGGTTTAAACCTAAAGGATAATTGAGAAGGAAAATGAGCAAGTACACTTTCTATTACTATCAAAGATAGAAACAAAGTGTTATAAAGAAGAAATCAAAGAAAAATGTTGGTTAGAAGCTATGGAGAAAGATCTAAATTAGATCAAGAAGAATGAAACTAGTGAATTGGTACCAAGACCTAAAAGTAAGAATGCGATTGGAACCAAGTGGGTTTTAGAAAAAAGATAAATGAAGAAGGTGAAGTAATTTGAAACACAACTAGACTTGTGTGTAAAGAATATGCTCAAGTTGAAGGCATAGATTTTGAAGAGAAATTTGATATGGTAGAAAGACTAGAAGCAATTAGGATGTTTTTAGCTTTCTCATCATTCAATAATTTCAATGTATACTAGATGGATGTTAAGTCAACATTTCTGAATGGACAACTAGAAAAAGGGGTCTATGTTGAACAACTTTAAGGGTTTCAATGTTCTAAAAATTGGATTATGTATGCAGATTGAAGAAGGATCTTTATGGACTCAAAAAAGCCCCCAGTGCTTTGTATTCAAGGTTGAATGGATGATTGAAACATGGGTTCCAAAGAGGAAGTGAAAATAGTAATATTTGCATAAAAATAGAAGGTAATCAACTATTGATAGTTGTGATCTATGTAGATAATATCATTTTTGGCGGTAGCAGTGATGACATGTGCAAGGTGTTTCAAAAGGAAATGTAAAGTGAGTTTGAAATGTCAATGCTAGGTGAATTATATTTCTTTCTTGGGTTGTAGATTACACAATTAGACAAAGGGATATTGATTTTATAGAACATGCACATAAAGGAGATGCTAAGTAATTTTAGGATGGAAAAATACAAACTAGTGGGTACATCTATGGTTACAAAATGCAAGTTGAGTAAAGATGATGAATATTCTCCAATAGACCAAACCTTGCACATATATATGATTGGTAGCTTGTTGTATGTGATAACATCTAAACTAGATATAATGCAAGAAGTTGGAATGGTAGCTAGATTTTAGGTAACACCTAGGGAAACTCATGCCATATTAGTAAAGAGGATATTTAGATATTTGATAGGTACAATGGATTTTGGACTATGGTATCCAAATAGTGAAAATTTCACTCTGACTGCATACATAGATGCATATTGGGCAGGAAGGATAGATGACCAAAAGATCACAAGTGGTGGAACATTATTTCTTGGTGATAGTTTGGTGTCTTGGTTGAGAAAGAAACATGACTCAATTTCTCTATCTATAGAAAAAGTGGAATACATTGCTACAACCTCATGTTGCACTCAAGTATTATGGATGAAATAACAAATGAAGGAGATGAAGATTAATTTTGATGAAACTATTTCTATTCTTTTTAATAACACCTATGCCATAAAAATTTAAAGAATCTAGTAATGCACTCAAAGAAAAAGCACATTGCAATAAAGTATCATTTTTTGAGAGAGAAAGTTGCAAAAAAGAATGTGAAGTTGTAGTATTCTAAGACAAAGGAGAAAGTGGTAGAAATATTCACAAAACAACCTCTTAAGGATACTTTTAAATTTCTCTAATAGAATATGGGAGTTATTGCTCCCTCCTCTTGAATCAAGAGGAAGTATAGGTTGAGGAGGAGATTGGTCTCCCTACCACAAGAAGGCTAGGTGGTATTGCAAAATATTTTCAGCAAGGGGAGTCTATATCTTCCAAGGGAGATAAATCAATCTAAGAGGGAGAAATTTCTTCATATGTGACTGACTGGTTCTATGAGTGGCCCAACATTTTTTTGTTTGACATCAATGACAAAGGGAGAGATTATTGAATGGAGGTTGTCATTGATGTCAAAGGACTTCATTGTGTCAAGGATGTAAGGCTAAGTTATACATGAATTATCATTATATTCCCTTGTCATATCATTCTGAGTTGCAAATATTTGCATAAATATATGTTACTAGTTATATTTTTGGAGGTATATTGTATGCCAAAAGTTTAGTGTGGTTTCATACCTATTTTTGTTGGTAATTATGTTGTCATATTACTAAATAAAGGAATATGCATTATTAGATACTAAGGATTGTTAGTATTACTATTGTATACTTGAAATATATTGCTTGCATCCATTCATAGTGATAGAGGTGATCTGGAAGGCTATATTAGAATGTAAAATTTAGTGTTGATTTAGTGTTTCTTAGGTTTATTTTGTGGAGGCATTGTAGACTCTACAATTTCAGAGGAGAGTATGTCTACACTAGTTTTATCATATTCTAGAGTTTATGGAGGATATATTCAACATGAATACATATTGAAATGGTAGAAGGCTCCCTATGTTTTTCTGTCAACCAGTTGGTGCTTGAGACATGTGTAGTAATGACTAGTAGCCTACATAATTTAAATCTTGTGTGATGTCAAGATATGACCTAGTTAAGTTTCTTATGGTAGTGCATGATATCATGTTCTTTTAGAAGAAAAAAAAATTGATTTTGGACCAACTTGTTACATGCTTTATTTAGTTTAAATTTAGGTCCTCCTTATGTAATTGGTTATATGTAGATCCCTGGTTGACATAAAAGAGTGTTGATGCAATGTCATGCAAATATTTTTTTGTTGCATAGATACACAATGTCAAGTATAATTACACTAGTGTGAAGAAAAAATTGGCCAAAGGAGTAAATTGAAGAGAATGTGGTGAGTATAAAAGAGAGATTTTCATCTTAGTGTGTGTGCCAGTAACAAAACATCATATGCAGTGTGGAAGAGTGTCAATTGTAACTCTAGCACATGTGTGAGGTGTGTTTTGCTGCACTACAGATCCACAAGCTTTATCTATGTATTCTATTAGGACTAGTTTTCTACTTGTAGAGTTGGTTCTCAGTTCATTGTACTTGGGTATTGGTGTCTCTAGTAGGTTGGTGCCTAAAAATAAATTAAGGGATTGATTTCTCTAGTAGGTCAATGCCTACTTCAAATTGTAAAATCCTTGTATATTTTTTTATTTGTGAGGCTAGATTTGGATAGTAGATCCAAGTAACTATTCTCACTATGGTTTTTCCCATCTTGGGTTTCCACATATATTTGGTGTTCAAGTGTGTGAATGTGTCCTTAATGCTTGTTTAGTAGTAGTGAATATTCAAGTTGCACGATCTAATATTTTGAGTTGAGGTTAATAGTTTTGAATTGATTAAATCTACTAATTCACCCCCCTTCGAGTAGATTGTGTTTCCTTCAAAAATATCAGATTTTTCTTTGTTCTTTGCTTTATTTGTGAGATTCTCTTTTGATGGCTATTGGGAGTACTTATGTTATCTTGAAGATTAAATATGTGGTGAGCTCTTTGATTTCTAAAGAGAGATGAGGAAGGTATCCATTAATGGAAAGGAGGCCATAAATGTTCATGGAAGATATAAGGAAAATTGAAATATAATGAGAAGTGTAAGAAACCCAAGTCCAGGGGGAGATCCAAATCTCTTGGAAAGTCCAAAGTTATTTTTTGGAATTGTGGTAAGCTTGAAAACTTCCATAAGGAGTGTAAAGAGGAAAGGAAGATGAAAAATAACAAGTTTGATTATGATTTTGAGTTTGAGAAGGAAGATGGTGATGTATTCATTATAGCCTCGACTACTTGTGCAAGTAGTCTTTTCTGATGTAGGATGTAAGATTGTTAGAGTTTTATGGTGATTTATATAGGTTTCAGATATGACATTCATTATAAACTAGATGGATGCACTATTGAGTGCTATAACATCGTAAAGTGTCACCCTTGACAATTTCACACTAGGTTTAGCTCCCCGTATGTGCTTGGACCTAATTATACATTTAATTTCCCATTTTATAAAATATCTTTGAGAAATGAAAGGAAAAATTTAATATTTTCCCTTGACACTTTAGGACCAACAAGGATAAGTATGGTCTAGCTTCTAGCCCTTTTGAGCCCAAATTCAAATATGTCAGTGTCAATATTTTAATATTTAAAAATATGAAGATTTCAGTTGGATATCAAGATTTAACATTTAAATCCTAGAAAAAACTATTGAACAAATTGAAGATCCTAAAATTAGTCAAGAGCATCCAAGGGCAGAACTTGCAACATTATTACAATAATTTCATCAACCAAGATCAAACTTGAAATATATTAAGATGTGATGAAGGAGCATCCCTGGTTGTAAAGAAATTTTGTATCAACCAAAAAAAAAAAATTCTTGCATTTCATTTGGTAGGTGTCTCAATAGTTTATTGCACATTTCATCGCATTGTCATTTCTCAGCTCATGGAGTAGGATATAGCTTCTTCACAAGTTCATCTACATCATATCCATATTTCAAGAAGTTTACATTTGTTTACAAAAAGTTACCGCTCTTAGAGTTTCTTTGTTAATTCACAGTCAGAGCATTTGGTTCATGTCTAGCTTAGGCAGATTGTGTCAACCTATTTCAGAGCGTGTGAAGTTTAATAAAATATCATACAAGGAATTTTGGGTCCAAGGGATCTTTCTTGGATATTTGTAATACATTTCTTTTGCAATGGATTATCTTCTCATGTTTTAAGGATGGCCTACATGCTTGATCATTGATTGGGGTTGTAAACCTTTGAGGGAAACATAGACAATTGTTTGAGCTAGAGAATCATATTCAAGATCATTTATAATTCATAGGAAATCAGTTAGTTCAATAGTTGATAGTTAAGATTCAAGTAGTTAGATCCACCTACCTAATAAGGCCTAAGAGCCAATTGTAATGTTGTATTTCCCTTGCAATAGGTCTTTGAGCCCTTAGTTATTTTGTATATAAGGCATATGATGCATGTAAGATTATAAGTTATTGAATCAATACAGTTCTATGTTCACTGAGTATTTCTTGAGTTATTTCTTTTGTGCTGACTCTAAGATACATGGTTGGACAGTCCCTATTTAGACTCTCCATCTGTGATTGCACCAAGTGGTATCAGAGTGAGTTTTCGAGTCCTAAACAAATTCCTTGTGATGAACAGATCACCAACCTAAGGTAGATTGCATGTGTTTTCAGCTGATCATCGACTAAGGGCATTTGAAACGCCTACAACCATATCACCAAATTGAGGTAGTTGCATTAGATCCAAGGGAAGATATGATACTAAGGAGAGCACCTAGAATGATCAATGTTTCTAGAAGAATGGATGAAATTCTAGAGATGGTGCAAGAAATGGGAGTCTGATTGGATGTTGTAGAAGAATATAGACAAAGAGATATAAATCCTAGACATGTAGATGAAAGTGTTGATGAGTTAGATCATGATACAAATTAGATTGAAGAAAACCTTGAAGAAGAAGAAGAAGAATTAGATTAGGTAAAGATGTTGAAATCTATTTCAAAGATTGGTAAGCAACCTAGGATTGAAATTCAAAATTACATAGGAAATTTAAACCTTGAGAAATCGATTTATTAGATCAATGATATGGAAGTACTTTGAATATGAAGAAATTGAAGATCCAAAAAGAGTAAAATTTGTAAAAACAAAGTTGAAAGGACATGTTTCTATATAGTGGAAAGAATTTCAATTGAAATAGAAGAGGGAAGGAGAAAATCACAAAGTGGGATGGGATTGTGAGGAAGTGGAAGAATCAATTAATACTTGCTAATTATGAGCTTGAATTACTAAAAAGATTGAAGAACCTGAGACAAAAAGAAAAATCTTTGAAAGAGTATACTGAAGAATTATACAAGATGATTATCAAAATTGGAAATAGTGAAACAATTAAAGAAAATGTTGTGTGTTACATTAATGGATTGAGAAAAAACATCCAAGAAGAATTGAGCCTAGTAAAGATGACAATAGTTGAGGAAGCATACCAATTTTCACTAAAGGTGAAGGAAAACTAAGTAAGAAGTTTGAACAAAGGTAGAGAAGTGCAAGAGAAATATTCTAGAGGAGTAGATCACAATCTGGAGAGAGAATAAATTATGTGGAGAAAAACAAGGATGAAAAACCTGTTGATGGGTGTTTTTGCACCTTTTCAACACAGGCAGTGCACAAGTACACTAACTCTCTTGAAAGGTAGAGATCTGCAAGCGAGTTACAAATCACTACTCCAAGGTTTCAGATGTAAAATCTTGAAAAGCTTGGAATATCTCAATTGGTTGATTTGTTTTGTTGGTAACACAAGGTCGGCTTTTATGGTTCACAAAGCGTGGGAAGTTGTGCTTGCAAATGGAGTTTCAAAGTGCTATAAGTGAATGAATAATAGCTTCCCACTCAAAACAACAAGTTGAAACCCACCAAGTTCATCTGATTTGGCTTCATGGTGATGCTTGAGATCTTGCTCTAACAAAGGACTAAAAGAAATAGAAAAAGGGAAAGGGTAAGAGAAGTTGTTCCAAATCCTAAGCTACAAATGAATAGTAACAATGGTGGCTGCTACAGTCTATACAAGCTTCCTAAACTGAGTTTTGCTTGACCAAGAGAAACCTACAGCTACACAAAACTAGTGTAATCTTCTAAGGTCTGTAGATTTTCAGATTACACATACACATCATGAACATGCAATTGAACTAGGTTGCAGTAATGACATAAAGAATCCCAGACTAACTTTGCACAACAAATTGTCATCAACAAGTGCTAAAATTATGGGATGAAAGCTCATCAAATACTATAACAACAACATCATTATAATAGCCATTCAAGAACTACACACTAAAACTAACATAGAAGTAGAACCATGCATGCAAGATGAGCAAAATCAAATAGAACATCCATAAAACCATGCAATGCTATATTTTATTGCTAAAAATGTCTTTTGCACCAATTCTCCAACCATTTACAAATTAGGGGAAAGTATCGATTTATAGTTTTCCAAATCCCAAATGAATGGCTAGGATTAATTCTCAATGTGTAGCCCAAATTTTCTTTACATTAGTATTTTTGTCCTGTAGCTGATTGCCCTTTTTCTATAGTTGAAACTATTTAAAGGCTTCCTTTTGCTTGATGTGTTTGAAACATCCTTTAGTGAATCAAATGAGCCTTGTTTGTATATTTTCATTATGGTTAAATGGATTAGTTGTCCCTAATCCAATGAGACAACTCTTGATGGATCATGATCATTTAGTGAAAGATAAAATAGCCTTTGGTCATTCTTGACTTCAGTGAACAACCATTTGTGTTCTTGGAACTATCTCTCCTTGGCATGCTTCCATCCATTGGCTAGTTCTCTTGGTGAGATGAACAGTGTTTATGCAACACTCCCACTAGGTAATCTATTGCATGCATCATTCATGAGTTCCTTGGTTCGGCTCCATAGGTTATTTCTGATTATCACATCCCCTTTGCAAGCTTGGAAGGCAACGTGCAAGTTCTTCATTTAGATTGTATTCCTTATGACCTCACCTTCCTTCCCTTTCCTTAGATCACACCCATGGTTCCATGGTCATACCTTTTAAGGGTGTAATGCCAAAGGTGGACACATCATGAGAAATCTCCTTCTTCAATAAGCTCCTTTGATGGTCTTTATTTTATGATTGGATTCCTGTGTAAAAAATTAAATTGAATTAGGCTCATGCAAATAATGATATGACACCTTTTCAAATATGACTATTTGATGTTTGGGTGCCTGTTTTAAATGATTGCTTAATTATAATTCAAATAATCCCATCACTTCATATTCTCTAAGCAACCAATGATAAGTAATGATAGTGCTAAAAGGCACTTCATACTTCAAGGCATAGAAAATTAGGATATCTCCTTGTCATCTGAGCATGATAAGTGTTTTAGTTTCATTCAAATTTTCCCTCATGGAAGACTAGCTTTCTAAATGTTTCCCCTTGACCTTCGTGTCTCAATGATCCTCCCTATCTTGAACGGTCCCAAAAGTTTCCTGCTCACTATCATACGTGATCCAATGTTATGAGCCAAGGCTACTTTGTTTGGATTCACTCTGAAAGATTTAAAGTGCATGTTTCATAGATCTCTACATTTGTTATTATGTGCTTGGGAGAGAATAATAACACTGTCCTAATTTAGTTATCGCGTTCATTTCACGATCGGGAACAAATATAAAAGATGGTGTCTCATAAAGAGAAATTTAGGAATAAAGGTGTAGACCGATTAAGTGAGAATGTCGTGAAGGAGATGACATTGTGAAGGAAGCCACACAAGATACAAGGCCCATGAGCAAAAGTTTCACCCCTTTCATACATCATGGAAATGATGCGCCAACTTCACTCTTCTCATACATTATAAGCAAAGACATGGTTTTTTGATTCATTTTATCATTTTGTGCCTCTACCAATTTGATTTATTGGTTCCATTCCCCCCAATAGTCCGTTGTGTATCCCATCCCTAATCAACCATCTCTTTCATACTATGTCACCCTCCTTAGTGGTCTCAAGTCCCTACACCATAATGGTTAATCTCACCTGATAGAGGAACTCGCAGGAGCTTCATGGGGGGGTGCTAGAGGCCCATGTCACTTTGTAGATAGGGGGTATGTAGATCCAACAACATGGGAATACATAGGAAGAAAGTCATTTGATCACAACAAAGGTAACCTAGACTCCTGCAATTAAACACCTGCAAGCAGTGAATTTCATTGTTGGGACACAACATCGAACACTATTTTCTCCTCATGATAAGATCCATACTCACGTTCAATCACTTAACCAATCAACCAAAAAGAGGCTTATTCTGCATGCTTGACCCTCACAAGGAAGCATCGTTGATGATTACTTTGGGCGCTCAGCATAATGCACCAATGATAGATGGCCTCCAATAATTTAATCAACTAAATCTCACTTAATACCAAACCTCGTTGAAGCTTGATAACATAACATAGAGTGCGTACATCACATGGGAAACATGAGAGCCAAATGCAGGAATGAGGGTGCCAGATTCCATTATAGAATGTCCATTCAGAGAATGACACAGAACAAGCAGTAGCCCGTGTAGCGACACCCTCTTACATGAATTTCGACATTTTCACTGCGAACTCAAAATTTTAGTTCCTTTTATCCTCCACAAATCATAGTAGGACCCCACTCATACTCTTCCCAACTTTCCCGGCTAATCTGCAATCCTTGATTTTGTATCTTTGAATAATTGGCCTATAATAAACCCACAATCCCCATGATGATTTTTTATTATTGCATCAAATACTCTTTATTCCTTAGCCTTGATAGCTTCTCATAGTGTCAAATAATCACATCTGTATTCCTTCTCTTGATTGATCAACCATCATAGAATTCATGATTTCATGTGTGTTTAGCCTGCTTCAATGATTATCGCCTAATACTTCTTACATTCTTGACGTCGTAGGCACTTCGAGCCTTACTTTACTCAATTTTTCGTTGCTTAAAAAATTTATAATAATGCCTCCTGATCCTCTTGGATTTTTCCCTTTTGATCGATTGGGGTTGGTCTTCTTATAGTTGGATTAGCTTGTCCAATATGCAAGGAATTCTTTGAGCTAGGAGTCTGTGGGGATAAAGGTCATTGTCACCACTACTCGAGGTGGATGGACTCTACAATGAGTGATCTGTTCGGATGAAGGAGGTCAAGACACCTCTGAGGGAAGATTGTTGCGACCACAAAAAAAAAGGATGACTAGTGATGGTACAAGACCTAGATTCTCATTTTCTTTGTTGCCTACAATCCTAGCCTCCACCACCCCTCATTTAGAACCATCTCCTTTAGTCTTAAAAAACCACCTCCTTTTCAACTAGCCATGCATAATCACGTGTGGGTTTTTATTCATATTTTCCATTATGAAGTCAAGATCATACTCCTCCAATTAGCTTCCTATCCTATTTGGGTTGTGACCTCCTTGCCTTTCAAGAACTTTTCCTGCTTGGCTAGTGTGAGTTGCCATGAACTACCCTACCCTTGAATACCAGATTGCTCATTCTCATTTCTCTTAATGGTGCTCAATCACTGGAGTGGTGAATAATGATATCATAATCATTTGATTGTGAAAATGACCTTGGGAAATGTTCATTATTTTAAAGGTGAGCCAATGACCGGTCACTTGTTGGAAGTTTTAGCAATGATTACCATTCTGAGGACTCCTTATGTTACCAACACATCCCTCCAAATCTTCATAATTTTTAATGTTCCTCACCATGCGACACTATGGAGACCTTCCTTAAGAACAAAGGAGTGAGGCTGTATTTTTAAAAGAAAGCCACTTGAATGGAAAAATGAGAAGCAGACTCCACTTAGAGGACTTCCGTCGAAAGGAACCATAGATAGCGAAACACGAAGTGCTACAGTTAAGATGCCACCTGGATAATGGTGTGGTGTAGGCAAAAGCCCACCTTGTGGTAGTTGTATGTGTGATTTTTTTTGGTGATCTACTTATATGAGGATTGCATCATCATTTAATAATTCATCACATCCACTCGATCCACCACATTATGTTAGCCTCCAAGTTTTTCTTGAAATGGTAAGTCGAAAGTCCAATTACTATAATCATGCCTGGACCTATGAACTCTTGCGACCTTTTTTGTAGTAGTACCCATGATTCAGGAGTTTCGAATCCTTGGGCTAGTGTAAAATCATGGCCAAAGCATATCATCATCATTTGAGATCTGGCCATTCCATCCTCAACATAGGTGATTAGTAATTTTACAGGAAGGAAGAAGCGGGAGGTCACCTCCGAGATGAAATTTTTAAATAGAGCGAACAATGGTTGGGACCTACGGAAAACCCACAATTAGGGTCCACAAAGAAGCACTCCACTAAGGTCAAATATGGAGGATTCAGACAGGGCCGACGTGATGGGAGCATTGCTAGAGAAAAATGGTAGTGAGCCCCTGACTATACATCGATATGCATTTGATAAATCACCCTTTATGCCTAAACTCATAAGATTTCAATTTAGGGCACATTTGGTTCATAAGATCACAGCGTATATTGGAAAAATCCCTTACTCATTAATTACTCAATGCTTCACCCCACATAGAAACTTGGAGGTAGTCCTATAGGATCATAGAATTTAATCCATTCAACTTTACTAGAGTGCACTTTATGCATCCTTCAATCGGCCCCCAACCTATACTTACTTCCGCCAACTAATGATGACCAAGCTAAAGGGTGGAGTATGATGTGGAATTCCATCATGTTTATGTCATCCGCGAGTGGGAGAATTTGGGGTTCCCTAAAGAGAAAGTCGTGGATAACGACGCCTGGGTAGACAACTTCCACACAAGTGAAACCGACATAAGAGAATTCCATCCAAACCCATGGGCAGAGGAGTGTGGATGGTTGTTAGGAAACACCACCATGAAACAACTAGAGGAGATGCAGAATCTATAAGTGCGAGTTCCAGTAGGGATAAAATTGTGGATGGTAATATGTGGGAAGATGTTTGAGGAATGCCACTAAGAAAATAATGAGAGACAAATGAAGACCCGCATTGCGGGTTCTGTATGAATGATGACCATCAGCACCAAATTTAAATGTTTATACAATGTGATAGGGGAAGGTAGCTTGAGTGAAAGGATTTAGTGTGTTTTACTATTTTAGACATACCTTCGAATTTTCTTATGAGCTCCACTTAGACCTCCCACTCATAGACTCTTTCATTATTGTTTTGGAATCATGAATTTATAGTCAGTAACTTTGCAATATTTTCAACCTCTTGCTATAGTAGAAACACATAAACATCTTGTGCAGGTTGATGATGGAAGGAGGTGGGGTGCCATAATTAATTCGTTGCTACATAAATGGCATGAAACAATGATGGGGATGGCGAGACCAAGTGCAGATCCCACCACGCGAGCAAAATTCAGGGATTGACCACCTCAAAATGGTGAAATGGGGACAAAGTTCCACACAAGGAGACACACAATTGTGGGCCTGCAACACATGAAGGACATTGCGGCGAAGATGAATTCAGGGTCCACATTTCGTGCAAACATCAAGTCCTAGTTGTAGGCAAGTGATAAAGTGCAATGGTGAACAACAAGAGGAAGCCTGCAAATGCAAGTTTGCAAGGGTTAATGGATGCCAAGAAAAAAGAAAATGAAAGCCTATAGGATTTGGCCCACAATGGAAAATGACTTGGAAAAATTTAGGTAGATGATCTCAACCAAAGGTATTTTGATTTTTTTATGGTTCATGACCATCTTGGGCTTGGAAATAGGGGTGTGTAAAATGAGACGAGAACAAAAAAGCTCATCGGGAGTGAAAACGACCAGTCAGGAGAAAAAAGAGAGGGTCCCCACCTTCGGTGGGGCGATTGTGTAAAACATGCACAACAAAACCCTACCATAGTGAGGAAAAGGACTATAATTCATACCGCAGAGGAAGAGAAGACAAAAAATTCTACTACAGTGACAAAGGAGGTCATAATTTTGATTGCAATGGACATAGGAGAGATGAAGGAAGATTTGAGAAGAGAATATCTAGAGGAACACATTTCAAGTGTGAAGGTGAAGGACATAGAGCATTTGAATGCGATAAAGGGATCACCAACAAGAAAAATGAGCATACTGGATGAATTGCATACATGGAAGAACCCTTTGGATCTCCTAATTTGGTTGGAAAACTAGAGAAAAGTGAATCATTGGTAATAAGAAGGGCTTTGATGTATGAAGAAGTGACTGAGGAACCACCAAAAAGAAAGAATTTTTTCAAGACAATATGCCAATTTGGAGGAAATGTATGTGAACTCATCATTGATAGTGGTAGCACTGATAATCTAGTTTTAGAGGAGATGGTATCTAAGATGAATTTGAAGAGATTGAAACATCCAAACACCTATAAGATATCTTGGATTCAAGATGAATATAATATATTGGTGAATGAAAAATGTTTGGTGAAATTTCATATAGGATCATATAAGGATGAAGCATTGTGTGATATTATACTTATGGATGCTTTTTATTTAATGATAGGAAGACCATGGCAATATGATAGGAAATATATTCATGATGGAAGAAAGAATACCTATACTATGACTACAAATGGTAAAAGAATTATATTGATACCTTTGGAGGGAGAAGACAAAAAGAAATATTGTGGCATGACCATAATATGTTTGGTAGATGGAAGAAAGTTTTTGGATGGATTGAGACATGAGAACATGTGTTTTGTAGTGATTCCAAGGAGGAGAGGTAATCCAAAGACAGAGAATCCTACCACAAAGAATGAAGAAGTAGCATAGCTATTGATTGAATATGGATATATTATATTAAAGAATATACTATATGGTTTACCACTAGTTCAGAGCATTAGTAATCATATAGATCTAATACCTAGAGCAAGTTTACCAAAAAAAGTGGCACATAGGATGACACTTGCAAAGAATGCAGAGCTAAACAGATAGATACAAGAATTTTTGAAAAAGGGATTGATCAGAGAGAGCTTAAGACCATGTGTAGTACCTACTATACTAACACCAAAAAAAGATGAAGACTGGAGGATGTATAAAGATTCAAGAGAAATAAATAGGAACACTGTCAAGTATAGATTCCCATTGATAAGGATGGATGACATCATGGACTATTTGAGTGGAGGAAAATATTTCACAAAGATTGATCTAAAGAGTGGATACCATCAAATTAGAATCAGAGAAGGAGATGGATGGAATACTACATTCAAGACTAATCACTAGTACATAAACAACAATAAACTACTGAAAAAACTACCAAAAACTACTTATAAATCACTACAGTTGGTCACTTGACCACTAGTAGTTTATTTTCAGTGATATATAACGTGACCAGATTGATGACTAAACCATTTTTAGTCATTTATTGGTTGTTTTTATTGATCGATTTGGTAGTATATTTAGTTCTTGATTTAGTCATTCATTGCTATGATCTGGTCACTTATTTAGTCACTTTTTTACAATGATATATTTATTCATTAATTTGGTCATTGATTGTTGTGATTTGGTGACTTATTTAGTCATTTTTTATTCACTGATATATTTAACTGGTCACTTATTTAGTTGTTGATTTAGTTATTGATTGTTGTAATCTGGTCACTTATTTAGTCATTTTTTATTCATTGATATATTTAGTCATTAATTGTTGTTAACTAGTCACTTATTTAGTCATTTTTACTCACTAATTTCTATGCATTGGTATTGTATTTAGTCATTAATTTTAATCATCATTTTGAACAATTTGGTAGTATACTTAGTCATTTTTATTCACTGATTTCACTGGTTATATATCTAGTCATATTTATTCATTGTTCACTAATTTTTATCAATTGGTAGTATATTTAGTCAATTTAATTATTAATTGATGTCAATTGGTAGTATATTTACTCATTTTAATTGATTGATATTTGAGGATTTAAGCATAAAACACATGAATCATCAATTGCACACAATAAGACAACCATTGACAAGGAAAAATTGGCAAACTTTATTAATAAAAGAAAGGTGTTTTAGTTATAACATACAAATATAGTATTATAATTATTGTTTTCAATCACAAGAATAAAAATATGAATTACAATATTGCAAAGAAATGACTACAAGAAAGAAACTTCTCCAAAACACTTTTGCAATGATATAAATGCATGCTTGAATCCCTTGAATGTGAACACATGCCCCTTTCATCTCTTAATACTTCTACAACTTGGGACATCTTCTTGGAGCAAGTTGTAACGTGTAGAAGCCAAGGAGAGTGTTCATCATGTCCCATATATGAAGCTCTCTCCTTCAATGCAGTCAAGTACAATAACTCAGCTAGAATATTTCCTCCTCTATATGCAACATTCCATTTGATATGAGCAACAAGGTGTTATCTTTTCCACCATGAATGAAGTTGTACCTCAATACAACCAACAAAATTAATATTAATCTCAATTTAGAAAGAATAAAAGTGCATTGTATATTACAAATTTACAAAAAAAAGTCCAAACACAATAGAAAGATAAATCAATTAAAAAAATGTAGCCTTGCCAACAAATGCCTTAAAGAGAGTGTTCAACATAGGCCTGAAATATGCATATGGAACCCTTGATTTCAAAATCTTATTCAAAATTTAAGAAAGGTGATACGCTCAGATTATAGAATGAAGTTGACATATTATAGAATGAAGGCTATCAACAATAACCAGACCAAAACAACATTATCAACAAAAATTTCTTAAAAACCAAGCCCAAGAATGCCATCAGACTTGGACAAAAAAAATGTCAACCTTGGTTCATGTGTTGTCTTAGTAAAGACCTACACCATTAAAGAACCCATTTATACATAAATTCTAAATTAAGTTGATGAGAAAAGATCTTTGATATCCAACTGGGAAGCCTTAACATCCAAAAATTACTGACATGATGTTTCACAACAAGTTTCACAATTGTGACATCATCTTCCCCATTCACTTTACATACACCACCCAATTCAACTTTTGAAGGCACAAACACATAAGGTACTTTCTATAATGGTAATTTTCAAACTAATGATTAATAATAAAAATGAAGGCATCTATTAAACTTGGAAGAGAGCAACTACTTGAACAAATACACAAAAGCATCACCAAATAGTTGAAAACTCATCATTAGTATTGTAGACACCTAAATTTGGACACTTAATTTATCCAAATTTATCCCTTTTTATCTAAACATCCCCTTATCTGTATTAATTAAGTAATATCACTATTATTTAATTAACTCTAAGGTTCTTCTAACCCCTAAGGTATCTAGTTAAATAATTAAATATCTTCCCCCTTTCATCAAATGAATTAAATAAATATGGCATTTATTTAATTCCTCATATGTCTCATCCTACATCATTTTTATCTAATCCTAATCCATCTTCTAATCTCATCATTAGGATGTGCACATGCCTAATCCTTGATTAGGATGTGTCACATCCTCCAACTTTTGCAAGTTGGCTTTTAATCTCTCTTAGCCACCTAACCCTCCTCTAATCCTTCACTAACTAGCCTAATCAACCTCTCAAGGAATTTTTAATTCCTTTTATCCTTCCAAGGAATATTAAATTCATTATCTCTTCCCCATGTGATCTTTGACTTGTCACATCAAGTCACATGTGAACTCTTCCTAATCTCCCACTTGCCTCTAATATGTCATTAATTTTTGTAATCAAGTACTTGCACAACCTTAATCACTTAATTAGGTCAACCTAATCTCCATGTCATGTGTCCTAAGTCAACCCTATTAAATATTTTTTTTCTTGGAGAAGGCACTCCATTCCCCATGTGAATTTTTAATTCACATTTAATCCCCCAATGCATTTCAAAGAATTTTAGATTCTTTCTCTCATCTCCATGAGGATATTTGAGAAATTTTTAATTCCTCACATGTCCTCTCACCCACATGGGGATAAGGACCTTCTTTATGAGGAGATCTTGTCCCAATCCCAAGGTACTATGTACTACCTCCATGTCATGTACTCTCCTTCCAACTCATGTCCATATAACCCTTTTCCAACCTCTTCACACACCACATGTCAAAATGTGAGGGCTTGTGAGTTCTCAACTCACCTTAGCCCTACATCTTGATCTTGATGGCTCAATCTGAATTGTTCATTTCCCTAGAGAATGTAAAATTCTCTATAAATACTTCCTCTTTTATCTCATTTTGAGAGAGATCATTTATGCTAGCCAAACTCTTGCAAAATTTTCTCTTGAGCCATACTTAGCCAAATTCTCATACTTACATCCATTTTCACTCATTTTCCATCCTCATCTTATTTCATAGCTTGCATCTCTTGCCACCAAAAGAGCATACAATATCAAAGATCAAAGGGCCAACCAAAGGATCAATTGAAAAAAAGGTGAATCCACTCTATTTGTTGTTTTTATTTTGTTTTGAAACCAACTAGGCTAATCTTGAGGGGTAGAGTGTTTATAGTTATTCAAACTCTTTTGTTTGATGCTCATTTTCTAACAAGTATTTTCACCCTATCACATTTTTGGCATGCCTGGTGGGACCCACAAATGGGTCTCTTTCTTTCACGATTGTTGTTTTGTCACTTTTTGCAGGTGCAGGTTGTAGAGGGGCGGACCTAACATGCAAATAGGTGGACCTGACCATCTAGGGGTGAACCTGACCTCTGCACAGGAGGACTTGACGTCCAAGGGGACCCAACCTTGCCCAGGGGTGGACTTGCCCTCCACAAACTCCAGAAGTTGATTTTTGCAAATTTTCATAGAGGGGTGGACCTGACCTCTGCACAGGCAGACCTGCCCTCTAGACAGGCAGACCTGACCTAGACAACTTTTTCTAGAAGGTAAAATTTCAATTTTTAGCATTCCTTTTGGTTGTTTTAAGTGTTTTTAGCCCCCTAACTTAGGCACATAGTTTAACTAGGGATGTCAATCAATCTTTTTTTTCATGCATTTTGGTGAGCTATTTGACATATCCAATCCCCTTGTGCCATTTGGCGATCCTAGGTGATGAGAAATCGTAGCTTACCAAGTTTTTGTGTCTCCCTTTTTCCTTTTCTTAGCTTGACCTGCTTGGGAATTTCATCACTCCAAGGGACGATTCCAACCATGTGTACCAGTGGGGTATATAAAGGGGGGAGAGTGAAAGTTGTACCTCAATCCAACCACATTGTAATTGGCGAAGCGTCGAGATGATGTGAAGAGTTGGTCTGAACCTCTAGTATCTCGCTAAGGTTCTCGACTCATGCTTGTAACAAGTTGGTGTTCACAGATTGGGCCTCATGTACCGAGTGTATATTAAAGACTCCTTAGCAACCATGTTCATCCTAGAATAGAGGACTTTGTCAGCCATACCCTTTCTACTAGTATTAGAATTGTGTTATCTAAACTATCTTCTTTTTGTGAAAGCAGTAATTTTCTATTTAGTTAACTCAGTCTTCTTTTGATTGATGCTTGTTGTGTTTTGGGTCCTTTGCCTTAGTCATCTTTCCAAAATTCAAGTTTAAACCTATCTAGGGGTGGACCTACCCTCTAGGGGTAGACTTGACCCATCTAGGGGCAGACCTGACCCCTGAACCAGCCCTTTTGAGCATGTTTTTGCCATTTTGACCAAATTTTGTTCCATAGGTAAACCTGCCCTCTCGACAGGCGGACCTAACCTCCCGACAAGTGGCCCTGACCTCTATCTAGGAAGACCTGACCTATAGGGGCAGACTAGACCCTTGACTAGTCAATTTTATCATATGTTTCATCATTCTAAACACTTGTTTCATCATCTTGAACTCTTGTTCTACCATTTCAATCATTCATTTACTCATTTCAAATGAACATTCATCTATTTCACAACTTTTTTCACCATTCCAAACTCCCGTTCAATCGTTTTGATCATTTGTTTACTCATTCTGAGTAAACATTTGTCCATTTCGAGCTTCCTTCCATCATTTTGAACTTTCATTATGTCATTTCAATCATTCATTTACTTGTTCTGAGTGAATGTTCATCCATTTCACATCCTGTTTCATCATTCCAAACTCCTATTTTGTCATTTCAATCATTCATTTACTTGTTCTAAGTAAACGCTTGTCCATTTTGAACCTCGTTCTATCATTTCAAACTCTCGTTCACCTATTTTGATCAACCATTCACTCATTCTGAGTAATCTTTCATTCATTTCAAACCTTCATCTTCTCGTTCTAAGAATCATTCATCCATTCTTAGTAGTCATTTACTCATTTCGAGTAGTCGTTCATCCCTCTCAATAATTCGTTTACTCATTTTGAGTAATATTTCATCTATTTTGAACCCTTATCTCCTTGTTCCAAGAGTCATTCATCTGTTTTGAGCACTTGTTCATCCATTCCAAACCTTTATCTCCTCATTCTGAGAGTCCTTCATCCATTCCAAGCACTTGTTTGCTCGTTCTGAGTACTCGTTTGTCTATTTCGAATCTTCCTCTCCATGTTCTGAGAGTGATTCATCTATTTTAAGCACTCGTCCATCCATTCTGAGCACCCATCTCCTTGTTTTGTCTTCCCAAACAACTTTTTTTTTACCATTTTCACCCAGGGGTGGACCTAACCCCTGCACAGGCAAACTTGCCCTTGCACAAGAAGACCTGCCCCTATACAAGTGGACATACCCTACTGGCAGACCTTCCCCCCTGCACGGGTGGACCTTCCCCCCTGCATAGGAAAACCTACCCCTGCACAGGCAGACTTGCTGCTGTATAGGCCGACTTGCCCCCCTGCATAGGTAGACTTGCCCCTATACAGGTGGACTTGCCCTACAGGTGGACCTGCCCCCTACACAGGTAGACCTGCCCCCTACACAATTGAACATTTGCTTGCACAAGTGAACCTACCCCTATATAGGTAGACCTGCCCTACAGGCGGACCTGCTCCTTGCACAAGCAAACCTGACCTCATCAAGGGGCAGACCCACCCTTCAAACAACATTTTCTACCCTTCGATCAGTCATTCCGAGCACCTGTTTGTTCGTCATCAACATTTCTCTGAAAGGTCATCATTTAATCACCAAAATCACATAAGTTATATTTAGAACATCATTAGATTCTATATCCATCATCGGATCATCCATCCCAATCACCTAAACTTTGTTTCGAGAGTTTTGATTTTTATGTTGAAACTTTTGGGGGCCATAACTTTTGACTCAGGTGTCCGTTTGAGCAGAAATTTTTATGGGTGTTTGCATTATGAGGTGGCATGGGGGTTCGCAATAAACCTTGCATCGGATAGACCCTATTTTGCCACATTTTTGGGGCCTCAAACTTTCATCTTGACCCTCAAAATCGTAAATTAGTGTTTTTTTCAATTTTTGAAAAATTATTTTCGTTAATAACTCAGAATACATATCTCAAATTTGGGATATTAGTTGGAAATTCATCCTATCTTAGTTTTGGGTATTTTTGGGAAAAAAATTGGGCTCTCAAAAGTGTGTTTGTGACATTTCCTAAAATGGCAAAATTTGATAATTTCTAAAAAATTGCCAAATCTAGAAAAATCTGATTGTCAACAACTTATGTCCTTTAAACCCCAGAATTTGGTGTAGAATCAATCCCATCAAATCCTCCAATCATTCTAGGCTTCAATCCAATCCTAATCTGAGCTTTAATCTAATCCCAATCTAAGCTTAACCAAAACCCTAATCTGAGCTTTAGTCCATCTGCAATCAAGATCTTTGGATATCAAAAAAAATCTTAAGATCCTTCTCTCCATCTTATTCAATTTTGTCTTATTCATCATTTCATCCATTCCAAAAGTCAACCTCCCAATCCAAGCATTCCTTCATTCATTTCGATCAACTGTTTACTCGTTTCAACCTTTCATCCATCCATTTCGAACATTCATTCCCACTTTTTTGATCATCTGTTTACTCATTTCAAGTAAACATTCATCCATTTCACACCTCCTTTCATCATTCTAAACTATTCTTCTATCGTTTCGATCATCCATTTACTCATTCTGAGTAAACGTTCATCCATTTCACCCCCTCTTTCATCATTTTGAACTATCGTTCTATTGTTTTGAGTAAACGTTCATCCATTTTACCCCCTCTTTCATCATTCTAAACTATCATTTTATTGTTCTGATCATCCGTTTAAGCATTTCAAGTAAACATTCATCCATTTCACCCCGTCTTTCATCATTCTAAACTCTTGTTCTGTCATTTTGATCATTCGTTTACTCGTTCTAAGTAAACGTTCATCCATTTCATCCCCTCTTTCATCATTTTGAACTCTTGTTCTATCATTTTGATTATTCATTTACTTGTTCCGAGTAAATTTTCATCCATTTGACACCTCCTTTCATCATTCTAAACTCTCGTTCTATCGTTTCAATCATTCGTTTACTCGTTCTGAGTAAATGTTCATCCATTTCACACCTCCTTTCATCATTTTGAATTCTAATTCTATCATTTCAATCATTCATTTACTCGTTTCAAGTAAACATTCATCCATTTCAAACCTCCTATCATTTTGAACTCTTTTTCAACAGTCTCGATCAATCATTTACTCATTTCGAGTAATCTTTCATCTATTCCAAACCTTTGTCTTCTCGTTTTGAGAATCATTCATTTGTTGTGAGCGGTCATTTACTCATTTTGAGTAGTCATTCATCCCTCTCGATCATTTGTTTACTCATTCCGAGTAATATTTCATATATTTTGAACCTCCTCTCATTTCGAGCAGTCATTTGTCCATTTCTCCAATCAAATCATCGTTTTCCCCATCCAAATCCCCTAAACTTCATTTTAGGGTATTATCCAAATTGACCTAAGTGTCTAATTTGATCATCATCATCAACATCTGCTTAGGATTGTCATCCATCCTAAGTTAATCATTATTGTCATCCCAATCAATCCATTTTCAATCTCAAAGTGGATTCGGTGTCGTAATCATCCATTTATCCTTTAATTCAATCAATCAATATCCTAAGTCGCCTAGGGTAATCTCTAAATGGGGTTTTTCCAATCCCTTTCGTCATCCTATCCAATCCATCAGTCAATCCTATCAATCATCAATCGATCTTATCCAATCACATCCAATCACATCCCTATCCAATCACCTTTGACCCAATCAATCTACTTCCATCTCGAAGTAGATTCGGTGTCATAATCATCCTTTGATAATCAAATCCAATTGTCGAAATCAATTCCATTGCATCATTGGATCATCCTAATCTGAGCTTTAATCCAATCCTGATCTGAACTTGACCTAAATCCTAATTTGAGCTTTGGTCCATTCTCATCCCAAATCTTTGATCCATCCTCTTTATCCTTTCATCATCATGAATCTTTATCCTCCATCAATATTAGTCAAGGGAAACCCTAATTACATCAACAATGATAATGAAAGTCTTATAGATCAAGAAGAATATGACAGATCCCCTTGACACTATCATTGCTAGTAAGTTTTCTCCACCTGCTTTCCAAAATCTAGTCACCTCTTCGAGTTATCTCGTTATGTCTTCATCCATGCCTAATCAAATTCCTTATGCTACCTTTGACAAGGGATATCCAATACCTTCCCCGTCTACATATTTTTAATATCCTTCATCTACATCATCCTCTTACACAACACCCACATCCTCTTATCCTAAGCTACCGTCCCAGTATTCCTATCACAATCCCCCATCTATGTCCCCTTATCATAATCCTCCTTACCAGTCTGCTCATCCTAATCCAACATCCATACCTTTTTATCTTAATCCTACACCCACCTATCCTAATCCAACTTCCACATCTTCTTATCATAATCTATCATCCACATTTCCATATCTCAATCCATCTTCCCATCCTAATCCACCATCCCAATACCTTTACTACAATCCACCACCTGTATCCTTGTGTCCTAACTCACCATTCCAATACCCCTATCTTAACCTTTCATCTAATATTAATCCCCCATCTACTCATAGTCTTCCATCCAATCCCATTCCTCAATCTAATCCTAATCCACCAATCCATAGCCCTATTCCCCTACCAATCCCTAATACTTCATCCACTCCTACCTTGCCATCCAAACCTAGAGTATGCAAGTACCTCACTCTAGAAATTCTCTAAGGACTTATAACAAAGAAGACATCTCCCACTCCACACCTTGAAGTCATGGAATCATGCCATCCCGACCCATCATCCATGGTCATTAAAGATGAGACCCTTCTCCACCCAACACCTATCATTGATGATACCACCCCTAGCCCCACTCAAACCATCGAAAGCATCACATCCTCTGAATCCACTGAGCCCCCATCTCCTACCATCGCATCTACCAAATCCATTGAACACCCACCTCTTACTCTGAGAGCCATCAAACCCATCAACGACACCCTAATCCAATCCACTTCTTCCACTCCCAGTGTCACTAAAATCCATTGCCATGAATGCTTTGAATCCTCCATCCCTCCATCTTCCCCACTTGAAGAGTCCCACCAAGACTCCATTATCATGCCTCCCTCACATGATGAGTCATGCCAAGAGCCTAATCCAAAGCATGCCAACATATCCCCTCTAGATCAAGATCCCGCCATCCCATCTAGTCCACCTCAAGATCACAATCCCCAATCCATTCCATACCATGATCCCCTTGTCATTCAAGATTCTACCACTCCATCTCCATCTCCATCGCATGAGCCCACTACCACAAATCCAGATCATACCATATTCCCTCATCCCTCTCCTAATACTGCCCATCCAAATGTCGCTACCCCATCATTGCCTAAAACTTCTATCCCCACACCGCTTGCATATCCCCTTGGTACTCTCACATTCTTCCATGGCAGCCTCCTCACAGAAGAAGAACACAGCGTATATACCACCCATCATCCTCCACCTAATAATGGACTCGCATCATGTTTTTAGAATAACTCAAATCCTATCATGGATCACATGCTCAATAAAATGAACTATCAAGGAAAAGGTTTAGGCCTTCATGAGAAAGGTATTTTAGAGCCCATCCAAGTCAAAGAACAAATCTGCATGCAAGGTCTTGGACCTATTTCCCAAGACTCACAATCTAAAGATGTTGGTACAACCTCTAGAGATCCTCAACGAGCCTTTTCCAAAAGACATGTTGGCTCTTCCCATCGCTCCACTAGATCATATGTTGCCATCCCTCCTCCTCTATCATATCACCTCAAAACAACCATCCATATTCCTCCCTCATTTGCTCCATCAATTTTGGGTCATTATGTCCCTCCACCCACTAAGTCCATTTTGGGTCCTTATATCCCAAATTCACCTCCTCCATCTCATCCTTTCATCCATCCAACACCTATCCATGTCATCCATCATAAACATCCCTCTCGCATTTCCCCTAATTAGGATAAAAAAAGGCACATACCTAAACATCCTCCATCTACATGTAATCCCCATACTCCTACCTCCATCGCTCCATGTCATCCTCGTCGCACCCATCCCATTTCTACTAAAAGAACTTTGGATGCAAAATTAAAAACGAATCAATCTAAAGCTTCCCATGTCCCCTCTAAAAGACATGGTAAATAAAAGGTAAATAAAATCCATAATCAAAATCAAACCCATCAGCCACAAAGGTCCACTAAAGAAAAAATCACAACCATTTGGATCCCAAAGAAAAAAGATGCAATGCCTTCAAATGAAAATTTTGTAAGAACATCCAAAGTTGCTAATCCAAAAGCTAATCATACACCCCTTTCATCTCTTAAGTCTGTTTTGGGTCCTTATGTCTCAAAATTCACTATTCCATCTCCATTATCCCCACGTTCTCGACTCATTAATCCTCTTATCTTTTCACATCCACACCACATGTGCCAATGTTGGTCCTGAACACATCTCCTCATCACATATCCACCCCATAATTCCATCCATACACTTTCCAACATCCCACCCATTATCCCACGTATCCCCCCTCTCAAATACATTTAATTCATCCTCTTGCATAATCCATTTCTCCTAATAAGGTTGTACCAACATCCAACAGTTAGTTCAAACATGGGCTCTTAATACCTTTTATAGAAATTGATGCTTGAGTCCTTCATCCATCTTCTTATTGCATTTCTTCTAAATCCACTTATTCGTTTGCCTATCCTTATCCATCTCCTTTTGCATGCTATCCAAAAAGTCAAAAAAATCCAAAAAAACAAAAAACTCAAAAAATCCAAAAATTCAAAAAAAAAAATAGTCAAGAGAAATAATTCATCCAATGGTGAAAACTTGGAAAAAAAGCACCTTAGATAAGTGCCATGATGAAAACCTGGCAAACAGGCATCATGCGTAAATCCCCATCTACACATGGGGGCAGCTTCCTGATATGCATTTTCTCTATCCGCTATGCTTCCAGCTATGGACCTATATTCTTCCTATACATCATTTCCGTACATCCCCTCCATCCTACCTATCTTGCACATCCTTCTTGGCATATATCATTTATCCCAATCCTTCCATCCCCCTTGTGATCTTGATAACGATAGGGGAAAACATATCAACATTCTTTGGACACCTCTTAGCATACATTCCCCTCATCTGCACAATATCCTACTCCTCATTTGCACTAGTCTACCTTCCTTATCCACTTGTCATGCTACCCTCGATCTCTCTTCCATATCCATGGATCCTATCTTCATCCATCTCACTCCTTTATTTTCCTATCCTTCTCTATTTCATCCTTCATGCATCCTCGCACATGACATATCTAGAGTGGGGGCATCTATCTTCCTTTGTGATATAGTCCTTGGAGACATCATTCATTCCATTAGATAAATCCCTTCCATTTCCCTATCCTCATCTCCTTATTCTTATATCCATCTCCCCATCCTTATCTTCCTATCCTTCCATCATAACATCCCTTTTCATCTATCCATCTAGTCACCTTTTCCTCATCCAAATCCTTCTCTTCCTATCCATCAATCCAACCAATCTTTTTCCTCCCCCCATCCTCGATCCTCATCCCATATCGTAATCCCTTGTCATTGGTATCTAGCTATAGGCTACTCCCCACACAATCCAATACCATCTATCTTATCATCATCACTTCTGCTTCTTTTACACATCTTTTCAATCTCCCATCCTTTCTCATCATTCATCTATCTATCTTGTTGTCCTCCCACTTCATCTTTGCTGATTTGGATAACTATCCCATCCCTGAGCTTCATAGTCATCATCATCCTATCCAATCCAATAGGTCTATCATGTCTCATCCTATCGGTCCCATCTTTTTATCTGGTTATCCTAGTCATCTCATCATATTTTATCCATTGTTTGTCTTTGGCCTTTTTTCAAACTACATTTCCCCTATGCTTTCACATAGGCAAGGTCAGTCATTTGATCCACCCCCAGGGTTCCTTTATTGCCTATCATAGGTATTTCTACTTTTTCCATCTGATCCTTTATCACCTATCATTGGTATTTCTTCTTTTTCCATCCTGTCATCTATCAAAGTCCCCATCATGGTCAGTCATCAAACTTTTATCGAACTACAAGGGATCTGCATGTCCACGTAGGCAAGGCTAATCTTTCATCACCTCCCTAGGTCACTAGGATGTGTCAGTCTCCTATCTTGTGTCACATCATCAAGCTATACCCTTATCTAGCTGGTTCTTAACAAACAAGATCCACTTGTATCAGCAGATCTAGTCATTTTTGAATATCCTACATCATATCAATCTTTTAGTTTAGTATCCATCATCGGTCTCAACATGATGCATCCTTCCTAACATACCTCATCAATCCTGTCCACCCCCTTGATCCTATGGCAAAGGAAATTTTAAATTGATTGCAATATTTTGATGCTTTTGGTTTTTGTTTATCATTTGAGCTCCCTATCATCACTTGTCATGGTCACCTTGATCCATCATATGATGGTGTGCTTTGACTAGTCAACATAGGGGCGTATCTTGATTGTTTCTTTGTTGTTGTCTTCTCAGTTGTCCCACATAGTACCCACCAAGATCCCTGGGGTCTTTTGTTATGTTGGGGAATCCTTGTGTGCTTGTGGTTATCCCAATACCTAGCCTGACCAAGGTCATCATGACTTTGGGGTGTTGGGATAGCCTTCTTGTTTGATGTGTTTGTTTCATGCATTAGACACTAATCTTCCTTGGTCCTTTATACCTTGGTGTATCGTGTCTTCTTATATAGAAAAAAATAGTGCTCCTAACGATGGAAAATTGCATTTCATCTCCATCCTCTCATCTATCAAAATCCCCCCATCCATTCATCCTTCATCACTCTCCCCTCCCAATCTCCTACCACCTTTTCATCATTTCTTACCCATCCCTTTGCATCATCTTCCTCATATCCTCCTTGCATCATCTCCTCCATTTCGAGAGCACACCTGTGTTCTCTTAAACCCACATGTCCTCTTGAGGGGGCATCCTTCATCCCTAATTTTCATCATTTTTTCCCTTCCTAGTCACTCCTTTGAATGACTAGGGCATCTTTCCCAATCTAACCATCTTCTTTCAGGTTCTATGTTTTAATATTTTTTCAAATGATGCTACTTCATAACACCATCTCAAAGAGGAGAAAAATGTAGACACCTAAATTTGGACACTTAATTTATCCAAATTTATCCCTTTTCATCTAAACATCCCCTTATCCACATTAATTAAGTAATATCACTATTATTTAATTAATACCTCTAAAGTTCTTCTAACCCCTAAGGTATCTAGTTAAATAATTAAATACCTTCCCCCTTTCATCAAATTAATTAAACAAATATGGCATTTATTTAATTCCTCATATGTCACATCCTCCATCATTTTTATCTAATCCTAATCCATCTTCTAATCTCATCATTAGGACGTGCACATGCCTAATCCTTGATTAGGATGTGTCACATCCTCCAACTTTTGCAAGTTGGATTCTAATCTCTCTTAGCCACCTAACCCTCCTCTAATCCTTCACTAACTATCCTAATCAATCTCTAAAGGAATTTTTAATTCTTTTTATCCTTCCAAGGAATATTAAATTCTTTTTTCTCTTCCCCATGTGATCTTTGACTTGTCACATCAAGTCACATGTGAATTCTTCCTAATCTCCCACTTTCCTCTAGTATGTCAATAATTTTTCTAATCAAGTACTTGCACAACCTTAATCACTTAATTAAGTCAACCTAATCTCCATGTCATGTGTCCTAAGTCAGCCCTATTAAATGATTTTTCTTTTTGGAGAAGGCACTCCATTCCCCATGTGAATTTTTAATTCACATTTAATCCTCAAATGTATTTCAAACAATTTTAAATTATTTCTCTCATCCCCATGAGGATATTTGAGAAATTTTTAATTCCTCACATGTCCTCTCACCCACATGGGGACAAGGACCTCCTTTATGAGGAGATCTTGTCCCAATCCCAAGGTACTATGTACTACCTCCATGTCATGTACTCTCCTTCCAACTCATGTCCACATCACCCTTTTCCAACCACTTCACATGCCACATGTCAAGATGTGAGGGCTTGTGAGTTCTCAACTCACCTTAGCCCTACATATTGATCTTGGTGGTTCAATCTCAACCATTCATTTCCCTAGAGAATGCAAAATTCTCTATAAATACCTCCTCTTTTATCTCATTTTGAGAGATAATTTATGCTAGCCAAACTCATGCAAAATTTTCTCTTGAGCCATACTTAGCCAAAATTTCATACTTACATACATTTTCACTCATTTTCCATCCTCATCTTATTTCATGGCTTGCATCTCTTGCCACCAAAGGAGCATACAACATCAAAGACCAAAGGTCCAACCAAAGGATCGATTCAAGACAAGGTGAATCCACTCTATTTGTTGTTTTTATTTTGTTTTGAATCCAACTAGGCTAATCTTGAGGGGTAGGGTGTTTATAGTTGTTATTCGCACTCTTTTATTTTTTGCTCATTTTCTAACAAGTATTTTCACACTATCACAAGTATAAGTCCAAAAATTTGATGTTCTTGTGCAAGTTATTTAGGTTTATTCTCTTACAATTCATCAAAATTAGAAAAAAAGGGTATCAAGTCAGGGGATTTGATCGTTGGAAAACTTCACATTCAAAATGGTTTTGTACTATGTCAAACATCATTTCATTAGTTTCAATCCCACCATTTTACCCATGTGATTACTGCCCTATACAATAAGGATCAAACTGTGTTCATTTTATTGGTTTTGATCCCTTCAATCCACCTTTGCAACTACATGTTGTAAAGATTACCAGTGAATTGTTGAAACATATCAGAGGCGATTGAAGGAAATCTTACCACAAATTATGGAATGATTTAGGTATTGCATGGCACATTTAGTTAATCTAAAAATGTTGCAATGGCCATCTGACATCTTAAAATATTGCAATAATGTCAAAATCAAAATGGTATAAGGAGAGAGAAAAAATCAATACCTTATCTTTTGCCAATGAAATCAAAGGATCAAGAATGGAAAGATGATCCATATCAGTCGCCATAACTATAAACTTTGATGTTCTAATATATAACATTTGGTTGTTGCAACAACCTAAACTCGTTGAGTATTTGCTAAAAAGAAACTGGATATTGATCCACTACCATATTGGATCTCATATGATTCTCCTTCACAAACAACAAATGATATATATTAATTTTTTAGTAACTTCCTTAATATCCCCATGTAAGTAGACTAAACTAAGCGAGGATGAGGGTTTGAAGTAGAGTGCCATATTTTTGGTATGTGCTTGAATTTGATCATGGCTTGTATCTTGAATGAAAATAGCAAGCTAGTTGCACTGTAAAATCATTGTTAGAAAAATAACCACAAAATCCTCTTTAATTAAAATAATCCTTCTAGATATTTCAATTAATTTATAAGAGAGCTAATTTTGCTATCCAACCAACCATCAATCTATTTACTATATATAATTTTCTGGAATTTAGAATTTGAATGTAATGAAACTAACCATAATTACCAAAGATTTGGCACCAAAATGTAGTAAAAAGTGAATTGTTTGACAACAAATGTGTTTTGATATAAAATATATACCCTTGATATATCGATTTAAATAACAATGAAAGATCAAACCAGAGACAACAAGATAGCATTCATTAATTCACTTCAACAAATAATTGAAACCATAATTCGACCACCAATTATAACTTCATTCTATTGATCTTCAAAAATATTTTACAATACATTTCAAAATTTTGTCTTCGCTAACATGTCAAAAATTTTCTTGTCAGTTACCCACTTTTAACATAAATCAAAAAGTCTTAATTATCATTTTTTATATAGGATTACATAAAATTTTAAAAGCAATGAAAGATGAGAAGTGAAGAGAATTTATCAGATGTTGAAGTCCACAAAACTCACAAGATATGAAAGTTCATTACTCATCGTAAGGTACCCATGATCATTTAGATTTGGCAACGTCCTCTCTCTGTGATTAGTATCTACAAGGCTTGGTACATCACTGCAAAGCCTATTCTTGTGGGGGAGCTAGATATGCCTACTCCCATTTGTACACTGTGTAATCATGAGGCTATTTGTACTCCTGGATTTTTTGTGTGTTGGATAAGTGAATCCTCCATATTTTTTCTAATAAACCTTTGGTATTTGTGATTAATTTTGAGTACCCAACATCTAGTGCAATTATTCCATCGAAGGTTAAATTGAGGCGGTGAATATTTATGTCACATCCTTTTGTATATTAGTGAGGCAGTTGGGAAATTTTTTGCTAAACTCATCTGTCCAATCCTTGGATCCTTTCAGTTGATCATCATCCCTTAGTATCTTAGGCACAAACAACTACTTTAGCGTGTGAAATGAATCCATTCTTTCCTTGATCTTTTGTTCTCTGCAGACATGTATTGAAATTCATCTATGACCATTCAAACAATTTGCTTAGAAGGCTTTAAAGTTGTGGGAGCCTCAACACTCCTTTGTATAATTTCACACAAATTCATTAAGGCGTGATGTATATTTTTCCATTTCTTGAATAAGGGGTCCAATATAGGTACATGGGCCTTTATCTAATCAATTGCTTGTGACAAGGCGACATAACATTCATACACATTTTCCAATTTTTCCACAAGTATTTTAACCCTATGCTCCAAGACTTGTTCCAATACCCTGAGGGTTTCTCCCTTTTCTCTTTCCTTTGTTTCTTCTTTACTCTTTTTCAACTTCTCAATTTCTTGTTTTAGCACATTAACTTGTTCAACAGTGATTTCACTTGTATCAGTCTAGATGGCAGGGGGCTGGTATACTATTAATTTTGTGCTTTGAGAAGGACTCGCTCCCTTCAACTGTTGTTTCAATTTCACATTTTCTATGAATACCCTATTCACTTCATCATTCAGATCAGTCTGTGCTTTCTCATATTCTTCCAATGTAAGCTCCATAGATTCGACAACATCCCTAGTAAACATTGCTAAGTGTATTGTAATAGTAGCTACCTCCAATGTTGATGTGTCTTGAACTGTCTTTACCATGGAAGTCCCTCTCATTTCTTTTATAACATCAAGCAATATTGGTTTTTTTGTTCTTCTTTTCTTGGTCCAGAAGGCTAGGGTTTCAAGTCTTGGATTGTAACCTGCACCACTCATCCCCTCATATGAATTGAATTTAGAAACCAACATGGGATCTTCTTGGCTTCTTACTTGATCTAGTAAGAATATCTTTTTTAACTCCATCCCAAGAATAATTAGTATATTTCTTTCTAAGACAAATTTTCTTGCTTCTTGGGGGCTAACAGTAATTTCATTAATCCTAAGTTCTTCAAGAGTCTGGGAAATAATGTGGTCATGTTGTGACTCGTCAGTTCCCATCTTATTAATTTGGAGTCTCTCCTCAAATTCTTTCATTTTCATCTTAAACCAAAAATCCTTAAACTTGAGAGTTTGAATAAATTCATCATCTTCAATAAATCTAATGGCAATAATCACCCTTTCATCACCATGCTTTTCTTGATCATTATGCCCATGTACATCTAATATTTCTTCTAGTTTATGAGCATCAGTTGCAAGCTTAGGTGGTTGTTGATCAACTTCATCATCTTTAAAATTCAAAAGTACATTGGCTACCTCTTCAATATCCCCTACTCCTTCACTTATTTCATATGCCACTAAGGGGGGCACTCCATGTGTCTTTTTCCTTTTAGGACTTGCTTGCTTAAGGGATGCTTCTGACTATATTGTGGCAATTTTTGGGAGGGGATTTGTGATTAAAATACCACTTGGTTTGATGGGAAGATTGGAGAGTTTCAAAGACTGGCCCTCAGGTTTCTTTTCTAGTTCAACATATAATCTTTCAAAGTTGTCAATTATTATGTTCATCCTTCTGATAGGATCCTTTTCTTCAATATAGAATCCTTAGAATCCACTGTCCCTTTTATTCTTCTCCTCCTCAAGCCTCTTTATGATTTCCCACTTTCTCTTCCTTTGAAAAACTTCATGAGGTGTAAAGCAATTTATTATTACATCTTCTTCGTAATCCATTACATGGGTAATCCCAACTTTAGTGATAAGTGTTTGCTTTAAAAAATTAATATGCCTTTTAGGATCAAAGACCCTTTCTCCTCGTGACTTCAATGAATACCACATTTTAAAATAATTCCACAATTCTTCAAGAGTGTCAAACCCTACGAATAGCCCCTCACATTCAGTTAGGTTAGGGAGGAATGTCCCCTTTTTTTGTCTTTTCATAACATTCTGCTCCATCCATAACATCTGCCACATAAATTCTAAAAATGCATTTCGAATAGAAACAAATTTAGGTAAAACATGTGGGGCTTGAGGACACCCATAGACCCTTATTACTATTTGGTTTCCTAAGAAGAACCAGTCACTGAAATTGTGAGTGTGTCCCTGTTTTATCTTCAATGCTAAAGGTCTTAGTACTTGCATGATTTTATTAGGAAATCTTGGTGAAATATGACCAAAAGCGGCCATGACCTTTACTATGAAATCATCATGAAATATTGCATAATCACTATTTTTACATCTACTATCCAGTGTTCAATGTAGGTAATCTGATTAGATATAAGGGAACAGTCAATGACATGGATCAGAATAGTAGGGATATCTTCAAGGATGTAAGCAACATATCCTTACCTACCCAAGACAAGCTTCAGGCAGAAAGGATCTTGGAGTCAAGGGTGAAGAAATCTACAAGGCATAAAGTGTACATGGAGCACCTCATCAAGTGGAAGGATAAGCCAGAGTCTAAGGCTACATGGGTAGATGAAGCTCAGTTTAAGAAGCAAGGCATTGATGTGTCACTGATCTCTCCTCAAATCTCCTATTGTTTGTGCAGAGAGGGGGAGAATGGTGCAGGAGCACCTAGGAAACACTAGGCAATTAGGAAGTCTAGGATGCATTTTTTTTTTAATGTTTACTATGAAGGTCATGTTGACCATTGAGTTAGAGTTAGAGGTTTAAGAGTATGTCTTGCTCAGTAGTGATCAGTTGATTAAGGAGTGGAAAGGGTGGATGAGTTTAAAAACTCATTTTACTTAGTTTACTAGAAAATTGGCAAAAGTTGCAAAATGGTACATTTTGCAACTTTTCCACATTGTAACTGACATTTCCAACCAAGGGAAGGCATAAATACTCTTGTTAACCTATATAGGGTGTGCCTCGACCTGAGAGCAGGGTTGGAAGCATCTTTGTTATGATTGAATTTTTTGAAATCAAGAAAATAATGTGTTTTGTGTGTTAGTTTTTCTAAATTTTGTTGGATGTGTTGCTTTAATGGATTGAACATGCACTGCAATTAATGTAGGATGTAGACTTGTTAGTCTTCAAACTTTGTGTGCCATTAATTAGTTCTCTTATTCATTTTCAAGCACTGTTTGTAAATAAATTTGATTCCACACTGTTGCTGGTCTGAACTAGACAGTTTTGAGGAAATGGAGATTTAGTTCACTTTCTCACCGTACAAATTGTACGACCCTTTGGGAATAGTGACTAGACTCCATGTGTGTAAATATGGTAGGATTTAGGGTTTGTGTGAGCAAAGGAGCCACTATGGAAGTCTTGACTTAGGCGAGCCAGGGAGATGCCCGACTAGGAAGACTTGAGTGCAAAGCACATAATTTGTAGGGGTGATAAGCTTTTGATAAATTTCCTTTTGGAGAAGGTAGATGTGAGTCTTGACAAGTCTTGGTGACTAGGAGAAAGCTCCATCAATCTGTTTGGTGTGAGAAATGCTTGACAGTTTGGAAGTAGCCAGAAAAGAGCTTAAAAGACCTAGTTTTGGCTCATTTTCAAGTTAGGGCTTCGTACGAACAATTGAGACCTAGGACCTTGAAAATATTTGATAGGTGTTAACATGAAGCAGGAATCTCAAATAAATTTTGGGGGTTCTTTGGAAAGATTGAGATAACCAACCTATTTTCTCAGAGAAGGAGACCTAATTGGGGCTCTTAGGGCTAGTAGCCTTTTTAGGCTTAAAAAGAGGGTTTGGTGAAAGTGACTGAGAGATGGAGTCAAGTGGACCTTCAAGAACCACAGTAGGATGGAATTAAGTATTTTGAGGCACCTCCACACTCCTACAAAGTTTAGTTCTTTAAATTGGGGGTTTGGAGCCTTTAGGGTAGATTAAGGGCTAAGCAAGAGTTATAGAAATTGCACCAAGATTGACTTGGTAGGTTGAATTTGTGATGGTAGCGGGGTTGGCCAAGAGAACCAGGGGTACCTAAACTTGAAGAAGGTCCTAAAGGTTAAGGTGGTGAAGTAAGACACCAAGGAGGTCTTGCAAGCAAGACCTAGAGCAAGAATCAGTGAGTGATTCTTCCAACCCCTCCCTATCAACCTATACATTCAGAGTAATTGTGGGATTACCAAAAAGTGGTGAAGAACCTTTCTAGGAACCACAAATGATTTCAACCCTTCTCTATACCTCACTTCATGAAATTTAAGAAATTCACTCTCACTTGCAAAATTCTTGTGAAATAATACACAACCATTCACACATGTGTGGATGTTTTCATACGCTAAGCCAAGCTTAGTGATTTCCTTTCTACATTGAATTCATTTTGTTGGAAATGTGGAGTCAGGTGGTAACAACAAACTTAATAATTCCAATAAATGATCTACACTCTCATTTGTGCAACCAAACATCACTTGGAAGTTAAGAATTTGAAGGATTGCTGTTAAACGACTTAACCTGCAATTAGCATACAAAGGCTTTGAAGCATCCTCCATCAACTTGGCCCAATCATCGTTTAGACCCTCATTCAACATTCTGTCAACTTCAAACCCTTCATCTAACATTGCTACCTCTTCATCTATGTTTGGTGCCACTTCATCTATGTGTGTTGCCTCTTCATCTCTCACACTCTTCCATTCTATCATATCTTTGTAATAATTGGAATTCCAAGGGCTTATACCACTATGTCCATATCTTATCATATGTCGATAAATCTGACTTCTTTTTTTCACCTTTCCACCAAGACAGTCATTACATGGACATGGATATTTGTTCATGTCACTCTCATTGACTATTCTCTCATCAAATACATGGTATTTAAACCTTTGACATTGATCCATTTGTAATGTTCTACACATAGAAACAAAAAATTGTAGACTAAGAGACAAAAACTATTTTTTAATTGAAAGGCATTTCCATAGAAATAGAGTTATAGAGAGAAAATAAAATAGAGTTTAACTAATGAATTGTAAATGATAGATTTTTGTAGTTCATATTCAAATTACTGATTACATTGCACTGCACATCTTTCAAACTCAAATCATTACTTCACATTGCATAACTAATAACTAGATGTTGATAGATGAAAAAATTTCAATTACAATATATATTTTACAAAGTCAACCTAAGCAGTTATGCAATTACTTGTATTGCATAACTAATAACTAGGAGTAGTTGCCAATTGCATTGCTTGTCATGGAATTTCAAGAGACCACATTTCTTTGAAGCATTTTTTTAAAAGTTCACTACCTTGTCTATGCTACCACATCTTTCATACATGTCTACCAAATAATTTTATCAAACAGTTCACTGCCTTGCTGCTATGGCTAAAAGCCTAAAAAAAGTGCTTTCAAACAAGCTAAGGATTCTTGGAAAAAATCTATCAAAGCATAATAGTAAGCAGTAGCATAGAAAAAGAAGTGTATTGGTTGAAAAAATTCCTCAAAGAAATGTGGTCTCATGGTGATGGAATTCCATGAAAATCCATAACAATTCGCTTGTCATGGAATTCCATCACCATGAGACCACATTTCTTTAAGGTATTTTTGCCAAAGTTCATTTCCTTTTCTATGCTACCACATTTTTCATACATTTCTACCAAAGCATTTTATCAAACAGTTCATTGCCAAAGTCTTCAAAATTTTTAAGAAAGTCAACTTGCATAGATCCACATGATGCCCATGCATTTATCAAGATGGGTGAGTTATTAATATCGTCAGATCCCAGTGTAGCCTTAGATTCTCTTAAGATGCCAAATTCTCTTCTAAAGAAGAGCAAAGAAGTACCCATTCAATTGTTAAACAACATTGGGGTTCTTCATTTTGAGCGTGATGAACTAGAGTTGGCTCAACAAACTTTTATGGAGGCATTAGGAAATGATGTTTTGAATCTACATAAATTTCTGTGGCTAGTTTTTTGCATTTTTTACTTGTAGGATTCTCACAATTAGTGAAAAAGGTAGTGTTCATGAAGGAGTGGAAAATATGCATAGAGCCTTTGAATTATACCCATACTCTACAATGGCATTGAATCATTTAGCAAACCATTTTTTCTTCACTACAGGGCAACATTTTCTTGTGGAACAGTTGACTAAGACAACTCTTGTTTCAACTGACCACCCTCTCATGAAATTTCATTCATATTATAATCTTGCATGATCTTATCATAATAAAGGTGATTATGAAACCACTTGTCAAGGAAAGCCAGCGGCCAAAAAATTTTGTGAATAGGTTCAATTGAATTTAGGAGATCTTAAGATTTCACTCTCAAATTTTGAAAACATTTTGGAGGTCCAACTTGAGAACTGTGAGAGCTTAAAAGTTGTAGGCCATATATATGCTTAGCAAGGGTTGAAAAAGAAGGCTCTAGAAATATTAAGAAAGGAAAGATTCCCATGAATTTATCAAGATGGGTGAGTTATTAATATCGTCAGGCCCCAGTGCAGCCTTAGATTCTCTTAAGACACCAAAGTATCTTTTGAAGAAGAGCAAAGAAGAAGTACCCATTAAATTGTTAAACAACGTTGGGGTTCTTAATTTTGAGCGTGATGAACTAGAGTTGGCTTTAAAAACTTTTATGGAGGCATTAGGAAATGATTTTTTGCCTCTACATAAATCTTTGTGCCCATTTCTGTGCATTTTTTAGTTGTAGGATTCTCACAGTTAATGAAAAATGTAGTGTTCATGAAGGAATGGAAAAGATGCATAGAGCTTTTGAATTATACCCGTACTCTGCAATGGAATTGAATCATTTATCAAACCTTTTTTTCTTCACTACAAGGAAACATTTTCTTATGGAACAGTTAGATGAGACAACTCTTATTTCAACTGACTACGATCTCATGAAATATCATTCATATTATAATATTACATGATCTTATCATAGTAAAGGTGATTATGACACCACTTGTAAAGGAAAGCTAGAGGCCACATGATTGTGTGGATAGGTTCAATTGAAGTTGGGAGATCTTAAGAGTTCTCTCTCAAATTTTGAAAATGTTTTGGAGGTCCACCTTGAGAACTGTGAGAGCTTAAAAGTTGTAGGCCATATATATGCTCAACAAGGGTTGACAAAGAAGGCTCTAGAAATATTAATAAAGGAAACTCACATAGATCCACCTAATGCCCATGCATTTATCAAGATGGGTGAGTTATTAATATCATTAGGCCCTAATGCAACCTTAGATTCTCTTAAGACACCAAAGTATCTTCTGAAGAAGAGCAAAGAATAAGTACCCATTAAATTGTTAAACAACATTGGGGTTCTTAATTTTGAGCGTGATGAACTAGAGTTGGCTTAAAAAACTTTTATGGAGGCATTAGGAAATGATGTTATGTCTCTACATAAATCTCTGTGGTCATTTTTGTGCATTTTTTAGTTGTAGGATTCTCACAGTTAGTGAAAAATATAGTGTTCATGAAGGAATGGAAAAGATGCATAGAGCCTTTGAATTATACCCATACTCTGTAATGGAATTGAATCATTTATCAAACCTTTTTTCCTTCACTACAAGGAAACATTTTCTTGTGGAACAATTGGATGGGACAACTCTTATTTCAATTGATTACACTCTCATGAAATATCATTCATATTATAATCTTACACGATCTTATCATAGTAAAGGTGATTATGACACCACTTGTAAAGGAAAGCTAGAGGCCATATGATTTTGTGGATAGGTTCAATTGAAGTTGGGAGATCTTAAGAGTTCTCTCTCAAATTTTGAAAAGGTTTTGGAGGTCCCCCCTGAGAACTGTGAGAGCTTAAAAGTCGTAGGCCATATATATGCTCAACAAGGGTTGGAAAAGAATGCATTAGAAATTTTAAGAAAGAAAACTCACATAGATCCACCTAATGCCCATGCATTTATCAAGATGGGTGAGTTATTAATATCGTCAAAACCTGGTGCAACCTTAGATTCTCTTAAGATGCCAAAATCTCTTCTAAAGGAGAGTAGAGAAGAAGTTCCCATTCAATTGTTAAACAACATTGGGGTTCTTAATTTTGAGCGTGATGAACTAGAGTTGGCTTAAAAAACTTTTATGGAGGCATTAGGAAATGATGTCCTGCCTCTACATAAATCTTTGTGGTCATTTTTGTGCATTTTTTAGTTGTAGGATTCTCACAGTTAGTGCAAAATGTAGTGTTCATGACAGAATGAAAAAGATGCATAGAGCCTTTGAATTATACCCATACTCTGCAATGTAATTGAATCATTTATCAAACCTTTTTTTCTTAACTACAGGGCAACATTTTCTTGTGGAACAGTTGGATGAGAAAACTCTTATTTCAACTAACTATGCTCTCATGAAATATCATTCATATTATAATCTTACACGATCTTATCATGGTAAAGGTGATTATGACACCACTTGTAAAGGAAAGATAGAGGCCACATGATTTTTTGGATAGGTTCAATTGAAGTTGGGAGATCTTAAGTGTTCTCTCTCAAATTTTGAAAAGTTTTTGGAGCTCCCCCCTGAGAATTGTGAGAGCTTAAAATTTGTAGGCTATATATATGCTCAACAAGGGTTGGAAAAGAATGCATTAAAAAATTTAAGAAAGAAAACTCGAATAGATCCACCTGATTCCCATGCATTTATCAAGATGGGTGAGTTATTAATATTGTCAAAACCCAGTGCAACCTTAGATTCTCTTAAGATGCCAAAGTCTCTTCTAAAGAAGAGTAGAGAAGAAGTTCCCATTCAATTGTTAAAAAACATAAGGGTTCTTCATTTTGAGGGTGATGAAAAAGAGTTGGCTCAACCAAATTTTATGGAGGCATTAGTAAATGGCATTTGGGTTGAATTCATAAATAAATCCCTAGTGCTAATTTTTCAGTTTCTCCTGTGCTCTTTAAGGATATGAAATTCTTCCATCGACTAGAAGAAGGTGGTGTTTCACTTGACTTACCATGGGATAAATTCACAACACTATTTAATCTTCCTATGTTGTTTGAACAACTACATGATACTGAAAAACCAAATCTTTTATATAGGCTAATATTATTCATGTTTCTTGATTATGTGGATGCATATCTACATCTTACAGTCATGGATCAAGCTCGGAATGAGATCCAACTAAGCCTAGAATTGATTTGGGATGCACTTAAGGTGGATAAAAACTCATGAAATGCTTTATCTATGCTTGGAAAAATGGAGCTAAAAATAGATGACTAGCTTAAAGCAAAGAAACAATTATAGCTACACAAAGTGAATCAGATGCAAAGAATTCTTATGCTGACATTTCACTTGGAAGTTGGAATTATTTTTCATATTTTCATAATGAGAGGAGGGATCCAAAGGTGGAGGTACAACATCTTGAGAAGGATAGAGAACTGTATTGTAAAGTGTTGGCACAAAGACCAAGAAATGCTTATGCTACAAATGAGGCAGCCATTGTGCTAGCTGAAAGGGGTCAATTTGATATTGCAAAGGAAATTTTTTCATAGGTACAAGAAGCTACAACAGGAAACATCTTTATTCAAATGCCTGATGTGTGGGTAAATCTAGAAATTTTTTACTTTGCACAAGGACAGTTTGTACTTGTAGTGAAAATGTATCCAAAATTGTTTGAGGAAATTATAATTTGGCACTAACACAAGAAAATTTTGTTATACTTAGCTCACGCACATTATGAAGCAGAACCGTGCCAATATTGTAAAAGAACATTATTAAGAGCAGTAGATTATAATGAGCATTTTGAATTTGTGTTTATTGTAGTGAGGGTTTCAAATTACCTCTAAATTTGTTGTAGAGGGTTTCCCCAAATCTGATTTCACTACAGAGGGCCTTGACGAATTCAAATTCATTGCAACAAAATTTGAATTCCTTGCCCTTTCCTTCCTTTTTAGAAGTCTCCAGGTCTTTTATGAATCCTTATCTCCCATGCCAATAGCTATTGATCAAGGCACCTCATGCCAGGCTAACAAATGAAGTGAGGTCTACAATGAATGAATGAAGCAAGGTCAAGCAAGATGAATGAATTTGGAATGAACGTGAATAATTGCGCTAATACACCACACACATGAATAAATCATGCCAATATCTGGCTGAATTTTTTAGTAAATTTTTTTCCTACTTTGGATTTGATGACGAACTATTTATTCATTTTTATTTCTATGACTAAATATTTTTTTAGTCAACAACCAAATTAGTCATTTATTTGCCAAATTCTACTAGTGAATGAAGGGTTGTATGAGTGGTTAGTGATTCCTTTTGGATTGAACAATGTACCTAACACTTTCATGAGGTTGATGAATGAAGTACTAAAGAGATTCTTCGGTAAGTTTGTTACAGTTTACTTGGATGATATTCTAATAATTAGTAAGACAAGACAAGAAATTTTTTTTCACATTAGACAAGTATTGCAAAGGTTAATAGAAGAGAAGTTGTTGATAAATATCAAGAAGTGTAGCTTTATGAAGATATAATTGGTGTATTTGGGATTTTTTCATTTTTTGAAGGATTTAAGATGGGCCCTAAGAAGGTCACAATGATTGTTGAATAGCCTACACTGATGAACATTGGAGAGGTAAGATCATTTCATGGGTTAGCTAGTTTCTATCAAATACTCAACGAGAGATTTAGTAGAATTTCCACACATATGACAAAAACAATGAGAGGAGATAGGAAAGAATTTAGGTGGACATATGAAGCACAAAGAATTTTTGAACTATTGAAGAAAAAGGTGAAAAAGCAGCTAGTGTTAGCATTACCCAATTTTTACAAAGTATTTCAAGTTGATTATGATGCAAGTGCAAATGTAATAGGAGTAGTGTTAAGGAAAGAAGGTAGACCAGTATCTTATTTCAATGAGAATTTGAATGATGCTAGAAGAGGATATTTAGTTTATGATAATTAATTCTATGCCATAATTCAATCCTTGAAGATGTAGACACATTACTTATTTCCTAAGGAGTTTGTGATGTATATTGATCATCAAGCTTTGTAGTATTTCAATAGTCAAGGAAAGTTGAACCAAAGACATATGAGATGGGTTGAGCTCTTGTGGAGTTACACATTTGTGTTGAAGCATAGGAATGGCAAGTCAAATAAATTTACAAATACGTTGATTAGGAGAAGAAATTTTCTAACAAAGATGAGGATATTAGGTTTTGAGGAATTGAAACACATTTATAAGGATGATCCATTTTTTTCTAAATCTTGGAGAGCATGTAGAGAATCAATAGCGACAGATAGAAGCTAGTGGTTAGACTACTTAATTCATGAAGAAATATTGTTCAAAGGTTTAGAGAAGGAGGATTCACTACTCCCAAGTCTCTCAGTCACTATAAGATCCTATGGGAGAAAATTTCCCTAAACTACCTCAAGTCTACCTTGACTATTAAATGGGAGGGACAAGCTAAAAAGGAAGGGAAAAAATGACTCTATTTCCCTTATGAAAAAAATATTCTAGAGGTGGGTGAGCAGGCCTCAAAGGTCTCAGACTGCATACTAGATGAATCCCTGCCAAAGGATGATAGTGCATGGTTAAGACTTTAGAGCACCATGATGGATTCCTAGAGACACACTAAAATCCTGTATGAATAAAGGGTCAAGTTGCAGACAAAAAAACATAGAGTCTATTAACAAACCAAAAGTTTTGGTTTTATAGATTAACAAAAAAGTATGGAAATGAAAAATACAACAAGAGGAACACTATAACTTATAAATATAATTGAAATGAAAAAGAAGAAAGAATAATAATACCAACATACTCAAGGTCCAATTCTCTAGCTAGCTCCAAGCAAATGAATATAACCTACACACACAACAATAGAAAAATGTTGGAGTTGGATTTTTAGGTTTTCCTTAGTCAAACACCCACTTTGGTGTTACCACCTCCACAGATAGCCAATAGACCACAAGATGTAGAAAAGAAATAGAGAGATAAAGAAAATAAACATAAGATAGTAGAGAGAAAAGACAACTTGAATTCCACTCGACAAGTACAATAATGAAAATAAATGAATAGAAACAATATCACCTCCCTTTCTACAAGAACTCAAGGATCAAAGAGGAAGGAGAAGAGTAATACCACCACACCAATGGAGTAGTGCTTCAACAACTTGCAATAGAAATGGTGTTGGAGTAGCAAGATGATGTAGCAGTGAAGTATGAAGTTGATAGAAGTAATAGAGAGTGAGAAACAAGCAAGGAGTGATAGAATGTTCAAGAAAGTTGATAGATTGAAGAGAGAATCAGAGAGAGATTGAGAGGGTGAAAGAATGAGGTTCAAATGACCAAATTGGAGGGAAACAGTCATTCTCGATGGTCAAGATTCAAAAGGGATGTTACACTCATAGATGACTGAGAATTTTATTGTCTCTACCATTTCCTGACACAAGAATCTTGTCAGGATAGAAGTGTGTTGCATAGATGTCTGCGCACTACACACACATCCCAAACAAAAATTCCCTCATTGATGCTAAATAATAGGGACACATGAGAAAAGAGAGGAAAATGTGGTGGGTTTTTGCATTATTTGACTTGTAAGGCTAAAATGAGGGTAAATTAATGGGAATTTTACTAGGTGCAAATTTACACCATTACATTTTTCCCCACTTTAGCGAGCATATGTTTCGAAGCATATGTGAGCTAAAGTAGAAAGAGGTTGAAGATAATATATTGAAATCATAGAGGAAGTAGTCCTTCAATTTGGTAGGGAAGCCTTCTAGACATCCAGGCACCAAGGGGCCCTTTTGAAGGAACGTTGCATTTAAAAGACACAAGATTTTCCATAAGTGATTTTGTCCTAAAGGAATCCTTTTGAAAGATCTTTAACCAAGGAATACAATGGAAAAAATTCTCATTTTTCAAAGGAAAGTTTTCAGATTCTTTCTTGTTAGAAAGAATAATCCTTTTTTGAAAGGAAAAGTTTCAAACTCTTTTGCTTATGGGATCTTTTTAAAAGAAAAATTTATCAAGGAGCCTTTTTGTGAGAATGGATCATTTTGGAAAATGAGATTTTTCAAGAGGGGATTCTTTTTTCAATGAATTCATTGTAAGGAAATTTGACACCAAGGAATCCTTTTGAAATAATTCACCCTATTGAAAATTAGACAAAATGATAGCCCCCTATAGGATGATGTGTGTTACACAAAGGAGCACATGACATCCTAAGGAGAAAGGGAAGGAAAGATATGTTGTGGCACACAACACATGGTAAGATGTATCCATGGTATGTTATCACACATGTGAGGGACAAAACATAAAAACCATTATCAAGTGGACAAGAAGAGATAAAGAAATTAAGAGACAAGGGGATCTAAAAATTTGGGGTCAGAATTGTCTATAGATATAAATAGATAGATATAATATAGTATACATATGAACTATCATCAATACCAAAAGTTATTAGAACATGAAGAAGAACACATGAAGAAAAAATAAAAATAAAAATTGGGTCAACGTGGAAGAAGGCCTAAATGCCACAATGCTTTACATCATCCCCAATATCGAAAAGCAATATTATGACACATAGAAGAATGATGACATAAATAGAAGAAACACACGATAAATTTCTACTCCTGTATTTGAGTACCTACAAGGGTAGCAAGGGTCCTCTAGGGATGATCACAAGCATAAAAAAGATAAGTATGGAGGAACACAAATAGACAAATAAATTGAATCTATAGATGTAGAAGAGGTACCACCCTAATCCTCATCGACCAGTGGGACATCTTGCTCCCAATATAGATCATTATAAGGGGAGGAAATATGATCCTGCAAGGGAAGGATATAAAGGGTAGTATCATCCAACTCACCTATAACAAGATCTAGGGAAGAGGGCCCCTAGAAGTCTTCTTCACCAAGTTCCTGTGAAGCAAAGGTCATCAATTTTGTAAAAAATGAGGAAGAATATGGGATATCTTCCACCGAGTTGAATATTCACTTTTCAAGAGTTCCCTATTCCAACATAATGGGGGAAGGGCAAGGCACTCAAGAGTCACTACCAAGCTTAGGAAGAAGGGAAATGACTAACGCTAGGAAATTAGGGGCCGCCTCTGTCTCAAGGATAACACAAGCCAAAGCAGAACTAGGATCCAAAGAAGGAAAACCCTTCTTATGACCTTCACTCACAATGAGGTCATCCTTTGATTTGTACTTCATTGAAGGATGTTGAATCCCCATGAAGGAAGCAGAAGTAGAGGAGAAATAAGACAACTGTAGAGAACACCACCATATTATTAGGCATGTCCATAGGCTACAACAAAGGAGAAATATCTAGGAGGGACATGAGAAGCGAAGACTCCATGGAGGAAGTGATGAAGAATTACAACCTTTTTGGGTGATGCCATCAAGACTTGTCAGATGAGTTGAAATCCAAACATAAGTGATGGGAGTTGAAGTAAGAACAATAGAAGTAGAGAAAAAAGAGGAAGAAATAGATATAAGGGGTCCCTCCTCAATCTTTTGTGAGGTGGAATTCTCCACATCTAGAGCCTTTTTCGTGTGCTTGTGCTCATGTGAAAGCTAGTTATGTTGGATGCAAGTGGTAGAGGATGTGGCTTAAGAAGAGGCCAACAATAGATACTCAATTATAGGAGTATCCTTTGCAACTATTGCTAGTGGAAGGGTTACCTCTTGAGTAGGAGTAGGAGGAGAAAATGACACAAGAGACTCGACAACATGCCTCTTCCCGTTCATTGACCTAGGGATAAATAGAGGAATAGTCAGATGTTGTTGAGGCTGAGACGTAGGAACAATCCCATGAGAATGCTTTCCCTTTCCATATATGGTGGGTCGAGGAAATGTGGGTAGAATAGGCAACTAAAAACCCTAGCACTTCACCTTCCTCTACATGGGCACCATTACACTTCCCATATGGGGCACATGAGTAGGAATCGAGGATGTAACCACAGGTTGGGAAGTAGAAGTAAATGGAGCAAAAGATACAAAAGAAGGCTCTAGAGTGTGAGAAAAATTCTCCTTCCCTTTAGGTGGGGTTGAAGAGATAGCTGGCTACTACGCTATCATAAAGGCCTTCACAAAAATAGCATAGGGAAACACCAAAAAATTAACTTTCAACACCAACCCCCAGTCTTGTATTTAACATAGGCTAGATATAACAAATCTCCCCTAGGAGGGAGAGGTCTGACCAAGGTGGGCCAAAAGTGATCCAGAGGAAATCAACACATGACACTAATGGTTTATAGCCAGTGTCATGGACAACTTATACTATGTCATCATGGGGAACATTAAAAACTTGTGGATTACAAACGAAACACCATTCATAGAGGCTAGCCATGGAATGGCTAGCCTAACTTTGAACAGGTCAAAATTTGGGACCACAACAACAAATGAAACATCTATAGTCTTAGGTCCTACCAAGATTGACAAAGAAATGGTGGCCATAGGGGCAATAGAAATTTCATCATGAGTATGAAGAGTGGCCTGCAACTCTTCATATTTCTCCTTATACAAAATTTTAATGAACAAGGTTACCTCCATTATCACATTCACTCAACTCGTCAGATCAACCATGATTCTAGTTACAACGTTTCTATTAATTTGGGTGGGAATGTACAATAGGGAAGGCTCCTTGTTTAATGGAAAATCACATGAGGTAAAATTTATGTTAGGCATAATACTCACATTCTCAGTAGGAGGTATACGTGTGAATGAGACCATGTTCATGTTCTCAGATGGGATTGGCTCAGAAGATGTAGAAGATTGTGTCACTAGATTGAAATAATGAGAATAAAATGGAGCAATATAAATCTATAAATCACTATTAGCCTTGGCCACATATTTATTGGAGTTTTATTTCCTCCCATCGAGATGAATAGTCCCATCATTTATTTAGTCTTGAATCTCGTGATGCATGCATACACATCACTCGATGTCATGTTTGTGCACTTGATGAAATTGATAAAAATAATGTACATCATACCACTTGGGATACAGATCGAAAAGAGGTCAGATGTTTGGTAATGTTAAGATTTTATCTTTCAACATATTTTTTAGAATAGTAGTATAGGATTCAAATAGTTTTGTGAAATTTCTATGGCACCCTATACCTTTGTCTTTAGGTGTAGATACCATTTTTTTAATGGCCTTATTCTTTCTTGCATTGCCAAAAACTAACACTATTGACCATTTATTTGGATGGGATCATGAGGATGAACCGCTAAACTAAGTGAACATTTGTTGGTACTTGTGCAATGCTACACACAAATGTGCAAAGGAAGGATACTTCATCAAGGGAAAATTTTCTTGCTACAATTTTTGTAAGTTCTCAATGAAGACCTTCTAAAAATCAGAGTCAGGTAGAGGATAAGAGATCTGAGAAAAAAAACTTGATAATGAGCATTGAATTTAGTAACCTTCTCATGGCCCCCCTACTTGTATCGAATGATATCAAGAAATGCCATCTTTGACCCGATGTTAGCTTGGAACTATCTTAGGAACTGGTGTAGGAGCACACCTAGGCTAACCTCCATAGTTAGGACATTTTGTCTTGTATCTGACACTATCCAAGTCAGAGTAATTGTGTGTTTTTTTTTGGACCTTAGAAGGTCATAGTTATGGCTAGGTGAATTAGTCATTAGGACTAAGGTCACCATAGTTTAGTCTTTGTCAATTACTTTTGCTTTACTTAGCCTTAGTAACTTAGATTGGGAATTAAGTCTTAAATGTGTTCTAAACACATGAATGATGTTAGAAAGATTCCATGAGGTAGTTAATGGAGTTGGTTGCTCGAAATCAAGGAGATAGAGGTCCTAAGAGTTAGGAAGATGGCATAAAGACAAGTTGCCAAAAGTTGTTACAAAGTTGTCATGACAACATTTGCCATTATGGAAAATGTTGCATGCAACTCAGTTACCTTAGATCCCCTAAGAGATAGGAGTGGGGGGGATCGACCAACATCCCTAAAAATATGGTAAATGGCATCCATGAAAGGAGGAGGCTTGAATGCAAGCAGTCAGTCTTTTGTAATCAAGTTTTTGTTTCGTTGGAATAGAAGAACTCTGCAATTTTTGTGTTCTACCGAATGCTTTGAGTGACAGTGCTATTAAATGAGTTAGATGTTTTGATTTGGTGTTGGATTTGTGTTTACATGGTAGATTTAAGTATTTTTCCTTTTGTAAGAAAGTTGATTTGAGTTAAATTAGGGTCTTGTTTAAAGAAGTTAAGGACTAGGGGTTTTACTGGTCATGTCCTGACCAGTCAGTCTTTTTATGGCGCCCCCATGAAATCTAACCACGGGAATTTCCTAAGAATAGATCGATATGCTAGGGGAGCCATTGGTCTATACATATTTAGTCATAGGATTCATGAAGAGTCGAGCAGCAACGTGTATTAGCAAACCCTAGGTGAGCTTAGAGTGCTCGGTTAGAGGTTTGACAGTGAAGAATAGAAAAATATAAGCAGGGGATTAAGGTACAATATGGAACAAGTATAGTTCCAGGTAGGGTATGGTCATATCCTAGCATGCCAGAAGGATTGAGGTCCTGTCAATCCATTTGTTTAGGTAATGAACAAGAAATCAGTACGATACTAGCAATTAGGTCTTTTAGCCCTAATTGACCTAGATAATAGGAAACTAGTGTACAAAAGGCTTAGGGGTCTAAAACCTTGTGAATATTTTAGAGGATCAAAAAGGGTATCCGAATGTGGAATTTTTTTTTCAGGTTGTTTGGAAAGTTTGGACAGGAATGAGGAAAAGGTCACTATCAAGGGCTACAAGGTATTAGGCCTCTTTAAGACCAAATCTTGGAATCGGTAAGAAAGAAGATCGAAGCTTTCCCAACATGGATCCAGTTGGATGTACATGTCATGTTTCCAGTATGTTTGGCACCCCTACAATCAGTTCAAGGTTTTGTGTGATGTTGGCACTTAGAGTCTTCTAAGTGTAGGAGAGAGTTTGCCAGTTCAAAGTGGTGTTAGTCTTTCAAGGGGAAGCACAAAGTGTGAAACTCTTGGAGAGGAGTTGGAATAGGACTTAGTTAATTATATAAGCCTAACAAGAACCTAGAATCTATCAGGTTCCTGGATGAAGATAGGGAAAAGTATTCTTAGCTAGTTGTGCAAGAAGGTCTTGGAACACTCACACCATATTGGTATCAGAGAAAAGTTTGATCAGGCTTGTGATTGATGTTGCAACCCACTGAATCAGTAGGAGAGAATACACCAGAGGAAGATAGAACCATGGTGACTAACACTGAGTTAGCCAAGAAAGTAGAAGAAAAAGAAGAGGATAATCGATTGCTAAGAGAAATATTGTCCTGAATGGAGAAACTCCTGGATGAAGTCCAAGAAAAGGCAGATAAGGTCAAAGTTAAAATTGAACTAAAGGAAGAGAAGGAAGTGAAGGGAAAGGAATTGGACTTGGAGGAGGAATCTCCAACACCTGACCTTGTTCTTTCTGAAGAACCCTTCTTGAAGGCACTGCAGGCCTTAAGTGGCAAAGCTTTAGAAGGTGTGCCACTATTCAGTGGACAAATGGACCCTGATTCAGTCATGGACTGGATTGAGAGTATAGAGAATCACTTTGAATGTGATGGTATAACAGAAGCCCAAAAATTAAAGGTGGCCAAGTCAAGGTTGAGAGGTTCAGCTCTCACATGGTGGAAGTTTGTGCAAACTGAAAGAGAGAAAGAAGGAAAGGGTCCTATAGTTACATGGAGAGGAATGGTAACCAAAATAAAGCAAACCTACCTACCTGATGACTATGAAGTCCAGTTGCATAGGAGGAGACATAATCTTAGACAAAAATATTTGAATGTCCAAGCATACACCGAGGAGTTCCAAAATTTGTGCCTCAGATCAAAGGTGGTTGAAGATGAAAGCATCAAGCTAGCAAGGTATTTGAATGGAATCAAGTGGTCTATTCAAGAAGACATGAGCCTAGTGAACTTCAAAACCATCTACCAATGTTATCAAATGGCCTTAAAGATAGAGGAGAAAAGAAAAAGGAAGCAAGAACAAACCTCCAAGAGTAGAGGTAAAGGAAAAGACAGTAGAGGACAAAGAGGTGGCTATGGTGGAAGGAGTTCAAAATCAAGGGCTCAAGGAGAAGTCAGGTACTCTGAGCATCAAGAAGGAAGCTCTAGTAGAGGTGGTAGAGGAAGAGGCTCTAGCTCTAGAGGAAGAAGTGGTGGACAAGGAAGAGGTAGTTACTTTGCCAATATGAAGTGTTACCACTGCAATCAAATGGGACACTCGGCCTATAGGTGTCCAGAGAAGGGTAATAATTCCCAAGGGGGGGGCTAGGAGAACTAATCTTGTTCATGATGAGGCAAATACAGTAGAGAAACATTTTGAGGTACCATTAAATTCAGAGGAAGGTGAGAACCTTATGATGAGGATAACTTTGATCAAAGAGCCGGTTAAAGAGGAGCCAAGCCAAAGGAGGTCCTTGTTTAGGATAAAGTGCAAAATGATGGGGAAAGTATGTAGAGTCATCATTGACTTAGGGTCTACTGAAAATATTGTGTTAGAGGAGACAATCAGCAAGCTAAAGTTGACAAGGATACCCCACACCAATCCTTACAAGGTCACATGGCTGAATAAAGGCCAGCATGTCTTAGTAAATGAGCAAGCATGGGTGGAGTTCTCAATTGGAAGGTACAAGGACAAAGTCTTGTGTGATGTGTTACCTATGGATGCATGTCACTTGCTCCTAGGTAGACCATGGCAATTTGATCGCCAAGCTATGCATGATGGAGTGAATAACTTTTATACTTTCAAGAAGGATAAGGTAACATTCAAAATTCAGTCACTGTTAGAGGATGCAAAGGTGCAAAAAATAGGTCCTAAATTGCTCATGGTTGGTGAAAAAGAATTCTTAGAAGCTTTGGAAGAAGGAGAAGGAGTTGGCTATGCATTAATGTTAAGGCCAAGAGAGGTAAGTAATGAAAAAGCAACTGAGAAGCCAAAGTTACCTAAAGAAATATAGAAAATGTTGCAGACCTTTGAAGGCATTGTAAGCAGTGGACAACCAGCAACATTACCCCCTAAAAGAGCCATAAGTCATAGGATAGACTTGATACCAGGGGCTACCCTACCAAACAAGGCAGCTTACAAGATGACCCCTCAACAAAATTAGGAGATAGCTAGACAGGTACAAGAACTCCTAAACCAAGGTCTCATTATGAAGAGCATCAGTCCATGTGCAGTACCCAATGTCCTAACACCTAAAAAGGAAGGAGAATGGAGGCTTTGTATTGATTCAAGGGCCATAAATAAGATAACCATTAGATATAGGTTCCCTATCCCTAGGATTGAAGACCTCATGGATTGTCTAGGTGAAGCTAAGTACTATACCAAGATAGACTTAAAGAGTGGTTATCACCAAATTAGAATACATGAGGGAGATGAGTGGAAAACAACTTTCAAAATTAATGAGGGTTTATATGAGTGGTTGGTTATGCCATTTGGGTTGTCTAATGCCCCCTCCACATTCATGAGACTCATGAATGAAATCCTCAAAGACTACATTGGTAAGTTTGTAGTGGTATATCTTGATGATATACTGATTTATAGCAAAACAAGAGAAGAGCACCTCAAACAGATAGAGTTGATTTTCAAGAAGCTACATGAGGAGAAATTGATGATCAATTTAGAAAAGTGTGAATTCATCAAGATAGAGCTGGTGTACCTTGGGTTTGTATTATCACATGGTAACTTGAAAATGGACATTAGCAAAGTGGAAGCCATCCTCAATTGGCCTACTCCAAGAACAGCAATAGAGGTAAGAAGTTTTCATGGCCTTGCTCAATACTATAGAAAGTTCATAAGACAATTTAGTGCTATTTGTGCTCCTATGTTGGATACCATTAAAGGAGGGATGAAGACTAAATTTGTGTGGAATGAGCAAGCTAACAAAAGTTTTGAGTTGTTGAAAGAAAAGATAGCTACCCAACCTGTTTTGGTGTTACCAAGCTTTGAAAAGCTATTCACTATTGAGTGTGATGCAAATAATGTGGCTATTGGAGCTATTCTCAGCCAAGAGGGCAGACCGGTGGCTTTCCATTCTGAAAAGTTAAGTGAAGCCAAGAAGAAGTATTCTTCTTATGACCTTGAGATATATGCATTGGTCCAAGCTCTAAGGAAATGGAGGCATTACTTGCTTCCCAAGGAATTCATAGTGTATTCAGACAACCAAGCACTTAGTTTCTTGAATTCACAAGAGAAATTGAGCCACAAACACATGAAGTGGGTTGAATACCTGCAAGCTTATACTTTCACTATCAAGCACAAGAAAGGAGCACTCAACAAGGTGGTAGATGCCTTGAGTAGAAGAGTTCTCACCATTCAAGAGATTCAATTTAAGAGCATGGGAATAGATCATTTCAAGGACCTATATGTAGATGATGAAGATTTTGCAAACATTTATAAGGTATGTGTTGAATACAAGAATCATTTTCATAGTAGATATGCTAAATATACTTTGCAAAGTGATCTCTTGTTTAAAGGGAATCAGTTATGTGTCCCTAGAGGTTCTATTAGAGAGAATTTGATACAAGAAAAGCATAATGGTGCATTGAGTGGTCACTTTGGGATCACAAAGACTCAAGAACTTGTTCAAAGGTTCTATTATTGGCCAAGGATGAGTCTAGATGTTTGGAGGTATGTGGAAAGTTGTATAGTATGTCAAAAGGCCAAGGGTACTTCTTCAAATTCAGGCCTATACCAATCACTTCCTATTCCTACTAGGCCATGGGAATGCTTGAGTATGGATTTTATAGTTGGGTTACCCAAGACAAGGCATGGATAGTGTTTATGTAGTTGTGGACAAATTTAGCAAGATGGCCCACTTTGTGCCATGTAAGACAACCAATGATGCCAGTCAAATAGCCTCTCTCTTCTTCAAAGAGATAGTAAGGATACATGGGTTACCTATGAGCATTGTGTCAGACAGAGACACCAAGTTTATGAGCCATTTTTGGAAGACTCTTTGGCAGAGTTTGGGAACTAATCTATCTTTTGGATCTGCATACCATCCCCAAACTGATGGACAGACCGAGGTTGTTAATAGAAGCCTTGGAAATCTATTAAGGTGCTTGACCAAGGAGTATGGTCAACAATTGGATCAGTTGATTGGACAAGTTGAATATGCCTATAATGATACTATGAACAGGTCAACAGGGAAGAGTCCCTTTGAAATTGTCCTGTCCTGACCAGTCAGTCTTTTTATGGCTCCCCCATGAAATCTAACCATGGGAATTTCCTAAGAATAGATGGATATGCTAGGGGAGCCATTGATCTGTACATATTTAGTGGTAGGAGTCATGAAGAGTCGAGTAGCAATGTGTATTAGCAAACCCTAGGCGAGCTTAGAGTGCCCGGTTAGAGGTTTGACAGTGAAGAATAGAAAAATATAAGCAGGGAATTAAGGTACAGTACAGAAAAAGTATAGTTCCAGGTAGGGTATGGTCATATCCTAGCATGGCAGAAGGATTGAGGTCCTATCAATCCATTTGTTTAGGTAATGAACAAGAAATCAGTAGGATCCTAGCAATTAGGTCTTTTAGCCCTAATTGACCTAGATAATAGGAAACTAGTGTACGGAAGGCTTAGGGGTCTGAAACCTTGTGAATCTTTTAGAGGATCAAAAAGGGTATCCGAATGTTGAATTTTTTTTTCAGGTTGTTTGGAAAGTTTGGGCAGGAATGAGGAAAAGGTCACTGTCAAGGGCTACAAGGAATTAGGCCTCTTCAAGACCAAATCTTGGAATTGGTAAGAAAGAAGATCGAAGCTTTCCCAAGATGGATCTAGTTGGATGTACATGGCATGTTTCCAGTATGTTTAGCACCCCTGTAATCAGTTCAAGGTTTTGTGTGATGTTGGCACTTAGAGTCTTCTAAGTGTAGGAGAGAGTTTGCCAGTTCAAAGTGGTGTTAGTCTTTCAAGGGGAAGCACAAAGTGTGAAACTCTTGGAGAGGAGTTGGAATAGGACTTAGTTAATTATTTAAGCCTAACAAGAACCTAGAAGCTATTAGGTTCCTGGATGAAGACAGGGAAAAGTCTTCTTAGCTAGTTGTGCAAGAAGGTCTTGGAACACTCACACCAGGAACTAATTCATCAGTTGATCAAATGAGAAGAAAAAAGTATCCAATAAGGAGAAATATTACTCATTGGTAGCATCCTTAAGGGATCACGAAAAAATATTTTTCGTCAAAGCATCATGGTGGAAGAATTTAGTGCACATAGCGATGAATATTGATATGTGCATCTGAGGATCTCCAAAACCACCATACTTTTCAAACTCTAGAATCTCCATCCCTGGGGGATATGAGTGTTCAAGATGGATATGGACAAAGGATTGTGATGAAAGAAGGGTTGGAAAATAGTTTGAGAGGAGAAGCTCGATAGGTTCACCAAATGGTTCTGCATGTGTCCCATATTTTGCAATAAAACATTTAAGACAGGGTCAGAAGATGAAACAAGACCAATGAAACCACCACCAGAACCACCAGCCCTCATATCAACATAAACCACGACACCAAGACCAGTAAGAATTCCAATTTTACCACCAATAGAAGAAGCACTAACATTGGTAGAAATTAAACCTAAAGGTACCTTATTTACTTTAAAGATAGTGGTCTGATCAAGCCTAGAGGCGGTGTCAATAGAGGGACTAGTTTTAGCCATACATATTGACTCTCTACACATCAAGACTTTGAGCTATCTCTCAAAAATATTAGAGCTAAGGTCTCAAGTGGTGTCCAAGTTATGAGTGTATGACGAGATGTGAGTATATACAATAATGCAAGACCTCAAAGAAGTCCTATACCTCTCTGATCTTTGTCCAACATAACCCTCAACCTATTGACAATCATAGCTGCTTGAGCAAGACTTTTTTCATTTTCTAAATAATTCTCAAACTCCCCAAGACTTTTTTCTATGGAAAGAAACTACTCCATGGGTACCTCAACACAAACATATTCCTCCATGAAAGAAATGGAAGGAGAAGCAAGGGGTGTAGGAATATGAGGGGATTCCCTAAAGTGGCTAGAAAATCCAATGGATATGATCAGTTTGACCAGTGGCAACCTTCCTAGATTCCATCTTTGTGTGTCGTAGACTCCTAAAAAAATATCTAGAGGTTGTAGATTGGGTTGTAAAGATCATAAAATCCTTACAAAAAATGAATCTATGATACACCAAAGACATGAGAAATATTTCTGACACAAACAAACAAAAAGGACTTTCACGTCAGGTTCACCAAAATGTAGAGAAGGTGGATTTGCTACTCCCAAGTCTCTCGGTCACTATAAAATCCTAAGGGAGAAAACTTCCCTAAACTACCTCAAGAATACCTTGACTATTAAATGGAAGGGAAAAGTCAAAAAGGAAGGGAAAATATGACTCTGTTTCCATTATAACTTATGAAAAAAAAATTGTAGGAAAGTGAGTAGGCCTTAGAGGTCTTAAATTGTAGGTTGAATGACTCTCTACCAAAGGATGACAACACATGTGTCAAAATTCAACATGCCACATTGGATTCTTAAGACACACCAACATCTTATACATATAGAGGGTTAAGTTGCAAACAAAAACACATAGAGTCTATTGACAAGCTGAAAGTTCTAACTTTATAGTTTGACATAAATGTATGGAAATGTAGAATACAACAAGAGAAACACTATAAATTATAAATATAAATGAAATGATGAATAAGAAAGAACAAGAAAGCCAAATTACTCAAGGTGTAGTTATCTACCTAGCTCCAAGTGAATGAATAACACCTACACGTAGAACAACAAGAAAATGTTAGGGTTGTGTTTTGAGGTTTCCCTCAGTCAAACCCCTATTTTGGTGTTCCTACCTCCATGAACAACCAATAGACCACAAGATGTAGAAAAGTGATAAAGAGACAAATAAAATAGATAGAAGATAGTAGAAAGAAAAGACAACTTGAATGCTACTCTACAAGTATGATAATACAAGTTAGCGAATAGACACGATATCACCTCCCTTTCTACAAGTGATCAAGGTTGAAAGAGGAAGGAGAGTAATACCACCATGCCAATGGAGTAGAGCTTTGACAACCTATAATAGCAATGGATCTAGAGCAACAAGATAGTGTAGCAATGAAGTATGAAGTTGATAGAAGAAAGACAAAGTGAGAAAGAAGCAAGGAGTGATAGAATGTTCAAAAAAGTTTAGATTGAAGAGAGAGCTTGAGAGAGTTAAAGAATGGGGTTCAAATGACCAAATTGGAGGAAAATAGTCATTATCAGTGGTGAAGATTCAAAGGGGGACGTTATGCTCGCATATGATTGAGAATCATAATGTCTGTATTGTTTCCTAACATATGAATCTTGTCAGGACAGAATCACGATGTGTAGACATCTATGCGGTGTACATGCTTCCTAGATAAAAATTCCCTCATCAATGCTAAATGACAAGGAAACATGGGAAAAGGGAGGTAAATGTGGTATTTTTTTACATTATCAGACTTGTAAGGCTAAAATGAGAATAAATTAATGGGAATTTGCACTAGGTATAGATTTATGCCATTACAAAAGGAAATTAGTTGTGTATTTCAAAGAGTTCGATGAGGGAAAATTTCATTAAGGAGAAGCATAGTGAAGGTATAGCAAGACATCTTGGGTTTGATAAAAGTGTAGCTTTGGTGAGTGAACACTATTTTTGGCTGCAAATTATATAAGGATGTTAGGAAGTATGTTCATAATTGTATAATTTTTCAAGCAACAAAAGGGAGTAGTCAAAATACCAGATTATACAAACCTTTAAGAGTACCAGAGAGACCTTGGGAATATATAAGCATGGATTTCATATTGGGATTGCCAAGAACACAAAGAGGATATGATTCTATCATGGTAGTAGTGGAAATTTTTTCTAAAATGACACATTTCATTCCTTGCAAGAAGACCAATGATGCTATGCATATTGTTGACTTGTTTTTTGAAGAGATTCTGAGATTGCATGGATTACCTAAGAGCATAGTTTCAGAAAAAAGATGCTAAGTTCATTGGACACTTTTAGAGGACATTGTGGAAGAAGATGAAGATAGATTTGAATTTCAGTTTAGCATACCATCCACAAACATATGGAAAAATAGAAGTAGTCAAATTTTTTTTGGGTAACATGTTAAGATGTTTGGTTGGAGATAAGGTAGGAAATTGGGATACAGTTCTATCGCAAGCAAAGTTTACATACAATAATTCCATAAATCAAAGCACAATGAAGACACCATTTGATATTATAATAGCAATACATCCCAAAGGATTTGCAAAGCTCATAGAAATCAATATGGAGAATAAGAGGAGTATGGAAATAGAAGATTTTGCAAGATTCATGGAAACATTTGATAGTCAAGTCCAAAAAAACTTGTAGGACATGAGCATTAAGTACAAGGATAAGGTAGATAAGAAAAAGAGACATAAGGAGTTTTCTATTGGAGATGAAGTTATGGTATATATAAGAAAGGAAAATTTTCTAGTAGGGACATATAATAAGGTGAAGATGAGGAAGTTTGGACCATGTAATATTCTTAGGAAGTTTGATTCTAGAAATGCATATGAAGTAGAGTTATCAAAGACACTTGGTATATCACCCATTTTCAATGTTGCAGATATATAAGAGTGTCATTAAGGATAAAAAAGTTGTAGTGGAAAATATGTTGACCTGAAGGAATAGTTACCACATCAAGCTAACCTTTTGTAGGTCTATTAAGCAATCAAGGGATTCATTTGGATCAAATTTTGTGGAAAAATTGTGTGTGGCATTAGTTCATCAAGGATTTCATATCAAGGTAACATTTCCATTTATAATTTATCATTTTCAATAAATTATTATTGTTTTGGATTTTTCTTGAGATAGGGAATGACCTCTTGATCATCATAATTTGTTGTACATGGAAGTAGAAATATGAAAATGGGGTTTTACTTAGGAAAGACGCTATAAAACACAACTTTTCCACCTCTTTTCATGTGTGTAGGCCATATCTAGAAGTTTTGACAAAAGACTATAATAGAATCACAGAGTACAAAATGTGACATATTAGATTTTGAAGATCCAATAAAGGACCTATCCACTCAAGGGTGCCCCACACCCTTGACTAGATATTTCAAGATCAATTTGATATCACAATTTCCACTTTGTATATCAATCTTAGATATAAAATTTCATTGTTAATTTCTATTTTTATCTATCCAATAAATTACAATTTCAAATTTAGGGTTATAGATCAATTAAGCTTATTAAAACACACACCAAATTTTTCTCTTTTACAACTCTAATTCACATAAAACCTAGGAGATTGTCTCTCCATTTTGGCAACAATTCAATCATAAAACCCTAGTTGGTTTATGTTTGAATGTGGATTCAAACTAAGAAGGAGATAATCCTAGTTAATCTAATTGGATCTAGGATCATTTTTTCCTACTCTATAAGTGTAATAATAATTCTATGAAAGGAAAGTCTATGGAGAATTTGTTGGAGGCAAGGGTTTAATCTTTAGTGGATGGTCATGGATTTTGGGTACCCAAGGGTGCTCTTTCTTTTGAAACAAAGTTACCTATAGAAAAATCTATGTTATGGCACCACAAACTTGGTCACTTTGGAGAAAAAGGTCTCAGAACCTTGAAAATAAAAACCTTGTTGAAGAGTTATTTGATTGTAATACTGAATTTGATTTCTCTGAGCATTACATTTATGGAAAATAAAATTGCATTTAGTTTTACTCGAGTTATCATAAATCTTTTAGTGTATTGGATCTTATTCATTTTTACGTGTTTGGTCTTGTAGATGTTCCTTCAACTAGAAAATCCACATATTATGTTTTATTTATTGATGATTATAGTATAATGACATGGGTATATTTTTAAAGAGTAAATCTAATGTTTTTAGTTGATTTAAAGAATTTAAAGTAATGGTTGAGTTGTAGACTACAAGGAAAATAAAATGTTTGAGGATTAATAGTGGTAGTGAATTTTTCTCTAATGATTTTGTAGATTCTATAAAGATTGAGGAATTCTAAGACAAAAGATAACTCTGTATTCTCCATAGGAGAATGGAGTTGAAAAAAGAAGGAACATGATAATTTTTTTCCTCTTATAATGATTTAATAAGTAAGCCTTTACAGTCGTGATTCAGAGATTGGATGTCCAAACTAAATAGCTATTTGATCATCATGAAGGTGCATTTAACTTGTCAACCCAGGGATGTGAACTTGAAATGGGTCAACACAGTATGTGCACTAGGGGCTCAAGTAGCCATTGCATTCTACAACTAAGAAACATAATACTAAAAGTAAATTGCTGGAAAGAAATGAAACAAATGTTGAACATCAACCAACAACTACGTTAAGCTAAAATGCCGAACAAGAATGGAAATATGAACAACAAACAAGAAACTACTCTATCTGCTTTGGCTGCAGGAACAGTCACAAAATTAAATTCTAGTGGCTACAGGAATAGTCGATGCCAGATGTCTAACTAAGCACTAAACAACAAGTAATACTAAGCTAATGCTAAACTAAGAAGACGGATTACTTACCAAGTGGGCCCTCTTGGATAAGTATCCTATAAACTAAAAAGAACTCAAATGCTCAAACTCAAAATTTTATTTCATTCACTGTAAATCATGCACACAAAGGGTAATGTTTATGTATTGTTGAAACTGGAGAATGTGAGTACAATATCAAATTGTGCAACTCCTGAGGAAGGAGCATCAAATTATTATTTATACTACAACTAAGCAGGGCAGTCAACTCCACAACTAGGAGGATGTCATTTAGGGAAAATAGGGGAAAGTGGAGTGATGGAAATTACACATGCAAGGATTCTGGCTAGACATGAAAGTCAAGTGTATATTCAACATAGTAGTAATGCCCATGCATGCTTGATCATTAAGGTCCACTACAAGATGATTGCACTCAGTTTCATGAAGAATCTTTGCTGCCAACTTGCCTTTGACTTGGAGTGATCCCTCAGCTGGACTATATGGTGCATGCCTAGCTGGTGGCGTCTTCCTCAAGTTAGCTCATTAACTTTACATGATAAATTCAATATGCATAATAATTGCACATCTATAACCACTCTAAGAAACATCCATTAATCACATGCAAAATCAATATAGATAACCCACATATTACGCCAAATGTCATTAAAGCTTGTAGAGATAGGATATTTTCAAATGTCAATGGTTTGAGGGAAACATTAGTCCAATGCAAACACTTAAGAATCAAAGTCCATGACATCTATTAGCAAATAGACTATAGATTTTACCCAAAATTAGACCAAAAACTAGGCTCATCACTCCCCTCAACCTAATGTTTTGTTGGTCCTCTAGAAGGGGAAGGGTTGTTCTTCTACTTGGTCAAAGCCCAAAAATTTGTAACAAAGAGTTGTCCAACATCAGTGGTTGTAGTGTGTGAGTCTGGATCCCAATAGAATCCTCCCAATTTGTTAAACATGTTCCATCTCTGCCTCTCTATAGCAACATCAAACTAGTAAAATCTAAAATTTGGCACAGGCCACATGAGCATGGGTGGCTGGAAAGTCAGGGGAAGGCAGTCTCACCCATGTGCTCTCCCAATCTCAATACAGCTCTCAATTATTTTTAAGGCTATAACATAATTGTGGATGGAATGAGGCTCAGTCTATTTCAGCTCATACATCAAACTATTCCATCTCTGGGATAAATATCTTGTCATGGCCTCTTCCTTTGCTACAAGGACTATTGTTCTTGCTCTTGCAGTGGTTGTAGGAACTCCTACTCCAGTTCTAGCTATTACTGTAGGACTTCTTGCTCATGCTGAAGGAAGTCCTACTTTTCCTCCAATTCTTTTGCAATGTTAGGAAGATTGGCTAGTGTTATATTTGTTGCTCTCTTAAATATGTCTTCTTCTCCTTCAACATTCTCCTACTCCATTGAAGCTTCAGGGTTCTCATGTGAGGTCTCACTAAGTTTAGGGATTTCCTATGGAGGTGTACCAAATCCAGGCCCAGTTGGTCTTGATTTCCTTGGAGATCTCTCATTTTTTCCTTTGGCTACAGGATGAACAATATCAACCTTCCTCTTCTTAGAACTTGACACCTCTCTTTTTACAGGCTATTTTTTATCCTTCATTTTTCTTGTCTCTACTTCTCTCTATTGTGCCCTAGTTTTCATGAGGGTTTCAAGTGGGATTTCATTGTCAGAACCTAAGGAAGGGCTTTCTTTTTCTACATGCTCTATTCTAGAAGAACTAATTTCTATAGCTTCTTCTACTGCAGGAAGATTCACACTAGAGCCAACACTAGAGGTTGAAGCACTAGGAATGGCTTTAGTCATGCTTACCCTCCTGCTAGACCTATGGGATTGAGGTATAGCCCTAGGTGGAAAATGATCAACTTTGATAAACTCTTCCCAAGTCATTCCAGATACATCACACAAAGATTTTTCAACTAGAAATTTAATTAGGAAATGGTGAGAAACAAAATATCCCTACCTTTTTGAGTTTCGACCGCCATGATTGAGAGAAGATTGTATAGCATGTTAGGCACATTCATCCTTCTGTCGTGCCTCATATGATTTAAAATCTTGAATTAGATAGAGTGCAAGTTTGACTGGCGACCCTCACAAGTGATGTATTTGATGACATACACAACTATCTACTTCCATGACTCAAGTAGAGACATTCTCTTTACACCTTGTTTGTCTATGCTCAAGGGGGGATCATTTGGCTCTGTAAATTCAGCCCTAGCTAACTTGACGTCTCTAGAAGTAGGGTAATTTTCACCATCAGCAAGTAACCCTATAACCTCAATAATTATTTCGCCTGTTGCCACAACTTCCAACACTTTTATTATGGTTGTTCCCTCTGAAAAAGTCTGAGAAAATTCAAGGGGAATTCCTTCATCAAAACCATCCAACTTCAAAAAGTAATCTATCCATCCACAGTTTTGAAATTCGACTAGGCATTGTGCATCCTACAGTAAAATATCATGCACCATGGGTTTGTTTCAAATTAACCCACCTCCCATTGTCTGCAATCAAACAAATGCTCTGCAACTTCTTTTCCTACAATTCGCCTTCTTTCCAGTACCACCCTACTAAATTTCTAGTGCTACTACCAACTGACTTTATTTCCTTTTGTTTTTCAACTATGGCTCTTCAACTCAAGATTTCGACAGGGTCAATAATGGCAAGAAAAGGGGTGATAACGGAGAATCATGATAGGAAGAAATGGAGGATACAATTACTATCACTTCACACATGCAAGTCATCCTCTCACTGAGATTTCAAATCAGCTCATTTCAAATTTCTAACATATCCTATTATGAATTGACACATGGGCAATAAATTTACAAAATATTTGCATCATTTTCATTCCCTTCCCCCCAACCTAAATTTGTACATGTGTCTGCACATGTGAGATGGGAGTGGTGATTGACAGGTAATGATAGCATCTATGTGACATCTATACTAATGTAAAATGATTAAATGAACACTCCTAAAAGATGATTAAAGATAGAAATTAATGCACACATACTTGAATGTGTGGAAGATTTTTGCAAATATCATGGATAAAGTAACACTCGCCTTGTTGGAGAATGAATTAAGCAATAAATGAAGATGAAGTGGAATGAGGTGAGGTGGAATGAAGTGATGGAAGAGAGAGAAAGGTGGTGATGGATGGGTGGATGAGAAGATGACAAAGAAATGGACTTCCACGCAAGTGAAAGTCTTTATTATGAAAAGTACATACCTTAGATAGGCAAGAGGGACACTAGATCCACTACCTTTGGCTGCAAGAAGCTTGGGTGTTGAATACTGAGTGAATTGCTGCAAGAACTCTTCTTTAGAGGCTAGTTTGTGGTATAATTTGAGGTGATGACCATTGAAAAGTAATTTGAACCTGACAGGGTCAATGGTGGTGAGTTGGACAACTCCATTGGGAAAGACCTCAATGACTTCATATGGTCCTATCCACCTTGTTTGTAATTTTCCTGCATTGTCATGGTATCTGGAATCATAAAGCAAGGCCCAATTTTTTGGTTTGAATTTCTTGTCCTTGATAAATTTGTCATGCCACTTGATTCTTTTATTTTGCACTACTTTTGTATGTTGTAGGGCTGCTCTTCTTATTTCATCCAAAGCATTTAGCTGCATGATTCTTTCTTTCTATGCTTTAAAAATATCCATCCCCAAATCCACTACAGTTCATGGAGTCTTATATTCAAATTCAATAGGCATCATAGTTGTCTTTCCATATAACAATTCAAATGGGGTGAAGCCTATAGTTGTTTTCCATGTTTTCCTATAGGCCCAAACATCTTTTGGTAATCTGTTTTCCCAATCCTTCCTATGGATGGCTAATATTTTGGTTAGAATGGATTCAATCTCTTTGTTTATCACTTCAACTTGACCATTAGCCTGGGGGTGGTAATGGGTAGACTTCCTATGTCTTATGTTGTACCCATTAACTAGTGTTGCAACAAGAGCTGATGTGAATTTATCTCCTTGATCAGTTACTATCTCTTTGGGGACTCTGTATCTTATGAAAATCTCTTCATAAAGAAAATCTGCAACCTTGTTATCTCTTGCATGCTTCATGGCCTTAACCTCTACCCATTTTTTTATATAATCAATTCATACTAATATGTAAGACTTACCATTTGATGGAGGGTCAATTGGTCCTACGAAATCCAATCCCCACTTGTCAAAGGGAGTGATTACTACTTGAGGGCATAGTGGCATCTCATTAGATCTGGTTGGTCTTCCCATTCTTTGACACCTATCACATCTTCTAGTGTACCTTCCTACATCCTTGTGAAGTGTTGGCCAGTAATACCCTATGTTCAAAACCTTCATTGTTTTCCTCTTGGCTGCAAAGTGTCATCCTTGTGGTTCATTGTGACATGCATGCAAAATGTTTATGTCTCATCTTCTCTTACACATCTTCTCATGACATGGTTTGGTCCAGTATAAAATAAACATTCAACAATCCAAGAGAAAGGAAAATATTTTTCAATAAGTCCCTTTTCTCTTTTGGCGAGAAGTGAAGGAATTATACATGTGACCAAGTAATTGGCTATATCAGCATACCAGGGTGTTTGTACACTGAGATAGAATAGATGCTCATCAGGGAAAGAGTCATCTATGGGCTGATTGTCTTCTGATGTAGTTAGCCTTGAAAGAAAATTTGTAACAACATTATCTTTCCCTGGCTTATCCACAATGGTTATATTAAACTCCTGCATTAACAATAACCATCTTTCCAATCTACCTATGATCAAAATTTTATTCATAAGGTACCTAATGGCTGCATGATCAGTGTGCACAAAGATTTGGTAGCCCATTATGTAATGTCTGAATTTTTTTAATGCATAGATTATTGCCAGCATCTCTTTTTTGTCACTATATAATTGAATTTAGCTCCTTACAATTTTTTGTTGACAAAGTAAATAGCATGTTCAATAGCTCCCTCGTTTTGTCCTAAGACTACTCCTATGGCACAATCTGATGCATCAGTGTGGATGTGGAAAGGGAGTTCCCAATTGGGTCCCTTGAGTATACGGGCATGAGTTAAAGTTGCCTTAAAGTTAGAAAAGGATTTTTCACAAGCTTCAGCCCACTGAAATTCAACATCTTTAGTGAGAAGGGTATGCTGAAATCCTTGATGAATTGCCTATAATATCTTGCATGACCCAAGAAACTTCTAACATCCTTTTGTATTGTAGGTGTAGGAATATTTGTGATTACCTCAATCTTTACAGGATCAACTTGGATTCCCTTGTGGGAGATGTAGTGGCCAAGAACTACACCCTCTTGCATCATCATGAAGCACTTTTCACTATTTAAGGACAAGTTCTTGTCTTCACATCTTTGTAGAACTCTCTTGAGATTCTTCAATGCTTGATTAAAATCAAAACCATAAGTGGTGAAGTCATCCATGTAAATCTCCATGCAATCATGAGAAATGTCTGAGAATATGCCAATGACTACCCTCTAGAAAATTGCAGGTGCATTGCACAAGACAAATGGGAGCACCGAATAAGCATAGGTCCCCAAGGGACAAGTAAAAGTGGTCTTATCCTGGTCTTTTGGTGCAATTTGGATCTAGTTGTAGCTGCTAAATCCATCTAGAAAAGAGAAGTATTGCTTCCCTGAAAGTGTATCCAAAACTTGATCAATGAAGGGTAAAGGAAAGTGATCTTTCTTGGTGGTAGCATCGAGTTCCCTATAATCAACACAAACTCGCCATTTCCCTCCTTTATTAGGCACAATTACTAACGGAGATACCCACTAAATATCAGAAATGGGGTAAATAAATTCTACATCTAGTAATTTCTGCAGTTCTCCTTTCACAATTTCTCTTAGTGTAGGGTTAATCATTCTTTGTGTTTTTCTTACTGGAGTACAATCATCTTTGATATAAATTCTGTGGGTACAAAGTTTAGGATCCAATCCATTCATATCATGATAATCCCATGCGAATGCATACTGATGGGTCCTCAATAGATTTTCCAATAATAGTTGCTACTCTTCATCCAATTTTCTATGAACATTCAGATATCTTCCTTCTGACACCTGTAATCATGTAGTTAATTCTATCAGGACTGCTTCAATAACACATGGTACCTTTAGCTCATATGGAAGCAATTTATGGGACATACATATTGCTGCAAAAAATATGTCTATAGAGATAGTGGTTGTAGCAAGGATTTCTGCAAGAAGAATATCTATAGGGAGAGTGGCTACAAGAACAATGTTTGCAAGAAGAGCATGCATAAGTGTCCTAATCGAAGTAGCAAGATGAGAGGATGATGCTTTTTCCACTTCACAATGATTTTGAATGATGTTATCCAATACTTCATCCCCATCTTGGAGATGCACGAAAGAGCTTCTTCCTAATATCATAGGTTGCGCCATAGAGTTAACTTCCTTGGCCTCTTCACCAACTTGTGGCCATAATAAATCATCTTCATTATGAGATGGATGAGATGGTTGAGCAAGCGGATAAAGAACAAACTTTTTAGTACTCCTTCCATCTGAAATGGTCATGTCACCTGACCAACATCCAATGTATGCATCTACAATTGCCAACCAAGGCCTTCAAATAATAATGGGATACCCGCCTAGTGTATCCTTGGGAGAAAGAATCATAAAATCTATTGGGTACTCCCAAGAGTCTAGAACTACTACAAGATCCTCCACTATACCATCAAACTTAATAGTAGAGCTATTAGCAAGCTACAGGACAGTAGGAGTAGATCTCATACTTGCAAAATTTAGTTGTTACAGGATGTCTTTGGTCATTACATTTATTGTTTCCCCTAAATCAATTAGAGCATTCTTTACCTAAATCTCATTTATGATAATTGCTACCACAGGACTGCCTAGGTCATTATACTTGGGAATAGTCACTTTTCCCAACATGATGTCAGCTAACTGACCCACCACATGGACTATAGTTGGGTATTTCTTCTTTCTTCCTGGCTTCTTGATACAAGCTTCCTTGATAGCTTTGTTGTAGATTTGAACATCCTTTATGGCCTAAAATAGGGGTATCTAAACACATATATGCTTTAGCTGATCCAAGATGTCAAAAGTGATATCCTCCTTTTCTTCTTTCTTCTTGGAAATTTCCAACCTCTGAGGAAATGGTGGTTCTTGTTCAGTCTACTTGACTTGAATTGGTTCAGGATTTTTAGGTGCATTTGACTTAATGGGATCATTCAGAGGCTCCTCTTCCTCTTCCACAGGAAGTTCAGTGATAATGGGCTTGGAAGGAGCTGATAGAGTAGTTCTTGAATGCAAGTGGATGTCACTTACACTCACAGCATATGCAAGGAATTGATTTGAATCAGCAGAGTATGCAAGCTACTGTTGTGGTTTTTTATTTGGATTAGGTGTGGGCTGAGCTAGTAGATGAGTGGGTTTTGGTGCATTTGATCTTGGATTAGTAGGTGGAGGCATTATAGCAGGTTTTTGGGGCTGAGAAGGTGGCTGCATGTAGCCAGTTGTCTAGGTAGGCCATTGTTGTCCTCCTCTCCATTGATTTGTTTGCTGCCAATTTCCTAGAGGTGGTTACTAGTTCCCTTGAAATTGTTGCCAATTTCCCTAAGGTTGTTGCCACTAGGGTGGAGAATTTTGATGACTAGGCCAACCATTTGGAGTGTTACTCCAAGTTTATGGTGAATATCCTCCATAATTAGGTGGATATGTGGGGTCCTCCATTAGTTACAAGATGAATAAGAGTTAAAATATGGACCAACATAGGATAGTGGATTTGGTGGCATACCTTGTCTGGGATCCCAAGGCTTCCTTTGTGCAACATAGTAGACTTGGTCTTCCTCAATCTAAATTTTCTTGAACTCAAGTGAGATATTCTTTCTTTCAAGATTAGCTACTATCTTGCATCTGCAATCCTTCTTCTTTTGTCCTAGTGAGGGAAATACTTTGTCAGCATTGTCTTTGTCTCCTCTTGCTTCTTCTTGGCTTGAAGTGTATCTAGCTGAGTAGCTAAATTGTTGATAATTTCCTGCTTGAAGTTAGCCAGCAAATGAGTGATCTCCATTCTTGAAACACCACCGATAGTTGAATTACCCATGGAAGATTGATAAGCTCTCCCTTTCTTTGAAGCTACCCTAGAGTAATTCTGACATATTTTCCTAATATCCTCCCAAGGGATTTGAGAGATATCTCCTCCTACCATGAGATCCAAGGCATTAGTACAACTATCATTAATTCCTCTCAGGAAAAACAAATTTTGTGAGTCCTCATTAAGTGCATGGTATGGATATTTTTGTAAGCAAAATATAAACCTTGCAATGTAGTCTTCCAAGCTATCGTCTTTTGTCTGTTGCATCCTAAAAATGTCACCTCCTCTCATGTCACTACCCATGCAATATTCCTTGTATTTCTCAAGGAATTTTGTCTTCATGTCTTCCCAATTTTCCATAGTATCTCTTCCTAGGCTCATGAACCATCTTAATTCAACCTCTTTCAAAGTGGTGGGAAATAACTTAAGCCTATGGGCATTAGTGGTATAATCATAACTCCTATAGAGTATTTCAAACTCAAATAAGAATGTATCAGGATCTTCTATCATAATTCCATAAAACTTGGGGAGTGTTGAGGAAGGAATGTTCTTGATGGTGTCAACTTCATTTTGATGGGAAATGGGGAAAGGAAAAGTTGGTTTGTTTTGTCTATTCCTATTTGCATTGCCCATGCCTAGTTGATGTGGTTACAAAACAAAGGGGTTTTCAAGTTGATTTTGATCTTCAAAGGAGACTTCAGAGCTAGTCAGATTAGGATATGCATCAACAAAGGGGTGTGTATCTTCTTCTTCTTCTTCTTCTTCTTATAGGTATTGGTACTCAACTGGCTGGAATAGACATGGATTGTTAGGAAAAAATCTTCCATAAGCATCCCTTCTCCTTTCTCTATGCATGCGTTATTACCCACTATTATTTAGCTCACACAAAGAATTGGTAAAGAATAAGGGGGGGTCATTAATTCCTAAATGAGGATATTCTAAGAACAACTTCCAAAAACACTACAACAAGAAAAACTACCAATGACTCCAAAAGACTTCCTAGCTTGACACCATCCCCAACAATGTCACCAAAAATGTTGGCCTCCTACAATGATTTAATAACTAAGCCTTTACAAACGTGATTTAGAGATTGGACATCTAACCTAAATAGCTATTCGATCATCATGAAGGTGCATCTAACTTGTCAACCTAGGGATGTGAACTTGAAATGGGTTAGCACAATATGTGCACTAGGGGCTCAAGTAGCTATTGCATTCTACGGCTAAGAAACATAATACTAAAAGTAAATTGTTGGAAAGAAATGAAATAAATGTTGAAAATCAACCAACAACAATGCTAAGCTGAAATGTAGAACAAGAATGGAAATCTAAAAAACAAATAGGAAACTACTATGTCTTCTTTGGCTGTAAGAATAGTCGCAGAATGAAATTCTAGTGGTTGCAGGAACAGTCGATGCCAAATGTCTAACTAAGCACTAAACAACAAGTAATACTAAGATAATGCTAAACTAAGAAGACGAATTACTTACCAAGTGGGCCCCCTTGGATAAGTATCCTCTAAACTAACAAGAACTCAGATGCCCAAACTGAGAATTTTATTGCATTCACTATAAATCATGCATACAAAGCATAATGTATCTGTATTGTTGAAATTGGAGAATGTGAGTACAATATCAAATCATGCAACTCCTGAGGAAGGAGCATCAAATTATTATTTATACTACAGCTAAATAGGGAAGTAAACTCCACAACTGGGAGGACACCATTTAGGGAAAATAGGGGAAAGTGGAGCGATGGCAGTTACGCATGCAAGGAGTCTAGCCAAACATGCAAGTCAAGCGTAGATTCAGCATAGTATTAATTTCCATGCATGCTCGATCATTAAGGTCCACTACAAGGTGGTTACGCTCAGTTGCATGAAGAATATTTGTTGTCAGCTACCTTTGACTTGGAGCGATTCCTCAGTTGAACGTTATGGTGCATGCCCAGCTAACAGTGTCTTCCTCAACTTAGCTCATTAAATCTGCATGACAGAGTCAATACACATAATAACTACACATCTATAACCAATCTAAGAAACATTCATTAATCACATGTAAAATCAATATAGATAACCCACATATTATGCCAAATGTCATTAAAGCTTGCAGAGATAGGATATTGTCAAATGTCAATGGTTTGAGGGAAACATTATTCCAATACCAACACTTAAGCATCAAATTCCATGAAATCTATTAGTAGATAAACTATAGATTTTACCCAAAATTAAACCAAAAACTAGGCTCATCAATAATAATGGAGAAGCTAGAAGTATGTTGAGTGGTACTTGTCTAGAATATAACTTTTTCTCTAAAGTTTTTGTTACTACTTGTTACTTGATTAACATGTATCCTACGCCAGCTCTTGTTTATAAGACACCTATAGAGACATGGTTAGGTCATAAGACTTTACTGCAACATATTAGATTTTTTGGTTGCGAGACATGAAAACATGCCAAAGGAGAAGCAAAAAAAGTTGGAGAATAAAGATGTGAAATGTATCATCATCAAATACAATTATGGTGTGAAATGATATAAGCTTTTGGATCATTTCGTGTAGAAGGTAATACATAGTAACATTGCAGCTATAACAAACTAAACATGAAGATGTGATTCAAATTCCCTCTACACCAAAAAAATGTTGAATCAAGACACCTAAATAGACAAGAAGTTATGGAGATCTCATCTAGCTTTTACTCTTAAGAAGAGGATGAAGATCCTCCAACTTAGATTTTTTGAAGGTCTACAAGGAATAGACAACCACCTAAAAGGTATTCACCTAATCATTGGAGATATATTTTTACTTTAAATACTAATATTGATGAACCTATATTTGTAGAAGAGGCATTGGATATAAATAATATAAAATCATAGAAGATTGTTATGGTTGAAGAAATTGCAACTTTAAAAAAAATTGGTTCAGATGGAGGTATTGAGAAGTACTAAGAAAGTTTGGTTGCAAAAGGTTACTCTCAAGTTGAGGGTGTTGAAATTGTGGTGAGATATTTTCTCTTGTTACAAAAATGGAATCCATTAGATTTTTATTTTCTATGGATACTACTTATGATTTAGCGGTTGAGAAAATGGATGTGAAAATGGATTTCCTTCATGGTGATTTGGAGGAGGGTATTTATATGACACAACTAGAACGCTACATGGTGAAAGTTAAAATTGATTTGGTTTGAAAATTAAGGAAAGCTTTGTATGACCTCAAACAAATTCCTAGGATGTGGTACCAAAAATTTGATACATATGTGTTGCATTTTGGATTTGAGTTTTTTATATTAGATCACTATGTTTATTATAAAATTGATGTGATCATTTCCTATTTATTATATTATATGTTGATGATATGTTATTTATTGGTAAAGGGAAACAAATTATTTCAAAACTAAAGTCTCAACTTGTAGCTAAATTTGAAATGAAAGATCTTGGTGTAACTAAGAAAATTATTGGGATGGAAATTAGAAGAGATAGAGTGACCAAAAGCTATGATTTGGCCAAAGTAAGTATGTTAATTCAGTTTTACAGAGCTTTAACATGCATGATTATAGACCATTGTGTGATAATTTTTTAGCTAGAACAAAGTTATCTATTTCAAATTATCCAACATCCCCATCAGAGATGGAAGATATGATTAAAGTTCCTTACCAAAGTGTAGTTGGTAGTTTGATGTATGCTATGGTCTATACTAGACCATACATTTCCCAAGTAGTGGGAGTTCTTTCTAGATATATGTCTAATCTTGGTAGAGTTCATTGGGATGCAATTAAAAGAGTCTTAAGATATTTGTGGGGCACCTTTGAGTATTCCTTGTGTTATTATGGTAATTTGATAGTAGAAAAAATTTCTCTTGATATTCATGGTTATGTGGATTTATTTTGAGCAATTGATTTTGAGAGCAAACAATTCATTGGTGTTTATGTGTTTACTTTATTTGGTGGTGTAATTAGCTAGATGAGTATTCAACAAGCTATGGTCACTTTGTCCATTACTGATGTTGAGTATATGGAAACTACTCATGCTTGTAAAGAATCCATTTGGATTAAGAGATTATGTTCAAATTTTGGAATAAAATAAGGTGCAATGACAATTTATTATGATAGTTAGAGTGCAAATTTCATGCTAGAACCAAGCACATTGATGTACTATATTATTTTTTTATAGATATGGTTGAGGATGATAGGGTGAAGTTGGTCAAGTTAGAGACTTCAATGAATATTTTTTATTCTTTAACTAATCATATGATCAATTAAGAGACAATGTTTATACTCCCTCTCATTGCTCTTGCAAGGTGTTTGACAAGTGGGTGATTTGTAGAGAAAATGTGACATAACCTTCCAATTATAAAAGATTTACTATTGATAGGTGAGCATAAGGGGGCGCAAGGGGGGTACCCCCATATGGGGTTTGAGGGGTTCATCCCCTCAGTGGATATTTCTAGGGGACACATGCCCTAGTGGGGGTTTGAGGGTGTAGACATGGAAAATATACCAACATACTTAATCCCAATTCACTAACACCATTTCATCATAAATCACCTTCTCATCCTATCATCACTCTTCGTCCCTTAATTAAATAAATAATCATTTTATCTGATTAAGTCATTCTCTCTTGTTAATTAAATTAATCAATTTGGTTTAATTAACCCTACCTTTCTATTTAATTAAATAAATCAATTTTATTTAATTAATCTCTAAAGTCTGCCTATTAAATTAAATAAATTAAACCTTATTTTATTTAATCTAAATCTTTAATTAAATAAATCAAAATCATTTATTTAATTAAATCTAAATCATATTCTTCTCATCTATTTATTTAAGTAAACCCATAAATCTAAATCAATTGGTCACATCATCTAATCCCTCATTAAATTAATTAACCCTTGATTAATTTAATCCTAATCTATGTCCCATCCTCTAGCTTTTGCCACTTGCACATGAAAATACATTTAATTCATTTATTAAATCTCTATTTTCTCTCAACTTAGCATCTTTAGAGAATATTCCTTCAAATTTGAATTTCCTCCAAGTGGACTTTGTCCTTCCAACAAGACATTCATTCCTTCTTACATGTCCTTGTGCATTGAGCCAAGTGGCATTTAAGTCATTCTTTTTTCCCCCTTACATGTCATTTCACTATTTTCAAATTACACCTAATTGCATTTATGGGAAAAATCATCAAAATGCACACATCCTTGGCCCATTCACATATTGACAAGTAGAACTTGGCCATTGGTTGAAAGTTAGTCCTACATTGCTTCATTTCAAGCATTCTTCCATCTTTTCTTTCTATAAATAAGAGGTTTCTCTCCTCATTTGATCATCCAAAATTTGAGAAAACTTACTATACTCATTTTTATCTTCAAGCATTAGCATTTTCATCAATTTCATCAAGGCATAGCTAGGTTATTGCAAGTTTTCTCCATAGAGTTCATTTGAAGCAATCACCAAGTGGATCAACCTTCATCACTCATCAACATTGCATCATAGGAGTTGGGAAAGGGCCAATTTTCACATCAAATTGGCACCAATTCCCCTATGGGATCAATAGTTTGCTTGCTTAATTATGATTTCATTGCTTTCTCATTGTGTTCATTTTATTTCCTAATTTGAGCTTTGCTAATGGATTTCATGGGAATCTTGATTCTTGCTTACATTGGATCTAACTATGTGTTTTTTTGTTGTGCTTTGCAGGTACTAGGATCTTGGTTCTACATTTTGGTGCTAGGAGGGAAAATCTCAAATTTAAATTACTTTTTTTTATCAAAAAACTTGTGCTTTTTTCTATTTTTGTGTGTCTACAGTGAAGTGCACCGCTAGCAAACCAGCATCGCCATACAAAACCACTACCACACCAGCGTTACTATATAGTACCACTTCAAACTGCAAACTACAATGCTTGGTCTCTCCCACCCATAATTCAAATTTGTAAACTGCACTGCTGGTTCCATTCTCACGTGCTGGAATTCTCAAATTTCAAACTACACCATTGTGTAAAAAGCCGATGCAATCACACTCTTTGTTTTGCTATAGAGTGATGCGTACAAAATTATTGACACCATATAGCACTGTTGGATTCGTCAAACTGCATCACCTATACATACTCCACCACTAAAGGGAAGTAAAATATGAAATTTTAGTTTTTTATAACATGTGCTTTTTAATTTTGAACATCTAGGTTAGTAGTTTCCTTCCTAACTTTTATTTTTTATTTCTAACTAGTTTTTTGTAGGTGGGATTAATCAAAGGTGACGAAAAAGAACCTAGTGGAAATGACATCATTATCTCATGATATCAAGTTTTTTTGAACAATTTAGTATGTTTGTTGAACACTCTTAGAGAATCCATAATCTCTCTTAAGGATTTGTTTCTTTTCATGCTGTTAGGACATACTAAATTTATTTTGGGCTCTGAAAAGAAAAATACAATATTTTTTATTTTTTTTTGCTACAAAGGGCTTAAAATGAACTTTAGGACAAACTCACTAGATTTGGTTTGAGTATTAACAATTGAACAAGGAAAATTCCATATTTCACTTTGGTACACTAAAAAGAATCAAATTATTGCTTTGTGGATTTAAAATGAACAAGTGCTTCTTTGTTTTGTAATTACTTACTCAAAGTAATATCATTAAAAGGATGTATGAGCTTCTCTCGCACCTCATGGAAATATTGAGAATCAAAAGGCCTTTTGGTGACATTAAGTTGTGTAAGTAATTACCCACACACTTCAATTTGGATTTTAAAATTGAACAAATCTTGTGAGTGTGAGTGAAGCATATTGCATACATTCTCTCTCTTTCGTTCGCAACAAATATTGATCGAGTTATGAATATGTTTGCTTGCTTTTGTTTATCTTAGAGGGACTACCTTGTGGGAAAAAGTATTCACCCAAGGGAAAGACCCAACCAAGAACACACTAAAGCCAAGCGACTTACACCCGGGATATAAGTATGGATATTGGAACAAAGGCCAATATCACGATAATTATTTCGATGAGAAGGGTATTAATGGTCTCTTGCTGCATGGATGGCCCCCCATGAATGGAATTCCCACATTAAAACCCTTGTTTATAAAAAGCCAAAATCCTTGATCTATTTTTTGGTGCAAGAACAATCGTTTTGAAGCCGCCCCACACATTTATGACTTTTAGTAGAAATGGAAAGTATGCCATGGGATATTCATGGGTAGTGATGCTTGGCTAACCTGAGAAGTGAGTGCACTATAAGGGGGATCTTGTGTAGTTAAGCATCTAACCATCTGTTGAAAGTAGGTGTAGCTAGACTTGTCCAAGTGGGGATTGAACAAATATAGTCTTTCATAGCCATAGGGTTGTATATGTTATTGAAATCAAAACACGTTGCTTGTTCGTAAACATTGGGAAAACAAACATTCAAAAATTTTCATCAAATTTCAAACCCCTTAGGAAGCAAATATCTTTGACAAAATTCAAGTGTTATTGCTTGCCCTAGGGATTATACCCTTAGAGGTTTCTAAACATTTGGATTTACATCTCGATTTGCCTAAAAAATTCAACAATAGGTAACTTTTTCCTTGATTTCATTGAAATTCCACATAATATACTTTGTGGGATGATAAGAAGTTAATACATTAGACATCTAGCTCAAAATCAAGAATTATTTGTGGTAAAAAGAACTCACTAAGAAAATCTAAGAACAATTAAATCCCACACATGTGTCTCAAATGATTTCACATAAGATCAAAATCTGGAAACCAAAGTCAAAAGCTCTTGGTCCAAAATATCATAAAAAATGTCTCTCAATGCTATACGAATTCACACGAAGACTACTTTTTAAATTTTACAGAAAATCTTCAAGAAACAATCTTGGCTTGTACTCGTTCTATTATTTTCAAAATCCAAATTTTTTTTGGGAATTTGAACACCTTTTTTAGAGTAAATCAATTTCTTCAACATCGAGGTCTTGTAAGCAAGATTCTTTTTAGGTGCACATAGGATCAAATTCAGACCTTCATCCATCTTTCAAACATTAAACCAAAATCATCTCACCAAAAAACTCTTGAAAATCTTGAAATCATCCTTCATGCTATACTTTTTGGAAAAACCATGAATCAAAAATCCTTGAATCAAACATCAAAATCATCTTGTTTAGATAGGTATATGTAAATGAATCATTCTCCATATGCTTAGTTGAATTATCATCAAATCATCTTGTTTGGTTAGGTTTGGGTAGGTGCATCCTTCTCCCTACACGTGGTCAAATTATCATCTTGTGAGAAAATATATCCTATAGATAACATCCAATGTCTTGGGATCCATTTGTTCATTATCTAAAAATCAAAATCAATCCAAAACAATCAACAAATCAAGGTCAAAATCAAAATCCAAAATCCAAGAAAGTTCCAAAAGTCTAGTATCTCCCTCAAGATCTTCTATGAGTTTAAATCATGCATATTGCCCACCTTTCACCCATTTCACCATCATACCTTTGATCCTTAAATCATCCTAAATTTTCTCTTTTGCACCTAGAGTTAGATAAATCCAAAGAATTAGAGATTTATCTCCCACATTCTTGAAAATTGATCCATATTTTATGGTGCAAACTAGATCTCAACACAAGAGGAAAATGGAAGCCAACAAAGAAACATACACTTCAAGTGACCTAAGCCAAACAAATTCTGAGATGAAACCCACTGGATCAAGCAATCCTCTAACTAACTTTACTTCATCATCACAAAATCGTCAAGAGGAAAGTCAAGTAGAGGATATCACTAATAACTCCTTTAGAATGACACAAGATGAGATCATCGAGATGGTCCAAAACCTTGAGAATCATAGAATCATCAACATCATGATGAGAATCAATTCCTCACTATACATGCTTGAATTAGAAAAAAAAGGGGCTAAACTCCCTTCTGATTTTGATGTGAGTACCATTGTGGAACCACCTTTTGGGATCATGCCTCCAATTTCATCCATGCCCCAAATCTCATCTACACCTCCATTCCAAAGCATCACTCAACCCATCCCCTAAATTACATCATTCATTGCTCCAAATCAACCCATTGTTAACAAGGGGAGTTCATTTCTTAATGCATTACAAACACACCCCCTTGTGAATAATCAAAATTTGGACGCAAACACCATTTTGGGGAAATCCATCACATCCATATGTCCCCCTCACTTTTCACGTTCCTAATGACCCATCATCATTATTTCATGGAACACCTCAAACTTCTCTTCCCATAACCTCGCAAGGAGAGAGTGACTTATTTGGACCAGGGGGCATCTTTGACCCTACATCTTCATCATTTCCCCAAGGGAGTATGCCAATCACTTTTCCACCACTCACCCCTTGCCATCAATATCCACATCACCTCTTTGTTTAGGGCTTCCCCCTTTACCAAATTTCAATCAACAAAATCAAATCAACCCTCCAATCATTAATCAAAATATCATACAAAATCCTCCCATCTTGTCATCAACATTGCAACAACATATGGAAACCATCACGATAACACAAGCCACCACCATCACATCATTAACCATCCCCCAAGTATCTCAAAACATGGTCTCTCAAGGACCAAGCATATCAATCACACCATCAACCACCCAAATCCCAATCATCAATATGATGATGCCTCTCACCACAACAACAAACAATATACCAAATCTTCCACCACCACTTCCACCACCTCCACCACCAAATACAAATACATCAAGCCAATATAGCATTGCATTACAAGCTACTCAACAAGTTTCCTATCAAAAGGAACTTTAGCAAATCCAAAACTAACAAGTTGCACAACTAGTCACTTAGCAAGCACAAACACAATTAGCTGCACAAGTAACACAAGCTGCACAAGCCGCACAAGTCACTCAAGCCGCTCAACAAGCGCAAACACAATTAGTTGTATAACAAGCATAGAAGGCTACTCAAGCTCAAGATCTATTACAACAATAGCAAGCTGCCCAAGTTGCGCAAGCAACTCAAGCCGCCCAAGTCGCTCAAGCCACACAAGATTCCCAATAGGCACAAGCTCAGGCACAAGTGTAAGCTCAAACCCGGTACCAAGCTCAATAGGTGCAGGAACAAACACAAACACAAGCGCAAGCAAAGTACCTCACACAACAACAAAAAACCCAACAACAAGCATACCAACAAGCATTGAAACAATACCAAGAGCAACAAGAAGTATCCCAATTAGCAACCCAACAACAAGCATTGTTGGTACAACAATAGCAACAAGCTTAGCAACAAACACTATTAGCGCAACAACAATAGGATCAACAACAAGCGTTGTTGATACAACAGCAAGTACAAGCATACTTGGCGTAGTAGAATGTGCAAGCACCATCTACCAAGACACCAACCAATCCACCCATCCCTCCAACAAGTGAGCCACTGCATAACACTTTCATCCCACCCCCTGATCCGCAAAATGACGTAGCAATGCAAATCAAGTTAATCTCACAAGTACTTGATCTTCAATCAGGGAAAACCATAAAGACACCCAACAACTTGTGTCCCTATCTATTTGACAGGAGCCTAGTAATGAAACCATTCCCAAAGGGATTTGAGATCCCCAAATTTGATAAATACCATGGGATGGGAAACTCTAAAGATCACATCAAGGAATTCCAGGTTCATTGTATGGAAGTCACATACAATGATACATATCTAATGTGGCTATTTCCTAAAATTTTGGTCAACCATGCCATGGAGTGGTTCTCTCGCCTTCCTCTAGGAATCAATAAGTTCCAAGAGATAGTAGACGCATTCATAAAAAATTATGTCTTCAATATCGATATGGATGTTAGTCTAAAGGAACTATTAGCTCTTAAACAAGGAAATAATGAATCATTTGCTCCATTCCTACAATGATGGTGATCCAAAGGCAATAGGAGCAATTGGGTCATTACAGAAGAACAAGTTTGCAACATCATCTCAAATCTCGAAGGATCCTTGGAATTCCATCTCAAAGTGCAAGGGATCACCACATACGATCAATTGATCCCTAAGGTGCTTAACATTGAACGAGCCCTTATTTCATAGGGAGGGACACCCACATATCCAAAACAACAAAACAATCAACCATCCAACAACTATAACGAGAAACCTCGCACATGGGCAAGGAACAAAAATATCTTAAATGATGGAGTGGTTGATGTTAAGGTTGTGATCAGTGCTATGAGGAAAAACATCCAAACCTACCAACAACTGCAAAACAATGATCAAAACAACACACAAACCAACACAATATCACAACACCAACCAACCAAAAATTAGGTTAATAACCCAAATAATCAAGGGGGACCACCCTCATGAAACAAAAATCCCACCAAGCAGAAGTACACTACCCTTAGGGAACCACTTGAGGTCATCATGAAGAAATTGATAAATGAAAACCTCATCAAAGCTCCCACCTATGAGAATTACCAAGAACCAGAAGTGAAACCACCCTGGTACAACAAAAACTAGCTCTGTGACTTTCACAAAATCAAAGGGCACACCACTAACAGTTGCATGAGGTTAGAAAACCTAATCTAAGACCTCATTGATCAAAAAATCATAAATGTGGAGTAGCCAACGAGAAATCAGAATCTCAAAATCTACACAAATTTGAGATCCAATCATAACAACAAAGGGAAAGATAACAATGATAAGGGGAAAGGAACATTCAAAAGTTTCAATCATGTATATGACCATGTCATCACATCCCTAGATGAGTATTGCACTATTATCACCATCAAAGGATCCCACGTTGATTGTGGAGTCACCACAAGAGGCAAAAAAATTACAATCGCAAGGTCATCTCAACCTAATAGAGCACCCACTTCCGACCCGAGATCCATTCCCAATGGCTATAATGTCCTTGATTAGTTGAAAATAACCCCAACTCAGATCTCCATCATTGAGTTACTAAAGATATCATTATCCCATAAAAGGATCCTTGAAGAAACATTAGCCTCATCCACCATGTTTGCGGATCTTGATACGGGACAATTCCAAGCTATGGTTGGAAACATCATTACCCCAAAGCTTCTTACATTCTTCGATCAATACTTTCTTTCCCAACCATCATACAATCACGCACTCCACTTGGAGGTCCTAGTGCATAAGAATAATGTCAAGAGAGTCTTGGTGGATGTAGGTGTAGGTTTAAACATTTGTTCCCTCAAGCTCATAAAAAATCTAGGAATATTAAAGGATCCCATTGAAAAGGGAAAAGGCATCACAATCAGGGCTTACAATGATCAAGAAAGAGTGTCTCAAGGCACTATTCAGCTCCCTATTCAAGTAGGACCAACAATTATGGAAAATACCTATCAGTTCTTGGACCTTGATTTTCGTTATAACATTCTCTTGGGGTGTTCATGGATCCATGCAATGCAAACAATGGTATCAACCTTCCACTAATGTGTCAAATTCATATACCAAGGCCAAGAGGTCACTATACATGGGGATCCTGAACCATTTTCTTACTGCAAGAGCCTAGAAGCCAAATATTACAAAATCCCCCAAGTGCTAAAGAATGATGAAGGTCCATCAAATCCATATATTGATCCATCTACTCTCACCTCCACTTCTGCGATAGAGACACCCACCATCCCCACCATCTCTGACATCAAGGTTATTATCTAGGACAATGGGTGTGGACAATATAAAATTTGAAAGAATTCCTTTGTGGTAGGCGAGTTACCACAATCTCCTAGGTCATGAGGATGACCACAATCAAATGATGCTTCATTGTTCCAAACATTCACAACAAGCTCTTCCAGCTTCCAAAGTTGGGGAATTCTAGGTTGAGAGATAATAGAAGAGGACCCATCCCATCTCCTATACCAAGACAATAGACCGACAACTAATCTACCTATAGATGATAGCAGTAAAAGCTTACAAATGATGCTCACAATGGGCTATGATAGAAACAGGAAGCTTGGAAAAATGAAAATGGGCTTCTAATACCCATCATTCCTAAGATGCAAATGAAAAATATTGGCCTCAAATGTACCCCTTTGAGCATAACCATACGTGGCCAAAATCCCCTAGTCAAGAAAGTCAAAACTCCTTAGCAAACGACAACTGCCCTTCAATTTCTTGTATCCACTAGTCGCCCCTTAGACAATTTCACATTTGACATAACCGATGTCTATAGTAGTAGTGATGAGGAAGATCCCATAACCAACCTACCTATGCTTTTCAAGGACACCACCCTTCTCATTATTAGTACCATGTCATTTAAGTCAACCAGTCAAAACCATGAAATCAACCTAGTTTACTCATAGCTCATTGATTACAACCAACAAGGACCGCCAATTCTAGACACATTCGAAAATGATGAGACGCTCTCAAAATTCATGGGACTGCAGGATAATATTCTAGGTGGGGATCATAAAGTTGGATTTATCATTTGCATACTATGGGGAAACGATTGAATCTCTCAGTCGCAAAAGCGAAAAAACTAAGAATAATCTCTAGGTCCTTGAGTGAAAACCACACCGGTGCACTCTCCAACCCAAAAATAGTAAAAATAAAGGACACATCTGATGGTGAAAACCTCTCTAAGGTGCCCGAGGATGGGGGATTCAATTTTCCTCTCAAAGCTCTACATCAGGAAAAATCAATGGTTCTATCTAAAAAATGAAACCTAGTCAACTTGGGAATAGAGGAGACATCACACATCACATTTTATGTAGAGTCATTACTATCAGAGGAACAAGAGCTCATAGAAACTTTCTTAAGGGAGAGAAAAATCAACTTTGCATGGAGCTATACTAACATTCCTGGGCTTGATCCAAAGATTGTGGTCCATCACCTAGCAATCTCTCTTGAAGAAAAGCCTATCAGAGAAAAATTGAGAAAAATGCATCCTCATATTTCCTTGCTAGTTAAAATGGAATTAAAGAAGCTACTTGAAGCAGGGTTCATACGACCAATCAACTACCCAGAGTGGGTATCAAATCTGGTTCCTGTTTCAAAACCTGATGGGGGCATTTGAATTTGCATGGATTTTAGAGACCTAAATAAAGCATGTCCCAAAGATGATTTCCCATTGCCTAACATCAACATGATTGTAGACATGACAACAAGACATGAAATGCTTTCTCTAATGTACAATTTCTTTGGGTACAACCAAATAATGATTTCCAAAGAAGACCAACATAAAATGGCCTTTCCTTGTCCATGGGGGACCTACTGCTAGAACATGATGCCATTCATCCTAAAGAATGTTGGGGCCACCTACCAAAGAGCCATGACATTAATCTTTCATGACATGATCCACAAAACTGTTGAGGATTACGTTGATGACATACTAGTAAAATCTAGAAAGAGGAGAGATCACATAGCAACTTTGAGTGCTATTTTCAACAGGCTGGAGGAATATAAGGTCCGCTTAAATCCAAAGAAGTGTGTCTTCGACATACAGTCAGGAAAGTTGTTGGGATACATAGTGTCAATGAGGGGTATTGAAATAGGTCCTGCAAAGTTAAAAGCAATTCTCGAGATGGAGGCATCGAAAACATTGAAATAGTTAAGAGGCCTCCAAGGCAGACTTCAGTCCATCTGTAGAATCATAGCACAACTAGTAGAAAAAAAATCCCTTATTCTCACCTACTTCACAAGGGAGTAGCATACAAGTGGGATGACAAGTGTGAGGAAGCCTTAAATAAAATCAAAGAATATATGCTCACACCTCTAGTCCTCATTCCACCAATCCCAAGAAAGCAACCAATCCTCTATGTATCAGCAATAGCAGCAACCCTCAGTGCTCTTTTGGCTCAACACAATGAAAATGAAATAGAGAGGGCCACCTATTACATCAGTTGCACAATGGTCGGACATGATTTAAACTAATCATTCATCAAAAAATCCTGTCTAGCAGTAGTGTTTGCTTCACAAAAATTCAAACACTACATGTTGGCACACAAAATAAAACTCATTGCCAAGATGGACCCCCTAAAATACCTAATGTTAAAGGAAATTATCATAGGAAGGATGGCCAAGTGAGTCATGATTCTATATAAATACAACATCAAGTATGTGGAACGGAAAACAATCAAAGGCCAAGGGATCATAGATCAGCTTGTAGAAGCACCCATATATTCATAGAATCCACTCATATCAAAGTTTTTGGATGAATCCATCTTCACTCTCAGCATAGATGGCCACTGGAAACTCTACTTTGATGGTTCCTACATGCAACATGGATCAGGAGCTAGTTTCTTCTTCATCACCCCATAGGGGGACTATATACCTAGATCCTACAAATTGGCATTCCCCTACAATAACAACATTGTAGAATATGAGGCTTTAACCATAGGTCTCAGAATAGTAGTGCAGTGGCACATCACGACCCTTAGGGTATATGGAGACTTCTAGCTAATAATAAATCAAGTGAATGATGAGTACCAAACAAAGGATGATAAACTAACTCCATACAAAAAGTTGGTAGAGAATCTGAAGGAATCATTCATTGATATCACATTTGAGCAGATTGCTAGAGCAAACAATAGAGTAGCAGATGCCATGGCAACCATTGGATCCCTACTAGACATCCCTCGCAATGTCTTGAAACATGAATTATTGGTAGAGTAGCTTCTTGTACCTGCATTCGAGGTCCCAAAGTTAGAATTTGTGTGCGAAATCGTTGGTCCCGATGATCCCTAGTACCATGACATTTATACCTACTTGAGAATAGGGGTCCTACCCGCCGACTTACCCTTAAGCCTAAAAAGAACCTTTGTTAAGAAAGCATCCCAGTTTGTCATCCTAGGAAATATGCTTTACTGTAGGAGCATAGAAGGAACCCTATTATGTTGTTTAAATGTTGAGGAGGCATTGACCTCCTTAACTGAGGTACATAAGGGTATTTTTGGTTCATACTTGAGCGGAATGACCTTGGCCAAGAAATTGCTGAGGATGGGGTATTATTGGCCTACAATGGAAAGAGAAGCACGTGACTATGTTAGAAGGTTCCTACAATGTCAGTATCATGGGGACCTCATCCATGTACCAACTCAAGAGCTCCATCCCATCAACACACCATGACCCTTTTCACAGTGGGGGATCAATCTCATTGGAAAAATAACCCCCACCTCATCCAGTGGCCACAAGTTTATCATAACTGCCATTGAATACTTTACCAAGTGGGTAGAAGCCATATCAATGACATATAACAGGAAAATAGATATCAAAGTTCATCCTAAACTACCTCATATGCCAGTACGGTGTCCCATAGGCCATTATCTCAGATAATGGGACACCATTCAAAAATCAGGATGTCCATGACCTATGTGAAAAATTCAAAATCCAACATCATTTTTTCACCCCATACTATCCCCAAGGAAAGAAACAAGCTGAGGCTACAAATAAAACCATTCTGAAAATCCTCAAGAAAATAGTCAATGATGTAGGTCATGACTGGCATCTTCAGCTAAATCCCACCCACTGGGCCTATTGAACTAGCATCCACACACCCACAAAAGCCACCCCATTTTCCCTAGTCTACGAATTAGAAGCCATACTCCCCATCAAGATCGAGCTCCCATCACTAAGGGTATCACTGTAAAACCAAATCACGAATGAAGAGTACCAAGTTTCACGAATGAATGAGATGGTATTGGATGAGTGGTGTTTGAATGCATTGAACCATATACAAGTGTATCAAAACCGACTCAAGCGAAGTTATAATAAGAAGATCAGAAGCAGGACTTTCCAAGTCGAGGAACTAGTGTTGAAGGAAAATCAAAAGAATGTGCCTAAACCAGACAGTGAGGGAATGTTTGAGCCTAATTGGTTGGGCCCATTTGTCATCACAGCAAGCTACAAATCAAAGTCATATCAATTATCAACACCTGAAGGGGAATCCCTACAGAACCCATGAATAGCTCCCATCTCAAAAAGTTTTATGCCTAATCTTTCAAGGTATAGAACCAAAAATACAAAAAAAAAAAAAAATGTCCTAAAAAAATGGTTACCCTAATGAAAACCTAGCAAACAGGTGTCTTGGTGACAAAAAAAAAAAGCAAAAATTAGAAATATCAAAAAAAGGATTAAAAACAGTAAAGAGAAAAATCATCCTCTAGTGAAAACCACTTCTATGGCGCTTTGGGAAAGTACCTTGGTGAAAAATTGGAAAATAGGTGCCTTGTGTAAATAAGCACTTTACATCCACTAGGATCTTTGCAACTCATTTTGCACGCTTCCATCATCCATCACATTCCATATCCCCATCTATGATCCGTTTAGCATCCACATCATAGCTTGGTCCTGTGTTTGTGTCATGATCCCTCCTAGTACTACTCAGCCCATTCTCAAGGTCAGTTTGTCCTACCTCTATCAGAGTAGTCTATTGTTTCAAGTTGGGGGAATGTTCTCATCAAATTGGATTCGTGTATATTATTGAAGTCCTTAAATCAGAAAATCCAAAAACATCAAAAAATTATAAAATCCAAAAACATCCAAAAATCAAAAAATCCAAAAACATCAAAAATAAAAATCAGAAAATCCAAAAACATCGAAAAATCAAAAAGTCCAAAACATTGAAAAATAAGAAATCCAAAAATCCAAAAACATCAAAAAAGTGAAAAAAATCCAAAAACATTCAAAACATTTTCAAAATCCAAAAATAGGTCAAAAAGTAAGTCAAAAATTCAAAAACAGAGTTGTCTTGTCGAACTATGTCATCTTTGAGCCTTGAACATAAGCAAGGTTGATTTGGTTGATCATCCCCCGAAACACTTAGGTCAGTCCTTTAGGAGTCTGTCATAATAAACTAGCAATCCATGTGTTCATATCTAATTAGTAATCGAGTCTGTGTCAATTGAACTATGTGTTCTTTGCATGTATAACGAAGGAAAGGATAATTCGGTTGATCAGCCACTGAGGCCCCTAGGATAGGTCTTTAGGTTAGTCTCTAAGTCAAAATCTCAGAAAACCCCAAAACATTCAAAAATTCAAAAATCAAAACATTTGTAAAATCTCAAAAATACCAAAAATAGCCTCAAAACAATTTAGAAAACTTCAAAAACAATATTTGAAAAAATCCATCTATCCCATCTCACTTTCACCCACAATAAACATCATTCATAATAAACAATTGTCATCCTCAACCTTTGGTAAAAAAATTGGAAACAAGTGTAGTAAATCGAAAGTGAAAACTCAAAACATCAAAGTCTCAAGTTTAGATCAGTATGTAAGTAAGTTAGTCAACTCTTTGTGTCAATAGCTTATCATCCAATTAGTCCCATAACAAATCATCTAGTATCTAGGATGCATCCTTCCTACAATGGACACCAACATCAGGCATCACTGTAGTTTAGTCTTGGCTAGCGGTATGAAGAGCATTAGCTTGTTTGTTTACTCTATCTTTGTCTTTTGACTTATCTTTTTACACTTATTTCAATGACATCTCGAGGATGTTCCAAATGAATGGATTTAAAGAGATAGGAATGGGGCAATGATCATTATCTTTTTTATCTATTGTGCTTGTTGGATATTCTTGCAATATAACTTGTTCATGCGTGCTTTTCTTAGGTGTAGGGAGGATGTTTTAGGTTTCTTGTTGACCACATGTGAAGGATTGCTTTCCTATGTTTTGGTTTGAGATGTTTTAAAATATCCGAACTACGTTTTGAATAAAGTTTTGTCTGCTAGGTGTGAATAGGGATACTCTTATCAAATTTTTGAGTCAAAGTCCATCACACTAGGCACAATGCCATCTTGGTTCTGTATACCTTGATGCATCATGCCTATGTGTGTTATCAAAAATAAGGTAATTGGCCCTTTGAAGATCCCAACTCCTTGGTATCCATCATCAACATCATTATCATCATCATCTCTCTTGTCTTGTTGGAATCTCTTGTTGTCTTCTATCTTCTTTCCATGCTTACATGGTACCATGATAGTTAATCACAAATCATTATTATTACATTCATCTTGTATCCACAAATCGTCAACATATTGCATACTACATATCATATCATATAAAAAATATCAAATCATACCATAAGCATTTCATCTCCATCATTATATAATATAGATTGGTTATTCTAAGCATCTCATAAATCATAACATTGCATTCATTTGCATAAAAAATTTCATAAAACATCCCATATCACACATTTTATAAGCATCCATTGCATAATCATATGAACATAACATGTACGTAAGAATTATTACAATCCATCACATCATATGCACATATATCATCCATTACCATATATGACATATCATAAAGGTATCCATTACGCCATCACATATACATCACATATCATATGTCAAAGTATCAATGTCATTTCATGCATTCATCAAATCAAAATACATGCATCATTACGTATATCATTTCATGAACATCATTACACATATCATCACCATATCACATTGTCATAAGTGCATATCATACAAAGAAAAAGTACATTACATCCTACCATCCATCATTGCATAATATAGATTTGTCAGTTTAAGCATTTGTACATCGTAACATTTTGCATACATCATTAAAAGTGCATAAGAAAAGGTACTAAAAAAGAAATGCATCCATGCATCATCACATAACATATTCATCACATAAATATCATAGCATCGTAAGATAGAATCATTGCATAGCATATAGAAATAAGAGCCATCCATAATGCATAAATAAGATAGGACATAGAATATCACAAAATCATCATCTCATATATCATCAAAAATAACTATACTGTCATGGTACAAAGTAATCGGATCAAGTATCAAATACATAAGTACAAGGGCCTATTGGGGCTATCAAAAATGAGCCCATGGGGCACAAAAAGAATAATGTCTCAAGATCAAAATGGCCTAACCCTACTGGCTGCTACCCTCACCTCCTGCTCTCTCACCATGATCCTCTATAGGTCTGTGGCCTGTCCTCTATGAAAAATGTGGTACTCGAGCTTCCCTCGGCATGGCCTGGTAATAATGCAACCTATAATATTCAACCTCTTGGATGGCCTCCCTATATGAATGAAGTGATACCGTGCTCCGATAGGAAGATGTAGACATACTCTCAATCTATTGTTGTCTACCCACCTCAGCCACTACCTACAACTCTACAGCCTATCTCTGTTGGACCTCCTGGTCTTGCTCTACCCACAACTGATCTCTCTTAGCTGTAAGTGCCTACCCTTGGGCCTATAGCTACAAAATTTGGCCATCTCTGGGGTCTGGCTGCATGGGTGGCTAATCATGGCCCCCATCCCTAGGTGGTATCGGAACCCTATCTTTTCATCACAGGTCTTGTTCCTGTCTCTTCTCTCCCACCTGCAGATCTAGGAGTGTTTGATCCTGAAATGGATGAACTGGTGGTGGCCCACCACCTCCCTGATCTTGGTCTCCATCCCCTTGGCCTCATCCTGCTCCCTTGCCTCTAGATCTGTGTTGAGTAGATGGTGTCTCCAAAACTGTAAGTCCAAGCAGCAGTCAAAACCAATCTCTGTATGCCTGCTTGGTCCCTGGATCTTCCTATCCTTGATCATATGGCCATGACCTAGCTACTAGTTTCATCAAGATCTGCACTACCTCATGTGTAGAAATGTAGTGGCCCCAGGAGCTCTAACTTGTAGTCCATAAGAAAATGGCCATATATTGATCATCTGGTCTATCCTATGCCTCGTCGAACTACCTCTAAACCTTTCTTGAAAAGTACATCTCAAGCATCGTATGCTCTCTTCCCTGCATCAATCTATCCTGGCAAGCAAAGAAAAGTTGTTGTACATCATCAAACCATGGAGGCCATCCAAGATATGGCCACCAAGTAAAAGCACACATATCATCAAGAACTCTCCTCCAATGAGGAATCATGTGCTATCCTATGTGGGTGAAGGAAACACCTCCTTTGTACTACCAAACAACCGGATCATCTAGCTCCATGACAACTAGAACAACTCTTGGATGGAGCACAACAATGTACTCCCAAGCCTAGATGTGCAGAAGGGTAATGCCAGCCCCAAGTGCTTGGCCATCCAGATAAGCAAACTCGTGCAAATCTCTATACAGTGAGGCTAGAAGAACTATCCCCCACATAAACAATGTTTGTCACCAAACCATCAACTCCCAAGCGAGCCCCCATCCAAGACTAAAATATTGTCCCCGCCAATCTGGTATGATGAGACCTGATATGATGGCTGCTATAACCAATCAGAAAAGTGACATGGCATGCCTGTGATGCTCCAACTTTATCTATCCCTCATAGAATACAATCTCATTGATGCCCATGACATCATAGCAGGCCTCCCTCTTGGCATCCATATCGTAAATCACCCACTCACCATGGATGGTCAGTCTCAAAATCTGCCACACATCCTCTAGTGTGACTGTAGCCTTACTAGTTAGGAGGTGGAAAGAGGATGTCTCGCTATGTTATCTCTCAATGAGTGCCATCAGTATCCCTAGATGTGTTTGAATGGGTGGTGCATAGGAAATGTACCAAAGTTTGATCCGCCCTAGGTGCTCCTACTGTCGCTCAGTTAGCTCACCCAAAATGAAAAAAAGGTCTTGGGACCTATGCTCACATAAATAGATCTCTCTCACCTCCTCCTACATTAGGAAAGTCACCGAGTTAAAATTCATCAAAAAAATCATGATCTTGGTTTGTCTCGGCATCCTGAAACAACCTCAACATCGTTGTCTATGAGAGCGGTGCAGTTTGCAAACTCCAAACTGCACCGCTAGAAGCTTTAAACTCCAAAATTCTATTGCGACGTTACAGTTTGGGAAGGCGATTCAGTTTGTGAGTAAACCCTAATTTCAAAGGGCACTGTAGTAGTGCACTTTGCACAAGTGGTTGGGTTTGGAATTTAAACCCAAATTCCAAACTGCGTCGTGATGTCACTACTCACAACAGCGGTGTAGTTTGAGGCCAAGCGATGCCATTTAAATTTTTCAGTGGTATAGTATTGAACCACTCCTAGAGACCTAGTCTTCTAATGCATTAAATGAGAATGAAAATCAAAAAACAAGCTCAGGTCAAGTTGACTCACTTGTGGTCCAATTCTAGGAAGCCTCTGATGTGTTTGTACTCTGTCAAAAATGTGCATGGAAAGTTGTCATTACACCATCTCGCAAAGATTCTAGAGCTCAAAATTGCAAGATCTCTAAAGGCTGAATGTGAAAATGAAATGGAAGTGGCCCTTCAAGACCTATTTAAGCCTAAAAATTTGGGTTTTTTAACCTTGTTTAGTTGTTTGGTTAGGGTTTTGGACCCCTGATTCCGTTTTCACTAGACCAAGGGCCAATTTGCACCGTTTTTTGCATTTTATCTCATTTTTTTACCTCCCAGAGCCTTTCTAGACCCGTCTGGAATGTTGTCCCTCTTTTATGCAAGATCACCCAAAAATTAGAATTTTTGTCCGACCTCTTTAGGGGGTAGTATATTGTCATGCTTTCTCTTATCGAGGCAGCAGTGGGGAAAATTTTGAAATTGAAAAAATTTGACTTTTGATAGAGAGTTTATTCTTTGAACCAATGTAACGAGTACTTTGCTTCAAAGAGAGGAAAAATGTAGACATGGAAAATATACTGACATACTTGATCCTGATTAACTAACACCATTTCAACCTAAATCATCTTTTCAGCTTATCATCACTCTTCATCCCTTAATTAAATAAATAATCATTTATTCTAATTAAGACATTCTCTCTTGTTAATTAAATTAATCAATTTGGTTTAATTAACCCTGCCTTTCTATTTAATTAAATAAATCAATTTTATTTAATTAATCTCTAAAGTCTACCTATTAAATTAAATAAATTAAACCTTATTTTATTTAATCTAACATCATCCCCTTTAATTAAATAAATCAAAATCATTTATTTAATTAAATCTAAATCATATTATTCTCATCTATTTATTTAAGTCAACCCATAAATCTAAATCAATTGGTCACATTATCTAATCCCTCATTAAATTAATTAACCCTTTGATTAATTTAATCCTAATCTATGTCCCATCCTCTAGCTTTTGCCACTTGCACATGAAAATATATTTAATTCATTTATTAAATCTCTATTTTCTCTCAACTTGACATCTTTAGAGAATATTACTTCAAATTTGAATTCCCTCCAGGTGGACTTTGTCCTTCCAACAAGACATTCATTACGTCTTACATGTCCTTGTGCATTGAGCCAAGTGGCATTTAAGTCATTCATTTTTCCCTCTTACATGTCATTTCACTTTTTTCAAATTCCACCTAACTGCATTTATGGGCACAATCATCAAAATGTGTACATCCTTGGCCCATTCACATATTGACAAGTGGCACTTGGCCATTGGTTGAAAGTTAGTCCCACATTGCTTCATTTTGGTCATTCTTCCATCTTATCTTTCTATAAATAAGAGGTTTCTCTCCTCATTTGATCATCCACAATTTGAGCAAACTTACTATACTCATTTTCATCTTCAAGCATTAGCATTTTCATCAATTTCATTAAGGAATAGCTAGGTTATTGCATGTTTTCTCCATGGAGTTCATTTGAAGCAATCACCAAGTGGATCAACCTTCATCACTAATCAACATTGCATCATAGGAGTTTGGAAAGGGCCAATTTTCACATCAAATTGGCACCAATTCCCCCATGGGATCAATAGTTTTCTTGCTTAATTAGGATTTCATTGATTTCTCATTGTGTTCTTCATTTTATTTCCTAATTTGAGTTTTGCTAATGGATTTCATGGGGAATCTTGATTCTTGTTTGAATTGGATCTAACTATGTGTTTGTTTGTTATGCTTTGCAAGTACTAGGATCTTGGTTCTACAAAGGGAAACACCCTCAAAAGCCACATTTTATGTACATATTATTATTGTAAATATATACAATTCATTATTACATCTCAGATCTAATTGTTTATATTTTGTTCGCTTGTCTTTCCCTAGAAGGAAACCCTATTTATGAGGGAATTATATTATAGTTACACATTGTGATGTATTTTGATCTAGTCTAATAACAATTGTATTGCCCCTAGATCTCTTTTTAGTGATACTCCTATGAGAATCTTTCTCTACAAGTATATTGTAATATTTGTGATTTCTAAATAATATATTGGGTGGATTTTAGAGTGTGGGGTTTTCTCCTGAAAAGGTTTTCCCCACATAAATTATTATTTTTATGTTAGAGATAGTTAAAAAAAATATATATTACATTAGGAGTTGTTTCTCCAATTTACATAGTTACATACTATCATGAGACAAAATAGAACAAAAAAGATCGAGTTAAATTTTTAGCAGTTATGTAGGAGATATCACCATTGCTTAATTCCAAACACCTATAACATTGTTACTACATTCAGCTTGATCAATATCATAAACCCCTAAAGGAGACTAAATCTGATTAGGATCAACATTGGCAGTAGATGGGGTATCAATATATATTGAATGATATTTTTTTTCTTTTTGGGTGTCTTTCAACTCTTCTTTTTTTAGTTTTCTCTCTTTTAGATAGTTGTTAAGAAGCTTCATCTCTTTCTGGTTCATTTTTTTCCTTCCTTATGGGAAGAAGTGAGTAGATGTGATATCTTTTTTTGTAAATCAACATTACTCCTTTAAGCAGGATCATAAAATGATCCTTGGGGATCTCCATGGCAGATGATACCTACAACATAATAATCAAGAAGGTGAATTCACTATTAAACTCAGTAAGGTTCCTTCTCTTGATTTAAAAGACCTCTTCAATCCTCTTATTCCAAAAAAAAAGGAAAATATCATTAGTCAAAAGAAACTAAAAATTATTCAAAGTTGCATCAAAGCTTTCAACATAACCAACAAGAATCTCATGCCAAGAAAAAATAGTACCAACATTCTAGGTCATAGGCAAACCAAAAATAAAAGACCAAGTAACAATTGCAAACTAGCATTCAAAAAATAGGTGTTCAAAGGTTTTAGGGATTGAACAAACATCACAAACTCTATTAGGCAAGCCATACTTATGTAGGACTTGACCAACAACAAGTTTTTTCAAAATCATCAGTCATCAAAAATAGGATTTTTTGGTTCACCATTGCCATACCAAAGGTGAGAAAGGAATTTGGACCACTTAGCAGTAGGCCAAGGTAGTTTCAAAGATGATTTAATCCATTCAATCACCTCTCTTGAGCCATCATGCATTAGCTAGATACTCTTCACTAAGACCGTCATTAGCTTAGAACCATCTACCCAAACTACTCTATCCAAAGCATCTGAGTCCCCAATAGAATTCCCAAGAAACCAATTCCCTAGGAAATGATAAATCATTGTATATATATTTTTTGAGTTGGTAGTATTCCATACTTAGCACATAGCTTCTCCCAAGTACCAAAACAATTATCTATCAGGATTTCTTGAAGAGCACGGATCCCCTTAGAAAACCAGTCCCTTGTAGAGTAGCCTTGTGAGAGGGCCAAAGGTTTTCCATTCAAATAGGCATTCCACCATAGAGATCTATTTGGTACAAACCAAGATGATGAAAAATTTAGAGCTTCAACACCCACAAGTAGATGTATAACCTAGGTCCAAGCTTTCCATAGGGAGGCAAAAAAAATTGAACCAAAGACCTTAATCTCAAGCTATCCAAAAATAATGTCTTTAAAATATAAATTTTGCCAATGATTTCTCTTTTTTAGCTTAGACAATACATATTATGTCTTATCAAAACCTTCCAAGGTTCATTCCCTTCCAATTCCCTGAAGATCTGTTTAGCAGCTAGAGTGATTCCTTGATATTAGAGATCCTTTAAGCCTAAACCTCCCTACTCTTTGTTAGAAATGAAGGCAACCGCTACAATATGGAAATATGATTTAACTTACAAATCTAAAATATCAACTTGTAGAAAATAATGGAGAAATGATTTAAACTACAAATAAATCACACAACTCAAGACAACTCAAGATCCATACACATAACAAAAGTATTTACATGGAGAAAACCCTTTCAAGTTAAAATATCCACCAGGGGAAAAGGGTAAATCTATGTTACTCTTCAAATACATTATAATACAGATAGAATTTCCTCAATCTTGACTCCAGTTCGACAACATTTGTGTACTTGTAAAACATCTCATAGTGTCTCCATCTCAACCCCTCAATATATAGACTCATGCGGGCTCAAAATACCACTATAAAACATTACCATGGGTCAAAAGAAGGTTTGGGAATATCATGGTAAAAATCCATACGACCATTTACATGCTAAACATGGTCTCTTACATGACATTACACCCTCTTACAAGTTATCATAAGAATCCATAGAAAATAGGAGATGCTCTTATATGTGGCATAGACCATCAATAGCTTATGCAAAGATTATATTATGTGTGTCATAGATGATTATCATATCCAAAATGATATCCCCCGCTTGTATCCCTTACAGTTTTCATAGAATCTATCATAACATCCTTAAAAATAGGCTTTCCATATTATACCACTAAGTGGGCATCTTTTGACAACTAATAACTTATTTTTCAAGGAACCAACATGTGGCAAAAGTGCCAACTCAAAATATTGCACCCCTTTTAATGGAGCACAATTATTTAATAACATAAATAATATTTATCCATGGGAAAATGTAAATTAACAAAAAATAAATAACTTAGGAATTTCCAAGGTTGAGACACCTTAACTCTCAACACTCTTTAGGAAGATAAGACCATTTCTAAATCATATTATGCCTATTTTTACAACCTTTTCCATCTAACCACATAAATTCTTTAATTATCTTTTGGATTTTAGAAAAGTGAACATTGGCAAAGATCCAAGCTAATGAATGATACATAGCATAAGAATCAATTAATTTTTGCAAAACTTGGTGTCTTCCAGCAAGTGACAACCAATGAGTTTTCCATTTTTGATGTTTCCTCTCAATTTTAGAAAGAGCTAGTCTCACATGTCCTTAAGTGAGGGATGAACATAAAATGGTATGCCCAAGTACCTCACAATATCATAGGGGTTGGACCACCCCCAACCATTATTCACAATCCCATTGGTATGATCATGAGCCTACCCAATTACAATGGATTTTTGAGGAGTGATCTGAGACCTAGAAGCAACACAAAAAATATTCAATCTTTTCATAGTGTTATCAAAGTTAGATTCAAAAAAATTAATGAATGAAGAAATTTCATCTACAAATTGTACATTCAATAACTTATCTTTGTTAGGAAATCTTATTCCACTTATAGGGGGTGTCAAGAAATCAAATCTGAGAATATAATGCAAGGCATCAACAATAAGGACAAATAGTGTAGGAACTATAGGGAAACCTTGTATTATCGAACTTTGTTGAAGTATAACATCATAAACCTCACTATTGACATAAATTAAAGTGGAAGAATCATTGAATAATATCTTGATCAATTTAGGAAAGATGGGAGGAAAACCAAGGACCTAAAGCATATCCAGCACAAAGTTCCACTCAATTATATCACAAGCCTTCTTAAAATAAAAAAGGATCATTGCAACATTCTATCCATCATGATTTGCCCAGTTCATTCCTTCCCAACTTGTTATGAGATTTTCTAGGATATACCTTCCCTTAATAAACCCAGTCTGTGTCACTAAAACCACCTTCCCAAGGATACCATATATCTGGTTAACAAGGGTTTTAGCAAGCATCTTATATGAAAAATTCAACAAGGTGATGGGGTGCCAATTTTTAATGAGGGTTTTATCCCCACCCTTGTAAATAAGATTAATTATCCCGTATTGATACTTTGTCCCAAAGAGTTATTCTAAAAGGTAAAATTTTAAACTTCTACAAGCTCTGTCCCCATCCAATCAATGTTGTTTTTATACAACTCAGAAGTGAGCCCATCCATTCCAAGAGATTTCCCATTAGCTAACATTTGATCTAATGATGTTTTCAATTTATTACAGGGTGAGCTCTTGCTCCAATAGTTTAGCATCTTCTTTACTTACCTTCCTTGGTACTACCTTGAGATAAGCCTCTCTAGCTTCTCTACTTTTACTATTTTGTTCTTTAGAAAAAAATTGTTTGAAAAGGAATAGAAAGAATATTTTGTAGTGCCCCTCAATTGTTCTCTATTAGACTAATTGTTGTTTGTATTAGATTGGGACATTATGATACTTTGCTTGATGTTGGACTCAATGCTATGATAATATTTTGATGCTACTTTTATCACTGGTGCTTTATGCTTATGTTATGCCTAGTATATGGATTTAATGGATTATGCAGATTAATCTTATTATGTGCATCATCTGATTATCTGATGATTGTTCTTATCGTGTTGATTAGCATTTGATTATTGTGCGTTGATTTATTTTGGTGAAGGGGAATAATGCCACATCACTCACTTGTGAGTACCCTGCGGCATTGTGACTTTCCTCTCATGGTGTTTTTTACTGTATGACTATGTATATGCTTGATTATTTTGGTTTGATACAGGTTGCAAGTACAAGGCATCGACTTCACATGAATTGACAGGTCTGAGTGTGCCTTAAAACCAATGGAAATCATTGATGGAGATAGCATCTGGTCCCCTATTTCAGCCATCATCCTTGAAGAGGATGAGTATCCGATTGTACTACCTCATTTGTGTGGTCAATTCGGGTTGGTCTGTCAGTGTTGTTGATTTTTTGTTTTACGACTTGTTGTGGAGTTGGGTATTGTTTGGTATTTTTTCCATTTGATTAAGTTGTTTGATAGATGCTTTGGATTAAATTATTTCATTAAAATAAAGTTATCAAAGTTAAAGTTATTTTTGATAATTAAATGGATGCTTTTATGAAATTGTGGTTTGATAAAATAAAATACTATCAATTATTTTAATTTTTTTAAATAAATTAAGATTATGTCTTAATAAAGAAATATAAAAATAAATATATTAATTATAGTGACGTGCTAATAGAATTAAAATGTATGGTTAAATTAATAAATAAAATATTTTAAAGTTGATTTATTAAGTATAAATAAATAAGGATATGTTTATAAATAAACATATTGGAAGAGTGGTGATGAACAATAGATGGAAAATTAAATTAAATAATTAATTTAAAGAAAAGTTGCATGTAGCAATGTGCAAGAAGTAGTAGTTAATAAATTGGTTAATTATGCTAAAAGAAAGGGGGCTTTTCACATTTTTTTGGAAAAATGATCTTGCTTCTTTTCTCGTCAATGTTTTTCTTGTTCTTGGAGGCTTTTCTTTTGGTTTTGGAGGTTTTGGAATTGGGTCTTCTGCAGTGTTGTTGAGATTTTGAAGTGTGTTGAAGCTACAAGCAGGGAGTGGTGAGCTCGACATCAATCTTCACTCTAGCAAGTGGGAGAAACTAGGTTCTTTGCTAATCTCAATTCTAAATTTGTAGAAAATGGAAATGGAGTAATAGTGTTGTTTGAAATAAAGCAATTTCTTGTCAAATTCTGAGTTGTGCAATTTAGTAAATTCACTATCTGGGCTATTCAACTACAACAATTGCAAAACCCATTTACTCTTGCTTAACTCAGCCTTCTGCCTAATGCACCACTTAGCTTCAGTATTTGGCACTATTGTTGTTATTAAATGTCTTTTAGGCAATGATTTGTTCTGCTTCCCTGTCGAATTGCATTTGCTTGAAAGTTTTTGAAGCCTTTTCAAGAAACCCAATATTTGTTGCAGATAGTTGTTTCTCTTAGGCTAAATGAATAAGGTGTTTCCTTTTCTAATGAGTATTACATTTTAAGTATTGTGCCCTGATAGCTCTATGACTTAAATTTCTCTTTGACATCTTATGTAAAGCTTTAGAGACTTCTTTTTGTCTAATTTCCAAGCATCGCCCCTATTTTATTACGCAACCTTTTTGTGTGTTGAATATTTTGATGGCAATCCCCATTGGTTCTGCATGCCATAATATGGATTTCCTTAAGTTGGGAATGCATGTTTGGGTTAGTTGATGTGGTGGATGCATCTCTAAGTCTATTCTCATAAACTTTGCATGTTGAATCTTTCCTTAGGCCGTGACTTTCCCTCAATACATTTCATGAACATCACTTATCTTTGTTCAATGTTATTTTGATAGTATGTTTATTAAGTTTTGTTGCTACATTTTGCATGACCTTTGGCCTTCAATGCTTAGTACGCATAGTGTATACCTTTTGAATAGCATCAGTACTCACTTAGAATTTGGAAATCAATAAGTGTAGTATGAATGGTAATCAAATTATGTGTCAATCTCAAATTTTCAATTGGCTTTATCTATTGTTTGATGAACATAAGTTTTTCTTGGTAAATCGTACCTTCAAAATTTAATAAACTTGTGATTTGTAATGGTGTTTGATGCTATATGGTTCGTTGTGCATGTATATGGTTGGTATTCGATAGTTTAAAGGATTCGTTGCATATAAAATTTGGTTGCCTTTCGGTTGTATATATATATGTACAACTATATTTGTTACTCTATTTTAATCTGTAGTTTGGAAACAACAATTAGCTATAATATATACATATTTATAAGTATATGTATATATATAAGTATAAGTATATAACGATGTATGAGTATATGTTTATATATATATATATATTGTTGGATGTTGTGTTGTATTGTTGATATGTGGTTGTCATTGATGTCAACACTATTAGCATTGTTGCATTAGAAGTTGTATATGTTGAGGATATTGAGAAAATTGTAATAAGAAGTGCTACAGGTTGTCAATGGTGAAGTGAAGTTCCTTCTATTGGTGTGATCAGTACATTGTTGTTAAGAGGATATGGACTAAATGGTTTCTTGTAGAGTATATCTAGTTTATCCATGTCAATTTTTAGAGATCCACGTGAAGATTTGATCAAGTTATGAAGATTTGTCTTCTGACAGTTTTTTTGTTACTTTGGTTTGTGTTCCTAAATGAAGATCATGTGAGTCCAGTAAGTTCAATTTTTTTGGATGCTTCTCTAATATTTCATGATGCTTGTGGATGTTTCTAGTTCGTTCTCTATCTGTATTGTACATCTGTATTGATCGTTGTGCTCGTGATCTGAGATTTTCTCTTGCGTGTTCATGTTTTTCATTTTCTTGGCCGACAAGGTGTTGAAGTGTGTTGTGGATCTTCGAGGAGAAATTAATTGAAGTGGTTCATGTTTGAGGATGTAATTTTTGGTCTTCACTATGTTGTGGCCAACCTTGGTTGATTTGCATGAATAAACTTTATTGATTTTGGTCGACTGTTTATATTCATTTTTATTATTTATTTGGGGCCGAATTATAGCGGTGTAATTAATTATTGCAGATATATAAGAGAAGTTGTTTTATCATTTTGAAGGCATGTGTGTGTGTGAAGTGTAAGAGTCCTGTGTGCAAATAAAGTTCAGATCATTCGAAGGCAGAGCAAAGAGTGAAGAAGAGCGAAGAAGAGTGAAGAAGAGTGAAGAAGTGTTCATGTGCTTAACCGGAACTGTAACCAAGCATTAGCAAATGCTACTTTTCTTAGTTCAAAGTCTGATGGATTTAATTAGAACCTTTTTGTAAGACAGTGTGTCTTCCTTTTGGTAGTAAGCCTATTTTGTATTTGAGTAGTGAGCTTTAGGCAGTGTGCCTAAATGGAATGTGCATTCCCCATTCATAATTCCTTATACTTTTAACATGGTATAATCTTTTTGACTAACCTCCATTGTGGTTTTTCCCCTAACAGGGTTTCCACATAAAAATCTTGGTGTTATGTTTGATTCTGATGTGTTTTTCATTTATGCTTCCATGATTATTGATCAAATCTAAGAATAAGGTTAATAAGTTGAATAAGTTTGAAATTTGGTGACAACTAATTAACCCCCTCCTCTTAGTTGTTTTCCCTTGAGTTTCCAACATATATATGTATAGGTATATTTGTATATGTATAATAATGGTGTTAGCAAAAGAATATTCTTACTTCAAAATTAAGAGATTTGTAGGTAAATAAACAGAATAAGATTATGAAAAGAAAGATTAATTTAATTAAATTTAAATAATAATGAGATTTATTAAATTATGTGAAATTAGACTATTTCCTTGGTAATCATAAATATTGCATGCTTTGTAAATTATGTGTTATACGAGTTGTAAACCCACCATGGATTCCATGATTATGGTATTGGAATTGATTTATTGCATGATGTGTTGCTTGGGTTTTTGATATTGGATTAAATTTTGGTCATTTTTCTAGTGGGAGTCTTCAATAGGCTTGGGAAAATATTTTATTGGTTGAATTGTTATGTTTGATCCTTGAATTGGTTGCTACTATAATTGTGATATGTTGTTGTGGGTCTTTAGCGATGCAATCCTTATTTGTTATTACAATTGTGTATTGAGAGCAAGATGGTCCATGTCTTGCTCATGATATATACTTTTGTGGTTTGTGTTTTATTTGCATGATGGCTTTACCCTATTTGTTTTAATGGGTCTTCTAGTTGCTAGTAAGGGGAGCGGATATCAATGGGGGTCAGTACATAAAGTGGCATCCAGGATAACCCATGTGAGAGTTTCTTAACTCAATAAAAACCTAATTAATAAACTAGGGGGTTGGGTAGAAATCCACACTAATTAAGATAATTGGATGTATCACCCATGCCTATAGTGTTTATTTAGGCTAAGGATGGGTTGAAAATGCCTGGTCGGGAAGATCAACTTGTCCTCACGAGAGAAAATTTGGTTCCGCATGCGTCACACTATGGGGTTGGTGTCTAGTGTGAGACTATCAAGATAACCATAGATGGGGGATGGTGTCTAGTGAGAGACTATAAGGACAACCCATGTTAGGACCATGTGATGGTGCTCTTCCCTACTACAACCTAGCATTCCCTTGGCTTGTGTTCCTCTTTATTGTTGCATGCCTTTGGAAGTGGTGTCACTGTTATGTGTTGTTACATTGTACTTTGTATGTAGGAGTCATGAATAGTTTTGTTATGTTAGTTGGTGGTCACCTTGTTTGTTTATTTGTTGTGGTGGGACCTTGTGTTATCTCCTAGCACAGGGGGTGGGCCTCTGAGTTCCACATGGTTGAGTGGATTGTGCTTATTCCTCCATTGGGTTTCCCTTACTGTTGATCGTACATGTGGTGGCTACTCTTGGTGTTGTGGATTTTGTATTGTTCTAGGCTTGAGTAGACTACCTTTCTTGTACTTGTATTAAACTGTAATTAGTTGTATCATGTAATGTAATTTTGATGTACTCTCCTCTCACATATTCGAGGAAGCATTGTTGTACAAGTTGTAATGTTGTAACTAAACTGATGGACTCTATCTTGTAATGAATAATGTAAATGTTGTATCTTGCACATGTTAGTTATTTGAAATGATCTCAAATGTTGTTATATTGATGACATGATATGGATAATTATTATTGGTATATCATTTAAATGTGATGGATTAAATTAACTTTATATTGTTAGATGAATCTTGTTTAATGAGATGATTTATTATTCTAGTTTGTTTGGTTATTAGATAGATAGTAGTGTAGTCATGGAACCTTAGAGGACTTATTTGTAGATTACATGTTAGCCTATATTCTGCAATCTTTAGTATGTTGCACTTAAAAAAATAAATTGTTTCATTTTTAAGTGTTGTAGTGGGTTGTCCTCTAGGGTTTTTTGGCAGGGTGTTACACATGGTATCAGAGCCCAAGTTTTAACACTGGGTACTCTAGGTATATATAGAAGTCCACTATGTTGTCTTAGTTGCATAGAATTCAAAAGATTATGTTTCCCCTTTATTATCCTTGTTTAACACCCTGAAACTTGTGTGTTGGTGGTGTCTATGTAGGAAAATTCCTAGAGGTACAAGTCGAGGTTAGGGGTGTGGTAGAGGTCATGGTGGTGGCCATGGGGTCAACTACCAGAGTACCCTATCTCAAGGTTCCCATGAGAGTGATTGTGAGGAACAACAGAGTTCTCAGATTGGTCAAGGAAGTGGGGTTTAGAATCTGGGTCATTTGAAGTTGGAGGGCACTTAGTTGCATCATTTACTTGAGGAGGTTCTTTCCCGCTTAGGTCCTAGATAGGAGGGTGATCGACTAGTGGTTAGGGAGAGAGAGAGAGGTCTCCTAGGAGGAGACGGGTTATAGTAGAGCAGGAGGCTATTTTATCTAGTCATATGAGGGAACTTTTAAGGGCATGTCCTCCTACTTTTGATGGGACTGGTAGTGGTTTGGAGGAAGAGACATGGTTGATTGATCTAAACAAGTGTTTTTCCATGCATTTTTATGGTAGTAACACTGAGGCGAGGTGTGCCATCATGCATCTTAATTTTTTTCTTCTACATGGTGGCGCTTGGAGGAGAAAAAGCTTCATTTGGATATAGGTTCAATCTCTTAGGAGATGTTTCTAGAGATAATTAGAGCTTGTTTCTTGTCTAATCATTGGAGGCAGCCTTGTGCTAATGAGTTCCATGAACTGAGGTAGATGGCCATGTGAGTGGAGTAGTATGAACGTAGATTTTATGAGCTTAAGCAATATGCAGGCATAGGTGATGATGAGGCTATGTTGGTACAAAATTTCATCAGGGGATTGAATGCCTGTATCAATGGGGGAGTTTGGGTGTTTGAGCCGAAAACCATGGAGGTGGTTGTAGAGAAGGCTCAAATAGTAGAGGAGAATATGGCCATGGCTCTAGGTGGTCATACAAGTGTGCATATTGGTAGTGAACCTCCAGTAGGTCTTAGTTCTTGAGGTGGTTAGACTTAGGTAGTGGGTCCCTCTAGGAGCCACCATGCACCCACTAAGGGTGGTTACCAGTAGCAACATTATTAGTCAAAACATAAGAACTCTTAGTCTCAGCATGGTAGTATATATCAGTCTAGGAAAAATAAAAGTTGGCAACAAGCTCAATGTGATTGTTCTGATCAACCAGCACAGAGCACATAAACTACAACCAACAGAGGTAGCTTTCAGTAGTCTAGAGCACCCCGACATGGTAGAGGATTTGGTAGAGGTACAGGATGTTTTGCTTGCGGTCAACAAGGTCACATAGCTAGATAGTGTCCTCAGAAGGGAAAATTTCAATTTAGTCAAAGGCTGACAACTTCAAAGTTGATAGTAGGAGATGTAGGCAAGTCCCATAGAGTGTTTGTAGTAGTTGATAACTGCCAGGCTAAGCATCAGGGTACAATGGTGCAAACTACAAGTGTGTTGTAGGGTATTGGTATTTCTATCCTCTTTGACTTTGGTGCTTTAGATTCTTTCATTTTCCCTTCTATAGTGGTGCGATGTAGACTGGTGGAAACAAAGTAGGATGATAGGTGGTAGGTCAAATTGGCCTTCAGAGCTAAAGTAGCAGTTGAGTCCCCTGTTTATGGTTGTGGATTGATGATCAGTTCTCTTTGTACCATAATGGACCTTCATATTATACCCCTTGGATCTTATGATATAGTGTTGGGAATGGATTGATTGGATGCTCACCAAGTAGTGACAGATTGTTGAATAAGTCAAGCAATGTGTAGATGATTCAAGCAAGGAGGTGGAGATAGTTGGCATTTACAGGCCTATTTCTTGTGTAGCAGTTGAAGAGGTGCATGTGTTAGGATTGTCAGTTGTTTGTCATGAAAGTTAATGATTTGGAGTTAGGGGAGAGTCGAGAGGTGTCCATTGACAATCATCATATCCTTAGGAAGTATGTGGATGTCTTTCCTAGTGAGATTCCAGGGATGCCACCTAAGCATGACATCAATTTCAGAATAGACCTTGTTCCTTGAGTAGAGCCTATATCTCGAGCTTTATATTGGATGACCACTCAAGAGCTTAAGGAGATTTAGTTGCAACTGGAGGAGTTGTTGGTGAAGGGGTTCATTCATCCTAATGTCTCTCCTTGGGGAGCACCAGTTCTTTTCATGAAGAAGAAGGATGGGTCCCTTTGATTGTGTATTGATTACCAATAGTTGAATAAGGTGACGGTGAAGAACAAATATCCCTTGTCGAGGATTGATGATCTATTTGATCAGATCAAGGGAGCTAGGGTGTTTTCAAAGTTTTATCTTAATTCAGGGTATCATTAGTTGTGCATCTTCAAGGAAAACATTCATAAGACCGCATTTCATACTTTTTATAGGAACTATGAGTCTATCGTTGTGTCATTCAGGTTGACAAATGTGTCGTCTATATTCATGAGTTTGATGAATGGTGTGTTTCACACCTATCTTGAAAGATTTTTCTTTGTGTTTTTGGATGACTTTTTTATCTATTTGAGGACCATGGAGGAGAATGAGGAGCATTTGTGGTAAGTGCTACAATGTCTGAGGGAGAACCAGTTGTATGCAAATTTGGAAAAATGTGAGTTCTTCTAGACAGAGGTGAAAAATTTGGGTCAAGTTATTTCTAGTGAGGGCATTGTTGTGGATCCTTTGAAGGTACAAGTCATTATTTATTGGGTTGTTCCCACTAATGTTGTAGAGGTTCACAATTTTATGGGTTTAGCAGGTTATTACCGATGGTTTGTACATGGTTTTTAAAGGATATCTCACCCCATCACTTCTCTTCAGAGGAAAGGGAAGAAATTTATTTGGTCAAATTAGTGGTAGGGAGCCTTTTCGATTCTTAAATAGAGGTTGACTAGTGCACCTATCTTGGTAGTTCCTGATCCTACCATAGATTTTGTGGTGTGTATATATGCATCTTTGGAGGGCTTAGGAGCAATGTTGATGCAAGATGGTCATGTGATTACCTATGAGTCTTGCAAGCTCAAAGATCATGAGTTGAACTATCCTATGCAGGATCTAGAGTTAGCCACTGTGGTTCATGCTTTGATGAAATGGAGACACTTTCTGTTGGGGCATCGGTTTGACTTGCACAGTGATCACCATACTTTACAATATATTTTCACACAACCAAATCTAAATGTTAGACAAAGACGGTTGATGGAGTTCTTGTGTGAGTATGATTTTGAGGTGAAGTTTATTCAAGTAAAGGAGAATGTGGTGGTAGATTCTCTTAGTTGGTAGAGACACAAGCTTTCACAAGTGACTCTTGGATTAGACTTGAGGAGGCAGATCCTTGTAGTGCTTCCTACAAATAGTTGGTATCAGGAGGTGAGGTCTGAGGTTAAGTCAGGCAAAGCTTTGGAGGGTAGATTTGTGAGTTATTCCCTTGATTTAGATGGTCTTTTATGGCACTTGGGGCACATTTATGTTCCTTCATCAAGGGGTCTTCATACTTTGGTCATGTTGGAGGCACATCAGGCACCCCATTTAGCTCATCTGGGTGTTAAGAAGATGCACGCAGACCTCCATCAACTATATTTTTGGGCCAGAATGAAGAGGGATATTGCTGATTTTGTGTCAAGGCGTTTGGAGTATCAGAGAGTGAAGGTAGAACATCAACATCCTACAGGTCTTTTGCAGCCATATCTTGTTCTTGAGTGGAAATGGGACATCGTATCATTTGATTTTATTGTTGGTCATCCAATGTCTTCCCATTGACATGATGCCATCATGGTCACCATGGATAGGTTGACTAAGGTGGTGCATTTCTCTCCTATTTGATCCTCATATAATGCTTCTTCTATATCTAGAATTTTCATGGAGGATATAGTCAAGCTGCACATGATTCCTCATAGGATTATCTCAGATAGAGATCCAATGTTCACTTCAACTCTTTAGACGTCCTTGCATCATGCATTGGGGAATTAATTGAACTTCAATTAAGCTTATCATTTGGAGGTTGATGGATAGACCGAGAGGGTTAATCAAGTCCTTGAGGCTATGCTTTGGATGTATGTCATGGATCAGTAGTCTCACCAGGATTTCCTATATTTGGTGGAGTTTTCATACAATAATGGATACCACGGTTCTATTGGCATGCCTCCTTTTCAGCTGTTGTATGGTCATCCTTATCAAACCCCATTGAGTTGGGACCATCTTGAGGATAGATCACTTCTTGGTCTAGAAATGCTTCACAAGATGGAACAACAAGTTATTCACATTAGGGAGCATTTGGTGGCAGCCCAGGATAGACAGAAGAAATATGGAGATGCTCATAGGGTTGATCATCAGTTCTCAGTTGGAGACTAGGTATTATTATGGGTGTGTCCACAAAATAGTTTGATCCATTATGGAAAAGGCTCTAAGATTGCACCACGCTTTGTTGGACCATTCAAGGTTTTGGAGAGGATTGGTCCTATTACATACTATCTTGCTTTTCCACCGAGTCTATCGCACATTCATGATGTGTTTCACATTTCTGTTCTCAAACCATATCACCCAAATATTTCTCATGTCCTTGATTGGAATGCCTTGCAAGTAGAGGATGGGTGGTTGGCTTTGGAGCCTATGGGAATTTTGTAGCACAAGAGACTCACCCTCATGGGTTGAGACATTGAGTAGGTGAGGGTCTAGTGGGATCCTAACAATGAGTCTTCAGCTACTTGGGAGGATGCACCCCAAATGCAAGAGTTATACCCAATAGTTTGATGCTACTTTTATCACTGGTACTTTATGCTTATGTTATGCCCAATATATGGATTTAAAGGATTATGCGGATTAATCTTGTTATGTGCATCATGTGATTATCTGATGATTGTTCTTATCATGTTGATTAACATATGATTATTGTGTGTTGATGTATTTTCGTGAACGAGAAAAGTGTCATATCACTCACTTGTGAGTGCCTTGCAATGTTGTGACTTTCCTCTCATAGTGTGTTTGACTGTATGACTATGTACATGCTCGTTTGTTCTAGTTTGTTGTAGATTGCAAGCACTAGGTATTGACTCCACCTAAATTGACAGGTTTGAGCATGCCTTAAACCCAATGGAAATCCTTGATTGAGATAGCATTTGGTCCCCTATTTCAGCCATCATCCTCAAAGAGGATGAGTATCCGATTGTACTACCCTATTAGTGTGGTCAGTTCAGGTTGGTCTGTCAGTGTTGTTGTTGTGTTGTTTTTTGAATCATTGTGGGGTTAGGTATTGTTTGGTATTTTTTCCATTTGATTAAGTTGGTCGGTAGATGCTTCAGATTAAATTATTTCATTAAAATAAAGTTATCAAATTTAAAGTTATTTTTTATAATTAAATGGATGTTTTTATGTAATTGTGGTTTGATAAAATAAAATACTATCAATGCTTTTAATTGGTTTAAATAAATTAAGAATGTCTTAATAAAGAAATATAAAAATAAATATATTAATTATAGTGATGTGCTAATAGAATTAAAATGTAAGGTTAAATTAATAAATAAAATATTTTCAAGTTGATTTATTAAGCATAAATAAATAAGGATATGTTTATAAATAAACATATTGGAAGAGTGGTTGTGAACAATAGATGGAAAATTAAATAAAATAATTAAGTTAAAAAAAAGTTGCATACAACAATGTGCAAGGAGTAGTAGTTAATAAATTGGTTAATTTTGCTAAAAGAAAGGAACTTTTCACATTTTTCTGGAAAATTGATCTTGCTTCTTTTCTCATGAATGTTTTTCTTGTTCTTGGAGGCATTTCTTCTAGTTTAGGAGGTTTTGGAATTGGGTCTTCTGAAGTGTTGTTGAGATTTTGAAGTGTGTTGAAGCTACAAGCAAGGAGTGGTGAGCTCGACATCAATCTTCACTCTAGAAACTGGGAGAAACCAGGTTCTTTTCTAATCTCAATTCTAAATCTATAGAAAATGGAAATGGAGTAATTGTACTATTTGAAATAAAGCAATTTGTTGTCAAATTTTGAGTTGTGCAATTTAGTAAATTCACTGACTGGGCTATTCAACTACAACAATTGTAAAACCCATTTACTCTTGCTTAACTCAGCCTTCTACCAAATGCACCACTTGCTTCGGTATTTCGCACTATTGTTGTTATTAAATGTCTTTTAAGCAATGATTTATTCTTCTTCCCTGTGGAATTGCATTTGCTCAGAAGTTTCTGAAGCCTTTTCAAGAGACCCAACCTTTGTTGCAGATAGTCATTTCTATTAGGCTAAATTCCTAAGTCTTTTCCCTTTTTATTGAGTATTACATTTTTAAGTATTGCACCTTGATAGCTATGTGTCTTAAATTCCTCTCTGGCATCTTATGTAAAGCTTTGGAGACTTCTTTCTATCTAATTTCCAGGCATTACCCCTATTTTATTGTGCAACCTTTTTGTGTGCTGAAGATCTTGATGGTAATCTCCATCGGTTTTGCATGCCATAATCTAGCTTTCCTTAAGTTAGGCATGCTTGTTTGGTTCATTTGATGTGGTGGATGCATCTCTAAGTTTGTTCTCTTAAACTTTTCATGTTGAATCTTGCCTTGGGCCATGACTTTCCCTTTGGAAATTTCATGAACAACATTTATCTTTGTTTAATGTTATTTTGATAGTATGTTTATTAAGTTTTGTTATTGCGTTTTGCATGACCTTTGGCATTAAATGCTTAGTACGCATGGTTTATACATTTTTAATAGTGACAACACTCACTTATCATTTGGAAATCAATAAGTGTAGTATGAATGGTAATCAAATTATGTGTGAATCTTGATGTTTCAATTGGCTTTATCTATTGTTTGATGAACATAAGTTTTGCTTGGTAAATTGTACAAATTCGATAAACTTGTGAATTGGAATGGTATATTTGTATATGTATAATATGGTGTTAGTAAAAGAATATTCTTACTTCAAAATTAAGAGATTTGTGGGTAAATAAATAGAATAAGATTACAAAAAGAAAGATCAATTTAATTACATTTAAATAATAATGAAGGGTATGTGCAGGATCATCATGGAAAAAACAGGCCCTTAAGTGAAGAAAAATTCAAAAAAATCAGAGTTAGGCAACTTGACGTAAATTTTTGAATAAGTTATATGTATTATTTCAAAAATATGTAAGAATAGAATCTATAAAAAAATTGAATGTAGTTTCTAAACTACTAGGTTTATTTTAAAAACTATTTGGTGAAAATTTGAAATTTCAATGCAGTACTTAAATTTTAGGAAAAAATAAGTAGGTGTCTCATCTCATGTCCCTATATAAACCTAACTAATCAAAACTTCATGATAATTATATTATTTACACATATTTTATACCATTTGAGCTATAGTAGACTTTAGGTAATTCAAATAGAAAATGAATAATAATTATTTATCAAATTCAAAGTAAAGAATAATTTATATTGGTGGAAACCTGATAATCTCCTTTAAAAACCCTTTTTGTTTCATCAATTTTGGGTTAAAAAAATTCGTCAACCACATACCCTACACATACCCATCATATCACCACTTTTTGGCCCATCATGATCTTGCACATACCCTGAGATTTGTTAAATGTGAAATTAGACTGTTTCCTTGGTAATCATAAATATTGCATGCTTCTGTAAATTATGTGTTATACGAGTTGTAAACCCACCATGGATTCCATGATTACGGTATTGGGATTGGTTTCTTGCATGATGTGTTGCTTGGGTTTTGGATATTGGAGTAAATTTTGGTCATTTTTTTGGTGGGAGTCTTCTAGAGGCTTGGGAAAATATGTTATTGGTTGAATTTTTCTGTTTTATCCTTGAATTGGTTGCTATTATACTTTTGATGTGTTGTTGTGGGTCTTTATCCATGCACCCCTTATTAGTTATTACGGTTGTGTATTGAGAGTGAGATGGTCCATGCCTTGCTTGGGATATGTACTTTTTTGGTTTTCATTTTATGTGCATGATGGATTTACCCTATTTGTTTTAATGGGCCCTTCTAGTTTCTAGTAGGGGGAGTGGCTCTCAATGGGGGCCAATGCACAAAGTGGCATTTAGGATAACCCATATGGGATTTTCTTAACTCAGTGAAAACTTAATTAATAAACTAGGGGGCTGGGTAGAAATCCACTCTAATTAAGATAATCGGATGCCTCACATGTGCCTCTAGTGCTCATTTAGGCTAAGGATAGGTTGAGAAGGCCTAGTCAGCAAGATCAACTTCCTTGTCCTCACGAGAGGAAAGTTAGTTCTGCATATATCACCCTATGGGGCCAATGTCTAGTGTAAAACTGTTAGGATAACCATAGATGGGAGTCGACACCTAGTGAGAGACTATCAGGATAACCCATTCTAGGACCATGCAATAACACTCTTCCCTATTGCAACCTAGCATTCCCTTGGTTTGTGTTCCCCTTTGTTGTTGTGTGCCTCTGGAAGCAGTGTCACTGTTATGTGTTGTTACCTTGTACTTTGTATGTAGGAGTCCTAAATAGTCTTGTTATGTCAGTTGGTGGTCACCTTGTTTGTTTATTTGTTGTGGTGGGACCTTGTGTTATCTCCTAGCATGGGGGGTGGACCTTTGGGTTCCACATGGTCGAGTGGATTATGCTTATTCCTCCATTGGGTTTCCCTTGCTGTTGATCATACTTGTGGCAGATATTCTTGGTGTTGTGGACTCTTGCATTGTTCCAAGCTTGAGTGGACTACCTTTCTCATACTTGTATTGAACTACAATCAATTGTATCATGTAATGTAATTCTAATGTACTCTCCTCTCACATATTCAAGGAAGCATTGTTGTACAAGTTGCAATGTTGTAACTAAACTAATGGACTCTCTCTTGTAATGAATAATGTAAATATTGTATCTTGCATATGTTAGTTATTTGAAATGATCTTGAATGTTGTTATATTGATGACGTAATATGGATAATTCTTATTGGTAGATCATTTAAATGTGATGGATTAAATGAACTTTATATTGTTAGATGAATCTTGTTTAATGAGATGATTTATTATTCTAGTTAGTTTTCTTATTAGATAGATAGTAGCCTAGTCATGGAACCTTAGAGGACTTAGTTGTAGATTACATGTTAGCCTATATTCTACAATCTTTAGTATGTTGCACTTGAAAAAAATTGTTTTGTTTTTAAGTGTTGTAGCGGGTTGTCCTCTAGGGTTCTGTGGTGGGGCCTTACATATTTCATCAAGGAAGGATCATCAATGAGGTTATCATTGTCCAATATCAAACCAACATTCTCTTTTTATTATTTAGCCTTGATAAGTTAAAGTACTTAGAGACCCTATCACCCTTATGCAACCAGTTCATTTTTTCCCTGATCTTTTTCCCTTGAAATTTATAGTTTTACACCTTCCTAAGAAGGGAATCTGGTTCTTTTCAGAATTATTTCAAGGTGGGGGTTAGGAAGGCTTTCCTAAACTTGACATTCAAGAAAAAGGAGTTTCTGATGAAGTAAATTATCAATCATATTTCTATCATTAGCCTTTTTCTTTCCCATAATTTGAAAAATATTTATCCAAGAGTCTGTTAGGATATCCCACCTACTAAGAGGGTCCACAATCCTATTTTGAGCTTTGTTCAGAGAAGGAAGAAGTCTAATACTAGTAAGGCAGTCAGGATCAATGAGGAAGGAATAATTTAGCTTAAAGATAGAGGGTCTCTATTGGGAGGAAGATATGGAAACATGGGCAAGATAAGTGTTGGTCTTAATAGGATAGTGGTTATACATGGAAGTAGGACTCACAATGACATCATTTAGAGAAGGAGATTTGTCTTTTTTCCCCATAAAATTTATCCACTCTAAAATAAATTCTTTTGCTTAAAGATTGGTTATTACACTGGGTAAACCAAATTGATCTAGAAGAATCTTTCTTTTTTCCAAGGGTTTCTTTTCATTTTTTACCATAAATAAAACACATCACCTTTCCAAAGAGAATATTTTCCCTCTTTTTTATTAGCACTACTTTCGATCATGTTAAAGCCCCCTATACAAATCTAGGGAATTTTAAAAAGGCTAGAATCCATCCAGTTCCAGAGATTAGCCCTTTCCTTGTAATCATTAGAGGCATATAAGGAGTAGATACCCATAAAAAATTACCAATGGATAATGAAATCCACACTAGTTTATGGAATTGGAAGAAGCCCAATTGAGAGATATATTAGTGCCATTTAGGGTGGACAAGAATAGAGATGCCTCTTTTTCCCTTCTCATGTTTGGTGAAAAATTGTTTTGCATTTTTCTAAATGAGTTTTAAAACATTCTTAGCTTGAAATATAGTGGCCTTTGCTTCCTATAAACAAATAAAGTCCAGGAGTTTCCTACTATTACAATCCATTGACTCTAACCCCCTCACATTCCAACTATAAATTTTCAAATTCATTTAGGTTTGGGGGGAGGGGTGCTTTTCTAATTTCTATACAAATTGTCGAAGGATACATGCATATTTTCCTCTTTACCTTTCTTAGTCATTTTTTTCTCAAAGCTAGAGCCTGAAGAGGTCATCCTATCAATAAGTTTCCTCTTTTTATTGTCTTTAGCTTTGGGTGGGGGATTTTAAAAGGGAGAGGATTATCAAGCTCAAACCCACCACAAAGGGCATTATAGCATGAGACAACCACTTCTTTACAAAAACCATCATCCCCAAGAATTAGGTTGGACATTTCATTAGGGGGGTCGAATATTCTAGCCTCCTCAAGGGTACTCATAATTTGTCTATTTTTTTCAACCTTGGCTTTAATAGAATCCAAAGCAAGTTGTTGAGAGTTACTTTTATATCCCCCACCGTCCAAAGGGTTTTTATCTAGAGTTAGGTTAACATTTGAGGCTAAGAAGCTTTCAACCATCCCATTTTTTGACTGATACATGGTTTGCCTAATATTTGTATCCATATCTTGAATGGAGTCTAAGGCCAAGGTAGGGTTCTTTGAAGAGATCAAAGAAAGAGGGCCAATCATTTTAGAAAAATAATTTAGGTGGGACTTGGGGGGAGACATGTGATCCACATGGACTACTTCAAACTCACCTTTGAATAGAGGGTCTACAAGAGATAACTTCATATTTTTTAGGGTTTGGAGAGGAAGGACCATCATGATCTATCATGGGTTTCAATGTTAGGTTGATCACCAATGGGAGTGTCCATTTTCTACACAACGTTTGTCCCAACATCATGTTAGGATTCCATACTCTTTATTTTTAGAAGGTTTGAAAGCCCCTTTTGGATTAGGCCTAAATAATGGAAAATATTTTCTAAGATGTCCATTTATTTTGCAATAAAAACATGAGTTAAGAGAGCCAAGGAGTTCAATCTAACATTTTACCTTCTTGTTATCAAGTTGGACTAAAACAAGGGTGGGGACTTCAACCTCTAGAAAGAGATAAATTAGAACCCTAGAATTTAAATGAGGAAGGGTGAACCTTGATTCTTCAATTTTTATTACATTCCCAACTAGTTTCAAGATGCTTAGAATGAATTTCCAAAGCTTGTGCAAGACATTTTTTCATTTCTAACCAATTAGGGTCTTACCTAGCCACCATTTCATCAAAAATTTCTTTCAGAGACCAAGGAAAAGCTCTAAAAGAGATTGACCAACATTCCAGTCCTCTTTTTTGACCACTCTTTCCTGCATCCCATGATTTCTAAAGAAGACAACAAATAATCCCCTTTGAATCATTCTACAAAATGATACATAAACCCCCATATTTTTTCCCACACAAATCCAATCATAAAAAAATACAAGTAGGAAGCGATTAGCATCAAGGTAGACAAAAAAAATTACAATATTCTTTAGCCTATATTTTTCCTTTAAATATTTAATCATATCATCATTCATCTAGAGATGGAGAGGACCTTAGGCACAGAGGGAACCTTACCATACTCTATTTTTCCCTCACCTCTAACTCTGACAACACCTCCATCTCCTATTCCATCTACCCCTAGTTCCAAAAAATTGTTTCCTCCCATCTTGATGTCCTTGACCAACTAACATCCACTATGGAAATCAATGAAAGTGGTAGAAGGTGGGAAAGCTTCTACATTTATGTTGACAGTCACTGCATCCCTATATTTTTGCTTCTTGTTATTCTCAAATTCTTTTTTTCTTGCTTCATTTACATCTTTTGAGGGAGCCATACGTTCCTTAATTACATATTTCTCCCCACTTGCTTTGGCATCATCTCCCATGAGCCCAAAGGCTCAGGAGAGGTGAAGGTTGGTACGATAAGTATGACCTTATTTAATACAGGGATACATGCAGTAACCAACACAAGATTGAGGCACAATTAGGAGGGTAGCAGGAAGCAAAATTTAAAAGCTTAATAAACAAACCAATCACACACACCACCAAAATAATCAAGACACAATAATTCAAATAATACAAAGAAAAAACTTGGAAGAAGAGGGACCAAGGAACCAAAGACAATGAAGAGCACCAATTTGAGCTTGAGAGAGTGATCACAACGCTCTAGGAAGTAGCAATGGCAAAAGACCATTCAACTTCCTTAGAGCTCCACAACCACCTTCATTCCAATTTTTTTATTCCGCACATAAATTATTGTGTTGTGGTATACATGATATTTATGTTTATTTTTATTTAAGTTTATGTAACTATTGTAAGGATCTATAAAATTTTGCATTATCCTCCTCTAAAGATTAGTGTAGGAATTTTTTCCACTACCTTAGCTTCCTTACACAAAATATATGCATTTTTCAATTCGTTTAGCATAAAAAGAATAAAAAAAATATGCTTCTCATACCATGTCAAAGCGAGAAGGTAGCTTGAGGTGATAGAGATCGCCAAACCTCTAATACCACCAACCTCCAATATAACATAAATGTTAGTCCTTACCCTCCAAAAGTAACAATAAAGAAAGTATTATAATATTTGAAATCCAGATCAAGATAAAATATAGTCTTATACCCCATATTCTCCATTAGTAACAAGAAAAATGATTTTATGTCCCTCAAGAAAGGTCTCTAAAACTCAAAAAATCATGTGTTCAATAGATATAAATTGACTAGAATACA
>VDFB02252616.1:1383729-1407164 GCA_007258455.2 Sequoia sempervirens | reverse complement strand
CAAACAAAAGGCCAGGAGGTCATGGAAGGGTTGCACATGCAGATGAGAAGGCTCAATCCGAGCATTCAAATGATGTGGAAAGGGGAGAAGCCCTAGTGGTTAGAAGATCCCTGGTGACTGAAGAGAAGGAACCAGAATAGAGGAAGAATCTATTTCACACAAGGTGCAAGTGTGAAGACAAATGTTGTGATGTCATTATTGACAGTGGGAGCACCGATAATATGGTGTCAAAAGAGATGGTTACAAATTTGAAGCTGAAAAGGGAAAGGCATCCACATCCATATTGGATTTCCTGGTTGTAGAAAGACCACAAAGTTCTGGTCAATGAGCAGTGCCTAGTGAAGTTCAAGATTGAAAGCTATCATGATGAGGTACTCTATGATATCATCCCCATGGATGTGTGTCACATGTTGTTGGGGAGGTTGTGGCAGTTCGATAGGCGTGTTGTACATGGTGGCCATGCAAATACTTATTCCTTGATGAAGGATGGATCCCGCCATAAGTTGAAACCCCTAAAGAAGGACGAAAAAAGGTATGCAATAGTGCTAGAATTTGTTTTGTCGATGGAAGGAAATGTTTAGTAGGCATGAAGCATGAGCGTATGTGTTATGCATTGATTCTTAGAATGGATAAGGAAGATAGTGAGAAGGTGTCAGTAGAAGTTTTTGGACTATTGGATGAGTTTCAGAAGATTATTTTTGATAACTTACCTGAGGGTTTATCACTAGTGAGGAAGATTAGTCATCAGATTATCTTGATCCCTAGACCCAATTTGCCAAATAAGGCAGCTCACAGAATGATTCCTGCAAAAAATGAGGAGTTGAACAGACAGGTTCAAGAGTTGTTGAGAAAGGGTTTGATTTGAGAGAGTCTGAGCCCATGTGTAGTACCTACAGTACTAGCACGGAAGAAGGATGGGTAATGGAGGATGTGTACAGACTCTTAGGCCATAAATAAGATAATAATCAAGTACATATTTCCCCTACCAAGGATGGATGACCTGATGGACTATTTGGGTGGAGCACAGTACTTCACAAAGATTGATCTGAAGAGCGGATAACACCAGATCCAGATTCGAGAGGGTGATGAATGGAAGACTGCCTTCAAGACCAAGGAGGGCCTATACGAGTGGTTAGTCATTCCCTTTGGGCTAACCAATGCACCGAGCACATTCATGCGGCTCATGAATGACGTATTGAAAGAGTTTCTAGGGAATTTTGTTATTGTGTACTTAGATGATATTTTAATATTCAATAAGTCCCTGGGTGAGCATTTGATGCATATTCGTAGAGTCTTTGAAAAGTTGAGAGAAGAGAAATTGTTGATTAATCTGAAGAAGTGTAGTTTTGTGAAGAATTAGTTAGTGTACTTGGGGTTTGTTGTCTCGATAGAAGGTCTCAAGATGGACCCAGAGAAGGTGAAGGCTATTCTAGAATGGCCTACCCTAAGAACTGCTACTGAGGTGAGATCTTTCCATGGTTTGGCCAACTTTTACAGAAAGTTCATTAGAAACTTCAGTAGTATTTATGCACCCTTAACTAAAACAATGAGAGGGGATAGAAAAGAGTTCAAGTGGAGCACTAGAGCAGTGAAGAGTTTTGATCTTTTGAAGCAAAAGGTGACAGAGCAACTAGTTTTAGCCCTCCCATATTTCAATAAGGTGTTTCAGGTGGATTGTAATGCTAGTGGTTATGCCATTGGAGCAGTGATGAGTCAAGAAGGTAAGCCCATTGCCTATTTTGAAGTGAAAAGTTAAATGATGCAAAGAGAAAGTACTTTGTATATGATCGGGAATTTTATGCAATAGTTCAAGCATTAAAGAAATGGAGACATTATCTGTTGCCGAAGGAATTTTTTTTGTATACTGATCATCAAGAATTACAGTACCTGAGTAGTCAGGGAAAATTAAATCAGAGGCATATGAAATGGGTAGAATTTTTGCAGAGTTATACCTTTGTTTTAAAGCATAGGAGTGGCAAGTCGAATAGGGTTGCATATGCCTTAAGTAGGAGGCAAACATTGTTGACAGATATGCAGATTGAAGTGGTTGGGTTCAATGAACTCAAGACATTGTACCCTGAAGATCCTGATTTTGTAGAGGCTTGGCAAGCTTGCAAGGAGCCTGTTATAGTTGACAGGATGAAGTGTTTGGATCTCATAATCCAGGATGGCATGTTGTTTAAGGGAAGCCAATTGTGTATTCCAAGGAGTTCCATGAGGGAGAACCTGATAAAGGAGAGCAAAGTGGAGGAATGGCAGGACATTTTGGTCAGGATAAGACCATTTCCATTATCAGTGAGCATTATTATTGGCCTCAATTATCACAAGATGTGAAGAAGTTTGTGTAGAGTTGTAGGGTATGTTAGATGGCTAAAGGAGTGAGCCAAAATACTGGGTTGTATCAACCCTTACCTGTACCAGAGAGGTTGTAGGAGGATATAAGTATGGACTTTGTTCTTGGTTTTCCAAGGACGCAAAGAGGGAATGATTCAGTATTTGTGGTAGTTGACAGGTTTTCAAAGATGGCACATTTCATCCCATGCCAGAAGACCCATGATGCAGTCCACATTGTTGACTTGTTCTTCAAAGAGGTGGTGAGGCTACATGGTTTGCCAAAGAGTATAGTCTCAGATTGTGACACAAAATTTGTTGGGTACTTTTGGAGGACCTTGTGGAAGAAGTTGAAAACAGAGTTGAAGTTCAATTCTGCACACCATCCACAAACTAATGGGAAAACTGAGGTTGTGAATAGAAGTTTGGGTAACCTACTTAGATGCTTGGTAGGAGATAAACCTAAGGGATGGGACTTGATCTTACCCCAGGCAGAATTTTCTTACAACAATTTTGTCAACAAAAGCACTGGTACATCACCATTCTAGATTGTGTATGGAGCAGTCCTAGGATGGCCCCAGAATTGAGAAAGATGGACCAAGAGAAGAAGACAAGTGTTGAAGCTAAAGACTTTGTAGAGCACATCAAGAATGTACATGAGAAGGTAAGAGAACATATTAACAAGATGAATATGCAGTATAAGACTAATGCAAATCAGAAGAGGAGGTATAAGGACTTTTAGATTGGTGATGAAGTGATGGTCCACTTGAGGAAAGAAAGGTTTCCAATGGGAACCTATAACAAATTGAAGATGAAGAAGTTTGGTCCTTGTAAAATTTTAAAGAGACATGATTCAGGGAATGCATATGAGGTAGAGTTGCCGAATGGAGTCAACATTTCCCCTGTGTTCAATATTTTAGATTTGACAAAGTATCATGAAGGTGGCATAGAGGAAGTACCAACAATGGAACAGTGTGGCATTCCAACACCTACTTCAGAAAAGGAGGAGATTGAAGAAATCCTAGATAGCCATGTTGGAAGGAGTACCAGAAACAGGAATATGAAGAATATCTGGTGAAGTGGAGAGGAAGGCCTATGGAAGATTCATCTTGGCTATCTGAGGTAGAGGTTGACTGTTAGGGTTTTCCTCAACCATCTGAGATGTGACGGGGTCACTTCTCAAATTACCCTGGGTGTCTGATGCAGGAGCATCCAGTGGTGTGAGGGAAATCCTACATCACCCAAAAAAAGAAAGATTTTAATTTTTTGTTGGTTGTTTCTTAGATGTTTTTGCATTTTTGGATACCCCTTTAGCTATTAAAATATTTGAAGCCAAATTTGAGGCCCTTAGAGGCTCCAGATGGGCCCAAAAATTTGCGAAAACCCAAAGTAGTTGGCCATATAGGCCCTTTGCACCACATCATCTTTTTGAGAGCTTTCCAAAAAGGTATTATCATTGAAAATTCGACAGTCGGATTAAAAGTTATGGCTTCCAGAAGTTGGTGCATTTTTAGAAATGTGCTAATTTTCAAATGTGAATTTCAAATTGTAATTTGGGTGCCAAACCACCAAAACTCAAATTTGAATGTTGTTTTGGCTCCAAATTGGAAAGGAGCTCTATTTATGGGCGAGATTTCTGATTTTTGGTAGCTTTTTGGGGAAAAGAGTTTGCATGCTGCAAAAGGGTATTTTCTGTAAATTATGTAATTTTTCTAAAACTTTTGTAGCCTGCATGTATCATAGAGCTCAAGGATTTGGGATCCTCTGCATGTAAGATTTCCATTATTGAATAATAATAAAGTTTTCTAGTTGTGTGCATTATTTTTGTGTCTCGGGTTTTCTCCCTCATCAAGTATCATTTTTGTGCCTACCTACATCCTAATCCTTTTGAGCTAGAGTATTTTTATGATGTCTCTTAAGATCCAAAAAAGAAAGAAAAAATAATAAAAAGAATGTTCTTATCTATGACAACTAAAAATATTTTGTCTATATTGACAACTAGGCATTAGGTCAATATATAAATTTTTATCATATTTTCCCAACTCATAACAGTTTTCTTATGGTGACTACAAATTGAATTTTATAGAAGCATTAGTTTTCCTTAGTGTTAGGGTATCAAAAGTGTTATCTTATAATCCATACCTTATGGAACCAAATTGATAGTTATGAGATATCTAGGTGGGATATTAAATTATATTAGAGGTATCATTTAATTTCCTAGGAATCTTGATCCTTGTAGGCTACATTAGTTTGATGACTTCTCGTAAGATCCATATATGTAAAAACTATCAAACTTTGATGAGAATACCTTGAAAACTATAAGGAACATACACATGTTTCATATAAACTTATAGGTTGGTATTTAATTTGATAAAAAAAAATCATTTCTCGATTCCCCCAACTCTTGATGGTTTTTTCTAAGTGTTAGGGATCACAATATTATAAGTGTTATTGCACTTAATTATTAAGGTCTTGAGAGTGTTATCTAGTAATATACACCTCATGAAATTGAACTAAAAGTGCCACCATGTTTGAATGGGTTAGTAGACAATACTAGAGGGATCATTTTATTTTATAGGTATCATAATCCTTATAGACTACATTGGTCCAATTAAGTCTCTTCAGAACCTTGGGAGAAAAAAATTTCAAAATTCGATAGGAACCTTCTTGTAATCCATAAAAGCTATTAATTTTATATTTAAATTTATAATTGTGAATTAGGTCAATATATAAAATCCACTTCTATTTTCCTCCAAATCATGGTAACTTTCTTGTGGTGGAAATGAATGTAAAGTTGCAAAAGGATTCAATTTTCTTTAGTGTTTAGATCTTGCGAATACTTTCTTGAAATCTAAACCTCATGGAAATAATTGACAACACCAAACATCTAGATGATTTATTTGATTATATTAAAGGCATAATTTTCTTTCTCAATAATCCTAATTATTCTAGGATATACTAGTACTGTGATCTCTCTTACAAGGTCTAAAAGTAAAAAAATTCAAACTTTGATTGGAATATTCTTGTAAAATATGACACCTTCAAATGTTTCATTTGAACTCATATAGTTAGCTATTAGGTCAATATACATAAATCTCTCATAGTTTCTCCCAAATCTTAATGGTTTTCTTATTGTGGTGGTGAACCCGAGGTTACAAAAAGTGTTAGTCTCCTTTAATAGTGTTAGGGTGTGGCTAATGTATCTTGAAACTCACACATATTGAGTTAGCATATATGTATGTATTATAAATGAAGCATAGGGTGATTTTTTTGGTACTCTTCTTTAAATTATTGTTATAGGACTCATAAAAAAATAAAATTATATATAAATAGATATTGAAAGGTGAAGAAATTTATTATATGATTCTAATGATCTTTTGTGAAGAAATAAAATATGTTTTTTAGATTGGTAATAAGGAAATGAAATGATCTATCATGAGTAACCTTCTTGAATTTATTTCACCATTTTACCATTATTATAAGGGAGAATCATTGAATAATTTCCCACACTTACATAGCTCATGATGAATTCAAATCTCAATGTATCACTGTACGAAGAACTTAATGACTAGTAATGGCATAGTGTGATGGTTAATTTTTTGCTTTGTGGTTCTTTCCACCAAGGTTCAAATCCCTATCATGGTGTTATTGTTGAGTGTTTATGTTGGAGATAAGTTACCCCATTTGTGGCCTCACCAATTCATAGCTCCAATCAAATACATCTGTACCCTTTTAAAAAAATGTGAAGAATTTAATAGTTTCAAAGACTATACAAGGTTGATACTTAGAAAAAAAAATAGTCTTTTATAGTTTTCAGACATCCTTCACTACAAAAATATGTATTTAGAAATAAGACAATGCTTTTGATTGGTTAGATTCTTTAATAGTAGTAATATCAATGATATAGTACTAGAACCCAATCATGGTGTGAAGAATAAATTCATTCTAAACATTCTTTCACTTTGCAATGTGAATGAAAATAAGTTATTAGGCTTTAGATAGTTCCTTTTCCCTTTTTCCTTAAGTGAAAATATGATTATTAGAACAAATTATGGATAACAGATAATCAAATTATAATAAACTATGGGAACATTGCTTCAAAAGAAAAAAATAATAATAAAATTGGCACAATCAACAAATAAATACATAAAAAATTTCATCTAAATTTTATCTATCTCAAGGCATGTAGAGAAGGCATCATATAAATAAGTGCTAGAATTTTTTATTTTTATATATCTTATACCAAATAAAATCCTTTTTTTCACAAATTTGTAGCTTTAATAATTCTAGTATGCACATGGAAAACAATAGTGAAGCCTATGTAAGACTAGAAATATACTAAAACAATGAGATATAAGCCTTAAAAGGAAACAAATATATAACACAATGAGAGTTTACTGAAAAATATCAAAATGTTAAATAGTAATCCCCTAATGCTTATATAACTCTCGCAATGAAAATATATCGAGGTATTTGATATCATATCTAAATGAGTGTTTTATTATGTCCTTTCCAAATGTGTGATCGAGATATGAATGTTTAACGATGTATAAAATAATTAATATAAAATGAATATGGAAGATCAAATTAAACTATTTAAGGACAATAAATACTATGTTTCTTTCATGGTCACAAATTGTGAATTTTAAAAATGATGCTAAAATATATCACGAAGACTAAATGTGTAATTTTTTTTATTATAGATGGAGCACGAATGGATCATATTTTGATCACTATAAATGTTGAAAACAAACTTAAATTTGAAGTGAGAATTAAAACCAATTAAAATATTTATGATCACTCTCATAAATGAGTAATGTTAAGCCTTATGAAACCATTCAAACCAATAGACCATTAATACATACAAAATATTTATCTTTGTTGATCTCAATAAGGCCCTAAAGGTATACATAATTCCATACAAATTCCATATATTTCTATTAGGCCTACACTACCAAATAAGGCATATGATGGATGTTGAAACAATGCCCTACAAGTGTACAATAATGTACATCAATCAAATATAAATCTATACTTACAAATCCATATATGAGTACAATGACATAAATTGAAAAAATTAAAATATATGCCTACATTCTATGAAGATATAGAACAAAATTTATGCACATAAATCTTTGGAATCTCATTGAATAATAAAGAACCAACCTCATAATTAAAAATTACCCTATGTGAATTAGAACAACTATGCTTAAGGCTAGGTTTTAATGCCACTTATTAATAAAAATAAAAACATGCACATTAATATACTAACATAACATAGATAATATAAGTAAATAGTCACTTACCACACTATCATAATCCTTCTCAATCATTCTTTTATTCTCATCATTGACATGAGGAGTAGGTGCATAAATTAGAGTTCTCACCTCCTTCTTTGCTGCCAAGAATGAAAAAAAATTGAGTACATATGAATTTCATTTAGATCTTAGTTAATACAAGAATTTATAATGACACTTATGTTATTGGCTAATGTATATATAAAATCCCATAGAAGATGGTATTTTTATGGTAATGCTCATCTCTTGTGGTCCACAAAGATAAGGAGTCTTTGATTAAGTTATCAATTATAAACAAGAATAAATTTATTCAACCAAAATAGTGGAACCTACATGAGTATAGTACAAATATTATCTACATGTACACTACATAGTTTATTACCTATGTACATGATGATTAAATAAATACTAAAACTTAAGTTAGTGAAAATTCATAAATGTCTACTACCACCAACATGTATGGAAGTGAAAGGTACCTCATCAATTTCTCAACATCAAAACCAACATTTCTATATAAAAAATAAATTGGCACATAAAATATTTACTAATTTACTATAAATATACTTGAGGTATTGTGAAGTTCAAAAAAATATGATGAAGTGGCATGGGATGTAGGATGCATTATTTGACCATAAAATTTTATACTAAAATACATAACTTTAAATTATTTTTTATTTATATTTAATTCTAGAATTAAATAGGAAACATATTAAAATTACATAGTTTCATGTAAAATTACTTATGGGTGAATACTAAAGGTCGTCTTCAAAAAGGTATATGTGACCATTATACTCTCCAACATAAAATGGTGGTGTGACTCAAACTATGTGGCATGCTCTTCAATCTATAGAGAATCTTGCTAAGCATGTGGATCATCCCCCTCATCCTATATAGTAGACTCATCAATTTATACACTCTATTCTTTATGATTCATCATAGATTATTTTAATTCATAACTACACGTACTACCCTACAATTGTGAGAAATGTGTGGTGATACTTGATACTTCAATAATTCATGCTCATCACTTTGGTCCATAAATGTACACTATGTTGAACTAATGATTGTATCACTTAAATAATAGACTAGAGTAGTTGAACCTCTATAGTTTCCTTCACAATTGAAAGGATGGTTGACCGGGGATCTCACTAGCTATTCCTATGCATGATGTTCTCTCTCTTTGTCTTGTATAAAGCATTTTCTATACCTTACATTTATATCAAATATCAAAATAGATTCAGATCTTATTAAGGATAAACTCGTGATAGAGTTTCTTTAAGAAATATCAAGGTGCTTCATGGTTATTACATTCAATATATTCAAATACCATTAAATATAAGTAAATAGTCACTTACCACACTATCATAATCCTTCTCAATCATTATTTTATTCTCATCATTGACATGAGAAGTAGGTGCATAAATAAGAGTTCTCACCTCCTTCTTTGCTGCCAAGAATGAAAAAAAATTGAGTACATATGAATTTCATTTAGATCTTAGTTAATACAAGAATTTATAATGACACTTATGTTATTGGCTAATATATATATAAAAGCCCATAGAAAATGGTATTTTCATAGTAATGCTCATCTCTTGTGATCCACAAAGATAAGGAGTCTTTGATTAAGTTATCAATTATAAACAAGAATAAATTTATTCAACCAAAATAGTGGAACCTACATGAATATAGTACAAATATTATCTACATGTACATTACATAGTTTATTACCTATATACATGATGATTATAAATACTAAAACTTAAGTTAGTGAAAATTCATAAATGTCTACTAGCACCAACATGTATGGAAGTGAAAGGTACATCATCAATTTCTCAACATCAAAACCAACATTTCTATATAAAAAATAAATTGACACATAAAATATTTACTAATTTACTATAAATATACTTGAGGGGTTGTGAAGTCCAAAAAAATATGATGAAGTGGCATGGGATGTAGGATGCATTATTTGACCTTAAAATTTTATACTAAAATACATAACTTTAAATTATTTTCTATTTAAAATGAATTAATATATTTAATTCTAGAATTAAATAGGAAACATATTAAAATTACATAGTTTCATGTAAAATTACTTATGGGTGAATACTAATGGTCATCTTCAAAAAGGTATATGTGACCATTATACTCTCCAACATAAAATGGTGGTGTGACTCAAACTATGTGGCATGCTCTTCAATCTATAGAGAATCTTGCTAAGCATGTGGATCATCCCCCTCATCCTATATAGTAGACTTGTCAATTTATACACTCTATTCTTTATGATTCATCATAGATTATTTTAATTCATAACTACACATACTACCCTACAATTGTGAGAAATGTGTGGTGATACTTGATACTTCAATAATTCATGCTCATCACTTTGGTCCATAAATGTACACTATGTTGAACTAATGATTGTATCACTTAAATAATAGACTAGAGTAGTTGAACCTCTATAGTTTCCTTCACAATTGAAAGGATGGTTGACCGGGGATCTCACTAGCTATTCCTATGCATGATGTTCTCTCTCTTTGTCTTGTATAAAGCATTTTCTATACCTTACATTTATATCAAATATCAAAATAGATTCAGATCTTATTAAGGATAAACTTGTGATAGAGTTTCTTTAAGAAATATCAAGGTACTTCATGGTTATTACATTCAACATATTCAAATACCATTAAATACTTATCTCAAAATTATTCTTCATCTACATGTGGTTACACCAATGGATTGGATTTTTTTGTAACTTGTTTTCAAAGGTGCATTCACTTCTAAGTTGATAAATAATGCACATAATTTGTCTTTGGTATATTTTTCCTTGTCCATATCATGAATATTTTGTGGAAAAAAATTCATAAAATTTTTCTCTATATGGGTCATCTATGTATTTATTTTCCTAATAACATAATCAATACAAAAATTAAAAGAATTTAATGAGAATGTAAGAGCTCAGTAATGTGTTCTTATAGAATTAATATTTTTTATATTTTTACAATAATTTAAGTAAAGTTATATTATTTTTTAATTTACCCTACAATTGTTGGAAATATTGTCATTGATGTCAAAAATAAGATGAGATTGTCAAAGAGATTGTTGAACAAGAAATTAAAAGATGAATTGATTGTCATTGATGTCAAAGGGAAATTAATATCATTAATTATTTAGCATGATCACTTCAGTTTGGTTCAAGAGCACTAAAACCTTATCATCAACACCAAGCATTACAATGCATGATCCATATGCAAGGATGGTAAGTATCCTATATATGGACTTTAGAAACTAACGAAACAAATAATATTATCCAATACTTAGAAGATTTGGAAGGCTGAATATTTGAAAGGATTACTAAGGATCACTTTAAAAAGAATATTAATTTTCTTTATTATGATAAATTTTGGTCAACTACGAAATATAATGAGAAAATTATTTGTTGGTCGTCCCATGGTATTGAGGTTGAAGTTTTTGATATTAGGGATAAGCAGATTTTGAAGGGATCTATAACTCTTTACAATTCAGAAAAAAGCCAGGCTGCCAAAAGGATAGCCTAAAGCACCCAAACCAAGAGCATCAAGATTTAGACTTAGAATTGCTCTTGTGGGAACGAAACATCATATCAAAAGAAGGCCCGGAGGGTTTTGATTTTTTCCCTGTTACTGTAATCCAACCTTCTTCCACTTGTGTTGCCTTAGCCTGCCAAGCCAGCATGCTACTTTCCTGGGTTTGATCCTTTGCAGCCTTGGGGGTATCTTCATTGATCGTTTGTGCAGACAAGGATTTTTTTGACAAGTTGCCTTGAGTAGGAGTAGAAGCATCTCCATCATTCGGAGACCTTGACCTTAGCTCATTACGAGTGGAAGTATTAGCCCCCCTCGAAGGAGCATCCAAATGGGAAGCTCCACAAGTCTGTGACTCAGAGGCAGCCACCTCTAAAAAGCTCATTATTTTATCATATTTCTTCTCAACCGTATAATGACGTTGAGAAGCGCCATTCCACCAAGTTGACTTATGTATTTTTTTTCTCAAATCCACATTGAGCAGTAGCATGTCTAGTTTTAAAGCATCTTCTACAACGGAAAGGTATTCCTTCATAATCCAGTGATTGGACCCAAGTCCCCTTGGAGCATTCTAATGAAACCTCAGCAGGAAGTCCATTTGTAACATCAATTTCTACAAGTATTCGAGCAAATGTAGAATGAAAGATATCTGAAGATTCTTCGTCAACGAACAAAAAATCCCCAAGAGCCTCTCCCACTGATTCGAGCATTTGAAGTTAAATGACAAGGTAAATATAATTTCCAAGACAACCAACTCCCTTAGCCTATTCATCACCCTTGGAGGAAGCAACATGAAATAAAATTAGGCTGATTTCATAATGTATATCAAATGCAGCCGAACCCATGTAAAAGATAATTATTAATCACCCAAGCTTGAAAACTAATCGATGAATAATGAAAGAGAAAAATTAATTAATCTTAAGGAGCTCAACAATCACTATAAAGAAAATAAAATTCAAAAAAATGTGTGACTCAATTAGGGAAGCATATCTCAAGCAAATGAGATGCTATGACAGTGGGAACTAAAATCTGCGCATATTGGTGTTTCTAAAGTTTTTTCTAAACTTCAGCAGAGATGGAATACAGACCCAAAAACTTATGTGTATTCTTCCCTATGCAACGTTGGGAGCGTCCATTTTCTGGAAATCTGGAGGAGGTTCAATTGCAGATGGTCTTCAAGCTAAGGTGTCCATGTGATTTCAGATGTCTCAGGTACATCATAGGTATGGAAATTTTCCATCCAAAAACAAGAAGGATAATCTTTCCATCGAATATTTTGTCTATTTTCATTTCGAATCTCCTGGATATGCTTCAATACCTTAATTCTGTTACTCTAATTGCGGAGAGAATGGTGAATGAAGTTTTTCTGCAAGATGATGCTCTTCTCGTAGCAGCTCAAAAGTATGTTTTTGGTTCTGGGGATGGGTATGTTGGAGGTATCTTCCCGCCCCATTTCTTGCCCCATAACAGAGCTTATGTCTGTGTATATGATACTCTGAAAGCTTCTCTTGAGCAAAGTGATCCTAGCCCTTTAAATAGAGCCTTGACAAGATACAATCATCATCTGGGTAGGGAGATATCTGAGTGCTTCAGGGAGAAATATCACTATGTCTCCTTCCTTCTTCACCATAATTGTTATCATACAGTTAACCCTGCCAACAGCTGAGTCCCAAACAGAGACCCTCCTGCAACAAATCAGGTGCAACAAAACATTCCTCAGCTCCGAGTTATCCTTGATATTAATGTAACTGCAAATTCAGAGAATATGGGAGAAGGAAATGAAGCACAGGGAGAAAATTCGGTGGAGTTAATGCAAATGGAAGAGTAATTTTTTAACCATAAATTATTCTTTTTTGGTTTTGAACTGATTGCAAATGATAAACGATGGCAAGGGGTTTTTGGAACAAAATAGGAAGCTATAAATCAACTTCAGGCAAGCGGAGGTTTTTTGGCACAGCGATAAGGTATGGATCCTGAACAAACATACAGTGTGGAAAGAAATTGGTTCGTAATTTGTTGTTGTGAAAGCAGCAGTATCTTCAAGTTGGGAAGGTAAACATATCTAATGAAGGCTCGAAGGTATAGTGGAATGGCCTGAGCAAGCAAAGGAACTCTATAAAATGGATGGCATTTTGCAGCATAAGTCATATTTAGCAGCATATGTGGGGCAAAAATTATGATAGTTTCGCAGCATCTTAAGACAGCACATTAAGCTTATAAAGCATATGTATAGAAAATAGTGAAAACAGAAGTTGATCAAGGATTGATCAATTTTGAAATGCAAAAACTATATTGTAATAAATATTTATAAGCTATTAATATATATAGGCTATTAGCCTTTTACTGAAAAAAAAATTAGGAACACATCTATCTAATATATGGACACATCCCATAGAAAATGGATCAATTGAAGTTTAATAAAAGATGATTAATGGAGGGTTGTGATTTAGTTTAAAAGGAAACAACTCCTTTTGAGGAGGTATATCCCTTGGGAGGGGTGATAGACTTTGTGGAAAGACACATCTATTCATCAAAGACATAACATTTTAAAAGGGTATAAGTGGGAATTGGTGAAATCATTTTTGAAGACAAGAAAGTAATGAATATTTTCTGTTTTAAAGAAGATATAAAAAGAGAAAAAAAAGAAATGAAGAGTATTTCAAATTCATATTGATATATATATGTGTGTGTAGCTCCTATGTGAAGAGTAAAGGAAAAATTTTAACAGTTTATGGTAGAGTTATAGAGAGGAATAAGTGTAGGTTGAAGAGTAGATTGAAAAGGAAATTTAGAGAAGATTATAAGGCAAAAATCTGTGTGAAGATATTTGCATAATTATGATTAGTTTTATGAAAGGAATTGGTGATTTGGATCAAATTTATGGAAGAAGAGAGGACATTGTTGTGATTACAATTGTGAAAGGAAAGAAGAAATTATTTATGATTAGATTTGAAAGGAAGATTGATACTTGAGTGTGATTAAATTTGTGAAAGGAGAGAGGTCATTAGTTGAATCTAATTTGACATTAGATCAGGTTTGTGATTGGTTATCATATTTACAAGGAAGGAATTTTGGATCAAATTTTTGGGGGTTGAAGCCTCCAATAGGTTTAAGCCTTTTGTTGGGTTGGAGCTCAATTTGTATGTGGGGGTTGGAGCTTTCAATAGGTTGGAGCCTCTTGCTGAGTTGGAGCTTAGTTGGTATTGAGATTTGAAACTTTTATAGTAGGTTGGAGCCTACAAGAAGAAGACTAAAATATAATATATATGCATTATTGTTTCATTGTTTTCTCCCAAAAGGGTTTCCATATAAATCATGTGTTCGTAATGTATTTCTAGTTGCTAGATCTTATTTGAATGGTCTTAATTTTTATTGAATGTTTTGAAAAGTAAAGAATTATTGGATACTAATTCACCCCCTCTTAGTATCACTGTGTGCTTAAGAATTGCTATTAGAGTAGGTTCCTTAACAAATAGCCTAACACGAGAAGGTGGATCATAAGAGAACATATAGGAAAAATAAAATGAAATAAGAGAAAATGAATTTCTAAGTAGAATGTTGATAAATATGCACCAACAAAACCAAATGAAAATGATGAGGTGGCACTTGGAATACATATGGCAATAGAATCGAAGAATGATATCATGATAAATGGAGATAACCTTGTGAGTAAAAGAGAAGAAGAAATGGTGTTAGAAAAATAGAAATCAACTAAAAAAGAAGCAATGTTCAAGTCATCAAAATGGATAAAAAATTTAAAGAATGAATCAAGCAATAGCTCAAGCAATGAATCAGATGCAAAGGAAGCCCATGTTGACAAAGAGCTTAAAGAAGAATCTAACTTATACAAAGGTAAGTATATAAATTTTGGTTATGATAAAACTGATTATTGTGCTTTTGAATGTGTGCAGGTCAAAGGTGAAGACAAAATAAAGAAGAGAAAGATTCAAGAGAAAAAATACTTTATATAGCTATGAAAGAAAATGATGATAAAAATGAAAGAGATGAAGAAGAATATGTCGAAGATAAGAATAATTAGGTTGATGAAGATGTGGATCTTGAGAAAGAAATTTATCTTGAGTATAATGAGATTCATTCACTTAAACGAATAAACACATGTCTAAAGTCAAAAGTTTAAGAAGAAAGGAAAAAATGTTACAATCCCTTGAAGAAGTAGAAAGGATGGTCAAAGACCTAAAAGTCAAAATTGAAGAAGCAAAGAGGATTGAGGAAGAAGTAAGAAATCAATTGAAGATAAAAGAAGATTGTGAGAAGTACAAGTTCAAACTTGGTTAATTAAGAATAAAATTAAAGAAAACAACTACCAAGAAAGACAATAGCCATAAAGTTGATAAGAGTACTGAAACGGTGGATGATATTATATATGGGAAAAGTAATAATGCATGAAGAAAAGTCTTGGTCATGAAGCAAAGGAAGATCAACCTTCAAATGAGCAACAAAAGAAAGGAAATGAGGAAAAACCAAAAGGCTATGCAAATATTCTCAAGAGTTTCATCAATAATGAGAAAAAAAAAGGAAGGAAAACAATATCACACATAAAAATAATATTCCTCATAGAGACAACAAGGAGAAATTCACAAGATAATTTCCTCCAAGGCAAGCACAAATGAACAAATCTCAACATTTATTTTATGGTTATTGTTAGTCTTGCAGTAACTTTAGTCATAAAGTGATAGATTGTTGGACACATGCAAAGAACAATGGTTGGATCAAGAATAAAGGTCCTCATGGGTTGTCAAAGAGAAAGGATGACATCATATGTTATAAATGCAACCATCTTTATCATAAGGTGATGAGGGATACACCGCCCAACCCCACAAAACACAACAATAGATACCAACATAGAAGATGTGAGATAGAAAAATAACTCACTTTCAATTATTTTCAGAAAAATGAAATTACAGATTCAAAACATGCATGCTACAACCTCATGGGATTGATTCATTTCAACAAAATCAATTTTGAAAGAAAAACTATTATTCGGAGCCACAATCTACACTAATGAAGTCAATTTCTACAACCCCCTCATATCCCTTTTTATTTTACCTAATAACCACCCTAGGATGTTCTAGAAAGTGCAACTTTCCCTTATGTTTTGGTGCCAAAAGTATTGTTGTTTGGTTTCTGGCCAAGGAAGAAATTTTAATGAAATTCAATTTTTAGAGGGGCAACTTCATGGGGCCATAACTTTTGATCTGAGTTTCTGATTTGCTATTATTCCATATCATTGGAAAGATCTCAAAGAGATTGACAATGCATATACTGACTGTAGGTCGGTTCGTCCACTTTTCGAGCTATTTCGAGGCCTCTCAAGTTTTATATTTTAATTTGAAGCTGCTTTGGAGAAATTCCTTAGGATAGAAACTTTAATTTCTCCCAAACTATTTAGGCTATTGAGGTGATTCTTTTGCGATAAAAAAAAAAAATTCAGCTCTACTTCTTTGGGTAAATTTCCAAGTCCATGTGAGCCCATTTAGGCTAACTTACTAAAAATTAGTAAGTGACTATTTTTTGTTTTTTTTACTTCTAACTATCTTATACCCCTTAAGTGCCATCATGGGATTCAAATAAACTAAATAAAATAAAGAAAACATTTTTTTGGGTGATGCAAGATTCCCCTACACTACTGGATGCTCTTGCATCAGCCACCTAGGGTAATTTGAAAAGTGACCCTGTCACTTCTCAAGAGTTAGAGAGAAACCAAGATGGTTAACCTTAGCCTCAGATAACTATGATGAATCTTCAACAGGCATTCCTCTCCATTTCACCAAGTACTCTGTGTATTGCTTGTTTCCTGTGCTTCTACCCACATGACTATCCAAAATTTATTCTATCTCTTCCCTTTCTGAAGTAGGTGCTAGAATATTTCATTGTGCTTCTATTCTTTCTTCATTGATTTCCCCCTCATGATATTCTATTAAATATAAAACATTAAACACAGGTGAAATATGAATTTCATCGGGCAAGTCTACCTCATATGCATTTCCTAAATCACATGCTTCTTTAGGATCTTGCATGGTCCAACCTTCTTCATCTTTAACTTGTTGTATGTACCAAATGGAAACCTCTCCTTTCACAAGTGAACCATGACTTCATCTCCTACCTAGAACTCCTTATACATCCTTTTCTGATCTGCCTTGGCCTTATATTGTGAGTTCATCTTATTGATATGTTTCTTCACTCCTTCATGCTTATTCTTCAGGTGCTCCACAAAAATATTCAGCCTCAACACTACTCTTCTCCCCCTCATCCATATTTCTTAGTTCAGAAGCAGTTCTTGGACTACTCCCATATGGTGATTTACCAGTGCTCCTATTAAGAGAATTGTTGTAAGAAAATTCTATTGTGGTATAATCAAATCCCATCCCTTGGGATTCTCTCCTAAGCATCTTAGCAGGTTACCCAAAATTCTGTTCACAACCTTCATTTTTCCATCAATCTGTGGATGGTGTGCAGAACTGAACTTCAAATCTATTTTCAACTTCTTCCATAATGTCCTCCAGAAATATCCAACAAATTTGGTATCTCTGTCTAAAACTATACTCTTCAGTAGACCATGTAGTCTCACCACCTCTCTAAAAAACAACTCTACAATATGAACAACATCACTAGTCTTATAACACATAATTAAATGTGTCATCTTTGAAAATCTATCCACCACCACAAATATGGAATCATGCCCTCTTTGTGTCCTTGGCAAGCCAAGAACAAAATCCATGCTAATATCCTCCCATGGCCTCTCAAGTACAAGTAATGGCTAATACAATCCGATATTTTGATTTGTTCCTCTCACCATTTGACATACTCTACAACTTTTACAAAATTCTTCACATCTTGTTGTAACTGTGGCCAGTAATAATTCTCACTAACAAGAGAAATGGTCTTATCTCATCCAAAATTCCCAGCTAATCTTCCACTATGCTTCTCCTTGATTAGATTCTCTCTCATAAAACTCCTTGGAATGCACAATTGGCTTCCTCTAAACAACATCCCATCTTGGATTAAGAAATCCAACCATCTTGTCCTATATAATGTAACAGGTTCCAAACAAGCCTTCCAAGCTTTTGATAAGTCTAGATCTTCAAAATATAAACTCTTGAGTTCATTGAACCCAAAAACCTCTATATTCATATCTATCAACAAATTATGCCTTCTACTTAAGGTATTTGCAACTCTGTTTGACCTTCCACTGGATTGTGTTTCAAAAGAAAAGTATAACTCTGCAAAAACTCAACCCAGTTTAAGTGCCTTTGATTTAACTTTCCTTGGCTATTGAGATACTGCAAAGCTTCGTGATCAGTACATAAAACAAATTCTTTTGTCAATAAATAGTGTCTCCATTTCTTCAAATCTTGAACTATAGCATAAAACTTTTGATCATAGACAAAATATTTCTTCTTAGTATCATTCAACTTCTCTCTAAAATAGGCAACCAACTTACCTTCTTGACTCAAAACAACTCCTATGGTAGTGCCACTAGCATCACAATCTACTTGAAAGAACTTATTGAAATTTGGAAGTGCCAAAACAGGCTACTCTGTAAATTTCTTATTCAACATATCAAAACTTTTGGCTACTCTTGTAGTCCACTTAAACTCTTTTCTATCCTCTCTCATTGTTTCAGTTAGAGGTGCACAAATACTACTTAAATTCTTAATAAACTTTCTGTAATAGCTTGCTAGACCATGAAATGATTTTACCTTTGTAACAATCCTCGGGGTAGACCATTCAATGATAGCTCTTACTTTCTTTGGATCCATTTTAAGACCCTCTACTAAGACAACGAATCCCAGATACACCAACTCTCTCTTCACAAAACTACATTTCTTCAAATTAATCAACAGCTTCTCCTCCCTTAGCTTCTCAAAAAATATTTGGATATGCATCAAGCGCTCCTCCAATGTCTTACTGAAAATCAAAATATCATCCAAATAAACAATAACAAACTTTCGTAAAAATTCTTTCAATACCTCATTCATAAGCCGCATAAATGTGCTCAATGCATTGGTTAGCCCAAAATGCATGACTAACCACTCTAATAGGCCCTCCTTGGTTTTGAAGGTTGTCTTCCATTCATCTCATTCTCTAATATGGATTTGGTGATATCCACTCTTCAAATCTATCTTCGTGAAGTGCTCAGCTCCACTCAAACAATCCATAATGTCATCCATTCTCAGTAAGGGAAATCTATACTTGATGGTGATCTTGTTGATGGTTCTAGAATCTGTACACATTTGTCATTCCCCATCCTTCTTTGGTGATAGTATAGTAGGTACTGCACATGGAATCAAATTGTCTTTGATCAATCCCTTCCCTAATAACTCTTGCACTTGTCTGTTCAACTCTTCACTGCCTGCTAGAGTCATACGATGAGCTATCTTATTTGGAAAACTAGCTTCAGGAATCAAGTCCATTTGATGACTAATATTTATTACTAGAGGCAAACCTTCGGGTACGTTATCAGAAATAATAGCTTGAAACTCATTCAAAAAATCTGAAACCTCTACAGGTACCTCATTAGTATCTTCTTTATCAACTCTAGGGATCAATGCAAAACATATATGCTCATGCCTCATACCTTATAGGAACTTTCTTCCATCAACCAAACAAATTCTTGCATTACTACATACTTTTTCCCCTACCTCTTTCAGGAGCCTCAACTTATGATGAACTCCATCCTTTTTCAAAGAATAGGTGTTGGCATGTCCATCATGTACTACTCGTTGATCAAATTGCCATGGTCTACCTAACAACATAGGACAAACATCCATAGGCATAATATCACACAATACCTCATCATGGTAATTTCCAATCTTGAACTTTACCATACATTGTTCATTTACCAAAGCTTTATGGTCCTTCTGCAACCAAACAATCCAGTATGGATTCAGATGCCTTGTTCTCCCCAACTACAACTTACTAACCATCTCTTCTAAAACAAGGTTATTGGTACTACCTCCATCAATAATAACATTGAAAACTTTACCTTCACACTTACATCTAGTGCAAAACAAATTCTTCCTTTGAGTTGGCTCTTTCTCGTCATTCAACAAGGCTCTTCTAGTAACAAGAACCTCTCCTCTTTCTGCATCCTCAGAATGTGAAGACTCGGCATCTTCATCTACATGTGCAACTTGTGCATTACCCTTAGGTCTTCTATTTTTCCTTCGTTGATGTTGAGAACACTCATAGGCTCTATGTCCTTCTTCTCTGCACTAGAAATAGGTTCCATGAAAGCCTCCTCTTCTTGGTCCTTGACCAGATCTTCCTCTTCCTCTTTGATCTCCATTATTCTGATCACGAGGATGGTAGGTGTTATCTCCTTTCTGGTTTTGGCTACTACTGGATCCTTCACCCTTCTTTTGATCTTCATTTCGACCTCCATATGACTGTCCACTAGTCCTTCCACTGCGACCTCCACCTCTTTGCTTGCTTTCAAACCTTCTATTCAACTTCTCTTCTACCTTCAAAGCAAACCGATATGCATCTTCAATGGTAGACATTCTTACCAGACTCATCTCTTCTTGAATGCTCGACTTCAACCCATTTATGTTTAATGGGAAAATTTCTCCTTGTTGGCCTCAGAATGACCTGTTCTGAGTAGGACTTGGTAGAATTATTTTGTGTACTCCTTAATAGTTTTTCCCTCTTCTTTCAACCTTGCATCTTCTTCAACAAATCCAACTCATAGTCCCCAAGAATGAACTATCTTTTCTATTTTTCCACCATCTGATCCCATCTTGTTATTTTCTCTTTTCCTCTTCTATTTCTTTCTAACTAGACTTCATTCCACCATATACTAGCATGGCCTTCCAATTTTTCCTTTGAAAATTTGACCCTATCTAGGTCTTCTATTTCCTCATACTCAAAATACTCTTCCATATCATTAATCCAATCGATCAGTTCCTCTGGATTTAGGTTTCTAGAAAAATTAGAAACTTCTATCTTCAGCCTCTTTCCAATCTTGGAAATGGCCCTAATTAGTCTAAATTCTCTAGGATCCATCACATCTTGTGCTTCCTCTTTGAATGGCTCCTCATCTTCAACCTCATCCTCACTTTCATCTCTTCTTCTAACATCAACTCCCCTACACAGCTCCTCTTGCAACGCTCAAACTTGTCTCTAGAGGGCTCTAAAACCCCCTTCTGTTACCCCAACATTTCTCCCACCACTATTTCTTCGTGCACACATCTTTTCTCACAGACCCACAAGCACAAGTCTTGGTGCAAACTGTCTTATGTTCAGTGATCTATTTACACACTCAAGAAAACCTGCTCTGATACCACTTGATGAGGGCTACATCGCCCAACCCCACAAAACACAATAATAGATACCAACACAGAAGATGCATTACATTAAAATAACTCACTTTCAATTATTTTCAAAAAATGAAATTACAAATTCAAAACATACATGCTTTTTAAAATAATTGCTTTTGGATTTGATTGTGTGCTAGTCTTTTTCATCAACGTTTCGGATCACACTCAGTGATCCATCATCAACATAGAGAGTTGAAAAAGATGAGAAGAGATAAGTTGCAAACCAAGCTTGTATAAAAGAGAGAGGAAGGAGGAAAGAGGAGGGGGATTAGGGTGAGGCACACAACATGAGCGAATTGCTATAAATAGCATAAAACAAAAATATAAAATAAGAGGACACCACTCAAATACTAATAAACATTGAGATAAGATGCAAACCAAGAATATATAAAAACACAAACAATTTATATGAACAACTAAATCTAGAATAGCATACACAAAAACATACTAAATATATAAATATTAATTATATGATATAATATTATAATATATAATATATAATATAATATTATAATATATAAGATATAATATAATATTATATTATATATTATATATTCTAATAATATATATATATATTACATACAAAAATAATTATGTATATATATATAAAAAACAAACAAATCAAAAAATAAAATGTGATTGTATTTTTATAATATAATATTATATTATAAGACTTATTACATGTAAAAATAAATTAAAAAATATATTAAAAACAAACATATCAATATATAAATTGTGGTTGTATTTTTATTATATATATATATATATATATATTAAATAAAACAAAAATGAAAAATGAAAAAAGAGAGGAAACCCACTCAAAGACTAATAAACACCAAGATAACAAATACAAACCAAAAATATAAAAACACTAACAATTTATATAAACAAATAAATAAAGAAAGGAATCAAGAAATAAAAATAAAAAACAAATTGAAAAAAATAGCAAAAAAATTATATATATAAAAATATAACAATCAATATATATATATAATAAGTAGCCAAGCATAAATATAAAATTATAAAGAATTATACAAATCAAGCATATATATATATAAAAGAGAAAAATGAACAAACTAGAACTTACACCACCAAAAAAACCTTTTAAGAACAACAACCTAAATAAATGGAAAAACAAAATAGGCAAAGGAAACAATATGATCAACATGCAAAAGCATAAATCAAAAGGAAAACCAAAATTACAAAAGAAAAAGAAAGTAGAAGAAAGATTGAAAGAAAAGAGAAAGCAAGGGATACAAAGAGAATAAGAGAGCCAGATAAAAATAATAATAATAAAGAAAAAACTAAAGATGAAAATAATAATAATAAAGAAAAAACTAACATTAAAAGCCAATGCAAAGATAGAACAACAAATGAATAAATAACATACAAATTTAAAATAAAATAAAAAGAGAGCCGACAAATTAACCAAACTAATAAACAAAAGCAAGGAGAAAGAAATATAGAGGGGAATAAAACAAACGAAAGAAAAAAGATACCTAAGAAACTCATAAAGCACAAAGAAAAATTGACAACACAAACAAGAGTAAAATAAATGAAACTCAAGAGAAGAAAGCAAATGAGAGAAAGGGGCAAAGAAAATGACTAAGTGAAGGACAAAGGAGAGGCAAGCGAAAAGGAAAGAACCAAAAGGAGGGGGAAGAGGGGGAGAGGCAAGGCGGGGTGAAGGAGGGAGAAAGGACAAGGAGCGGGGGTGGAGGGGGAGAAAGGTCAAGGAAGGGCATTATGGTGGTTTAAAAGGTTGGAAAGAAGAGGCTACCAAGAGAGGATTAGACTCCACCCTTCATCACGATTAAGGTTGGTGGGGTGATTGAAAATTTGAATGGCTTCCTTAAGCCTACTCTTGTGGAAGTTGTCCTCTTTGCACAAGATTTGGGTGTTTT
>VDFB02252616.1:1302435-1383629 GCA_007258455.2 Sequoia sempervirens | reverse complement strand
ATTAATGAATGTTATATGTTATTAATGGATGAATGAATGAATGTTATATGTTAATGAATGAATGTGAATATGTTAATTAATGAATGTTATATGTTATTAATGGATGAATGAATGAATGTTATATGTTATTGATGAATCAATGATTAATGTTATATGATTGGGCATGGGGAATTGAGAGTGATTGGAGGGGGGGAGGGGCCAAATGAGCTTCCACCGTCACGTGGTTGGCCTTGTTAAGTAGAGAATATTAAACTATACTCAAAACAAAGAGAAGCTTAATAAGGTAATGCACTTTTCAATATAAGAAATGCATCGTTTGAATCATCAAACCAATATGCAATCTGTATGTATGATCAATTGTCAGGCTCCGCAATGGTACATTTCCACGAATATTTTTTTTTAAAAAAAAATTTTGCTTCTTCGTCGCAATTTCGATGACAACCACCGACGAATCAACAAAAAGGGTCGATGAAGTTGCTATAGCCACGATGATGATTTCGTCGTAACTCCCTACCCATTTCGTTGCACTTTCGATGAACTTTTTGTGTTCTTCCGATGCTACTCCTTGCTAATTTCGTCACACTTTCGATGAACTCTTGGTGTTCTTCCGACGTGACTCCTTGCTAATTTCATTGCACTTTCGACAAACTCTTGGTGTTCTTTCGAAGCTACTACTTGCCTATTTTGTCGCACATTCGACGAACTTTTGGTGTTCTTTCAACGCTACTTCTTGAGTATTTCGTCACAATTTCAACGAACGTCTTCTGTTGTTTCGATGCTACTGCTTGCCCATTTTGTCGAACCGGCGATGAACTTCTGGTGTAATTCGTCGGTGGATAAACAAAGTTTTCATCCATATTTCAACGAAATCCTGGGGGTATTTCACAATGTCGTCGACCGACGATTCTTCGCCGTTATTTTGATGTTTAATTTGTCATTGGCCTTGCGATGAAAAAATAGCGACGAAAATATTTTCGCCATTGTGTCACTCTTCCAACAAATATTTGTCGAATGACCGATGAACGCCCATTGGAAAATGGTGTCAAATCCAGTAGTGGTTCAATTTTAGTTCCCAAAATGAAATGTGGAGGTGATTACTTTATCTCAACCTAAGATCACAAAAAGGCCTTTTGATTCTCAAGATCGCTATAAAGCGAGAGAGAAGTGCATACGTCCTTTTCAATGATGTTAGTTTAAGTAAGAAATCACAAAAACAAAGTTGTACATGTTCATTTTAACCTTTCAAAGCAATTGTGAGTTTGTTTTAAAAGGACCAAAGTAAGTGTGACAATTTTCCTTGTTCAATTCTTAATCCCAAAACAAAATTTAGTAAATTTGAGTCCTAATGTTCTTTTTAAGCTTTTTGTAGCAAAAATTGAAATGTTCTTTTTAGAGCTCAAAAGAAATTTAGTAGGTCCTAAAAGCTTGAAAGATAGCAAATCCTTAGAAGAGGAATTATAATTTCTTTCCAAAGTGTTTAAAAACACTTGTTACAATGATGTGATAATGCTTTTTCTTTGACTTCCATGCTCCCTTATCCTTCAAAACCTTCAATACAACCTCCAAATGTCAAATGAAATCAAGAAACAAGAAGATATGAGGGTTAGATAGATGATTGAGCATAAAAACCCTAAAAGTTAGACCAAGTTTCATTATGATTTGACATTAAATGAAAATTTAAAAATTTTAACTCTATCAAAGTTGATAATAACCTACACCATTGGATAGCTTGTGAAATTCTACCCTATTTAAAAAACAAAAAGCTCCAAAAAAGACCAAAAAATGACCAAGATATGGCCATTTTAAGTTTGAATGAAAAAGTAAGAAATTCTAGTGGTTTTGTTTGTGATGGCGGCTCTGTTTGATTTTGTAGCGACGCTATATGGTGATGCTAGAGATTCAACGGTGTAGTTTGAATTTGTGAGCGGTGCAGTTTGATTCCAGTGGTGCAGTTTGAATTTTTGAGTGGTTTTGTATGGCGATGTTGGACTATGAGCAGTTATGTTTGCTGTAAACACCAAAAACATCAAAAACCACAAAAATTTCTCAAAAAACATGATTTGATCTTCTGGTAGACCCTCCTTCTAGCGCCAAAATATGAACCATGATTCCCAACCTACAAAAACAAAAGAAATAATCAATATGTTAGATCAAATGCATGGTTAGAAACATGATTCCTCAAGAAATTCATTTGAAAGTAAAAGAAGAGGAATGAAGTTAAGAACATAACAAATTTGAAGCAAGAATATCAAATCCTATTCTAAAACCATGCAAACTCTTAATCTCTTGAGGGAGTTGGTACCAATTTGCTGTGAAAATTGGCCCTTTCCCAACTCCAATGGTGTGATGAAGATGCTTGATGAAGGATTGATGCTTGTAGTGATGACTTCAATGGAGCTCCATGTTGAAAATCTGCAAAAAACCTAACTATGCTTTGAGAAAATGGATGAAAGTTGCTATGGATTTAAGTATAATAACTTTGCATGAATTGTGGATGGATCAAATGAAGGATGAGCTCTTAATTTATAGAATGTCAAGTTGGAAGAATGCCCAAAAGAGAGCAATGTGGGACTAATCTTCAACAAATGAGAAGCCGCATGTCATCATGTGAATGGTTGAGGAATGAACACATTTTGAAGAATGTGCAAAGAGGGGGGAGATTAAAATTCAAAATATGGCTTGAAGGATGAGGTGAAAGGTGAAGAAAATGCACATGGCTCAAGAAAAGGACATGTAAGAGATTTTAAATGCTTTGTTGGAAGGGACAAGTCCTTTTGGGGGGAGATTTCAAATTTTAGGAATATTCCATCTTTGATACCTTTTTTGAATGAAAATAGATGATTTATAAATCAATTAAATTGATTTTCATGTGCAAGTTGCAAAATCTAGAGAATTTGAGTGATTAGGATTAGCATTAATCATGATTTGATTAATTTAAATGATGTTAGTTGATTTGACCATTTTGATTTAGATTTTAGGATTTAAATAATTCAAAATGAGAAGAGAATGATTTAGACCTAGTAAATAAATATTTTTGATTTATTTAACCAAAGGAGGTGATGTTATATTAAATTAGATAAATGTTTGATTTATTTAATTTAATTAGATGAACTTTAGAGATTTAATCAAATAATATGGATTATTTAATTAAATAAAGATAGGAAGATGAAATGACCTAGCTAATTACACAAAGAAAATGATTTAATTAAATCGAGGGATTTATTTACTTAAAAGGGGAATTATGATGACTTTAATCAAATAAGGCTATTCAATTAAATGGTTAGATAGAGGGATAATTTAGGATGAAGCGATGTTAGTAGATCACGATCGAGTGCATGTACATTTTACGTGTCTACAACAAATATATGGTATAAAAATAACTTTAATATCTTATCATTTGATTCATACTAAAGATATATTCATTTTTGTGTCATCATTTTCTCATCCACTTATTTTGTCACATAAAATTCTCACTATCTTATTAAAAATAGTGTCCTTCCATTCTTTTTTATATATTTGGGGACATGTACAATAGAGGGAGAGGGAGGAGGGAGAAAGATGGAGGGAGAAAGGAGGGAAGGAAAGGGAGAGGAGAGAGGGAGGGGGTAGGGAGGAGAGTTAGAAAAGAGAGAGAGGGAGAGAGAAAGGGAGGGATGGAGATAGAAGGATAGGGAGGGATAAATAAATGAGACAGAGGGTTGGAGGGAAAAAAGAAGAGGGAGAGAGATGGTGATTTTGTTATCAATTATTTTGTATAGTGATTTTATTGCTATCTTTTTGGGATTAATTCAATCATTCCCTTATATTCTCACTTAACTATGTAATATCAATTATTGTGTTTCAACTTTGATAGTGTACATGTAACTTTTCATCTTGTAGTGTGATTTATTTTGTATCTATTTATTTATTTTTTTCATCATTTTCTCACACACTATCTCACACACTACCTTTGGTTGCATAAAAGTCCCATCGGATTCTTAAAATAGTTGTCTTCCATTTTCATGATAATTTTGAGTTGAAATATAATTCCCCCAATATTCTCTTCATTAAAATTTTTATACAACCATATCTTACATGGATATTATCCTTTAATCAAAATGTACCCATGAAACAATGAAACTATATTTAAAGATGAATATTAAGCTAGATAAATTGATAGAGAGGGAAGGAGGGAGAAGGATAAAGATAGAGATAGGTAGTAAGTTTATTATTAATTATTTTTATATTTATTTTATTGCTAACTATTTTTCATGGTGAGATAATTGTTAGTTGTTAATTATTTTCTTCACTTCAAAATATAAAATTATCTATAAATAAAGTCAACCATGTGATGGTGAAATTTCTTGTAGAACCACTAACATAAATTAATAGAATTAGTTGTGATAAATACATAAGGGAAAATATACTCAAAACACAAAACTTTGGAATTTTATTATATGCTTAAGAAAATTTAAACTTATGTGTCATTATACCAATTTAATCTAATGAAGCATGCATGTTTTTCTCTTCTCTTTATGGTAGACCAAGTATTGTTTCATAGACAAACTAAAAAAAAATCACAATCTATTATTGTGTTGTATAACCGGTCCCATATTTAATCAATTAAATGTTTGATGTAAGGAAAAAAATAGATTAATGAAGAATTTTCCCATTTGTGTTAAGTTATTTAAATAACCACATATCAAAAAAAATCATAGGGTACCTTCTAAGCCATGTTCTAATAAAAACCATAGAACTTATAGCATATGCAATGTCTTCTTCATCTATGATAGAGGTTGTCAATTTATATTTGCATCAACATTGTTAGCATAGAAAGTTATATTACATTATTTAAACCATCACTTAGTTTCAATGGTTATGGATATGCAATTATATAGTTTCAGTTATATAAATTGTAACTGTTATGTATAAATGGTTATATGTCACTCATCTAATAATACATTGATCATTCTACCCTTCACTATGATATTAGAGTGGGTGAAACTCATATTTCTAGGTGTTGAATATGCTTGTTGGTTGCTACAATATGCTTCTTGGGTATTCTAATTAGTTGTATTTCATTTGAAGGTTGTGGGCATGAATTTGAGTACAAAGATCTAAAAAGGTGATACCGACGAGGAGGAGAATGACTAAGAAAAGGTTTACATAAGGATTACAACCTTGATGGGAATGGGATACTACTACATATCACCAAATCATTATTCTTTTTCTTGGACTAGAGCATGAGAATATTATAAATGTTTTTAGGCATATTATAAAGGAAAATTAAAAGAATTCTATGATATATATAAAGTATAATATAATTATTTTTTTAATATAAGAATCCATAGAGGGATCAAAACCCTAAATCTAAGATATAATTATAGAAAGGAAAGGTTGGATGAAGTGTGGTTAGTAGAGGGTATAGGTGAGAAAGGAGAAGAAAGGTGTTGAGACTAGGGCAAAGGAGAAGTGGTGTCAAAAAGTGTAGCTGGTTATGATAACAATCATCATAGTTTGATTATTATTGTGATCTATCATCTTGATTTATAAATGTTGTTCAAAATTTTCCAACATTAAGTAGCTAGATACATAGTCAAGCCAATAATTCTTGTTGCTACAAGATAGAGAAGTCCACTTTTGTATATTTTTATCCTAGGATAAAGATGATAAATGTTAATAGTCAATTAATAAATTCAAAAATTGATATTTAGGGCTTATAGGCAACCATAAAAGGAGCATTTTCTTCCCTATTGCATTCATAGGTCTATTGATTTCTATTAAAATTTTATTTATTCCTTTATTGGTGTAAGGAATGGAGGTAGAATTTTTCAATTGCTTTTATGATCTCTCATTCTTTGTAAATTTACTCGGTGAATTTTTTGCATTTCTTAAAAAAAAAATAGTAATGATATTTATTTTGTAATTGAATAAATAAGAGTGTAGTGAGATTTTTGAAATAAGGAGGAAAATTAGAGGAATGATTCCATACAAGACAAAGAAAGTTAAATTTGTTAATACTCCTCAATCAATAAGGGTTAGGTTCTAATATTGAAAAAAAGTATTCTAGTCAATTTGTATCTATTGAACACATGATTGTTTGAGTTTTAGAGACCTTTCTTGAGGGACATAAAATAATTTTTATTGTTACTAATAGAGAATATGGGGTATAAGACTATATTTTATCTTGATTGGGATTTCAAATATTATAATACTTTCTTTGGTGTTACTTTTGGAGGGTAGGGAATAACATTTATGTTATATTGGAGGTTGGTGTTAGAGGTTTGACAATCTCTATCACCTCAAGCTACCTTCTTGCTTTGACATGGTATAAGAAGCATATGTTTTTTATTCTTTTTATGCTAAACGAATTGAAGAATGCATACTTTTTGTGTAAGGAAGCTAAGGTAGTGGAAAAAATTCCTACACTAATCTTCAGTGGAGGATAATGCAAAATTTTATAGATCTTTACAATAGTTACATAAGCTTAAATAAAAATAAACATAAATATCATGTATACCACAACACAATAATTTATGTGGGGAATAAAAAATTTGGCTTGAAGGTGGTTGTGGAGCTCCGAGAAAGTTGAATGGTCTTCTGCCATTGCTACTTCCTGGAGCTTTGTGATCACTCTCTCAAGCTCAAATTGGTGCTCTTCATCATCTTTGGTTCCTTGGGACCTCTTCTTCCAAGTTTTTTCTTTGTATTATTTGAATTATTGTGTCTTGATTATTTTGGTGGTGTGTGTGATTGGTTTGTTTATTAAGCTTTTCAATTTTGCTTCTTTCTACCCTACTAATTGTGCCTCAATCTTGTATTGGTTATTGTACGTATCCCTGTATTTAATAAGGTCATACTTATCATACCCACCTTCGCCTCTCCTAAGCCTTTGGGCTCATGGGAGATGATGCCAAAGCAAGTGGGGAGAAATATGTAATTAAGGAATGTATGGATCCCTCAAAAGATGTAAATGAAGCAAGAAAAAAATAATTTGAGAATAACAAGAAGCAAAGATATAGGGATGCAGTGACTCTCAACAAAAATGTAGAAGCTTTCCCACCTTCTACCGCTTTCATTGATTTCCATGGTGGATGTTAGTTGGTTGAGGACATCAAGATGGGAGGAATTTTTTTTTTGGAACTAGGGGCAGATGGAATAGGAGATGGAGGTGTTGTCAGAGTTGGAGGCGGGGGACAAATAAACTATGGTAAGGTGCCCTCTCTGCCTAAGGTCCTCTCCATCTCTTTGAATGATGATATGATTAAAGATTTAAAGGAAAAAATCTAGGCTAAAGAATATTGCAATGTTTTTTGTCTACCCTGATGCTAAATTGCTTCCTACTCATATTTTTTTATGATTGGATTTTTGTGGGAAAAAATATGGGGGTTTATATATCATTTTGTAGAATGATTCAAAGGGGATTATTTGTCGTCTTCTTTAGAAATCATGGGATCCAGGAAAGAGTGGTCAAAAAAGAGAACTGGAATGTCGGTCAATCTCTGTTTAGAGTTTTTCCTTGGTCTCTAAAATAAAATTTTGATGAAATGGTGGCTAAGTAAGACCCTAATTGGTTGGAAATAAAAAATGTCTTGCCCAAGCTTTGGAAATTCATTCTAAGCATCTTGAAACTAGTTGGGAATGTAATACAAATTGAGGAATCAAGGGTCACCCTTCCTCATTTAAATTATAGGGTTCTGATTTATCTATTTCCAGAGGTTGAAGTCCCCACCCTTGTTTCAGTCCAGTTTGATAACAAGAAGGTAAAATGTTAGATTCAACTCCTTGGCTCTCTTAGCTTGTGTTTTTATTACAAAATAAATGGACATCTTAGAAAATATTGTCCATTATTTAGGCCTAATCCAAAAGGGGCTTTCAAACCTTCTAAAAATAAAGAGTAAGGAATCTTGGCATGATGCTGGGACAAACGTTGTGTAGAAAATGGACACTCCCATTGGTGATCAGCCTAACATTGAAACCCATGATAGATCATGTTGGTCCTTCCTCTCCAAACCCTGAAAATATGAAGTTATCTCTTGTAGACCCTCTGTTCAAAGGTGAGTTTGAAGTAGTCCATGTGGATCACATGTCTCCCCCCAAGTCCCACCCAAATTATTTTTCTAAAATAATTGGCCCCCTTTCTTTGATCTCTTCAATGAACCCTACCTTGGCCTTAGACTCCATTCAAGATATGGATAAAAATATTAGGCAAACCATGTATCAGTTAAAAATGGGATGGTTGAAAGCTTCTTAGTCTCAAATGTTAATCTAACTTTAGATAAAAACCCTTTGGATAGTGGGGGACATAAAAGTAACTTTGAACAACTTGCTTTGGATTCTATTAAATCCAAGGTTGAAAAAAATAGACAAATTATGAGTACCCTTGAGCAGGCTAGCATATTCGACCCCCCTAATGAAATACCTAACCTAATTCTTGGGGATGAGGGTTTTTGTAAAGAAGTGGTTATTTCATGCTATAATGCCATTTGTGGTGGGTTTGAGCCTAATAATCCTCTCCATTTTAAAATCCCCCACCCAAAGCTAAAGATAATAAAAAGAGGAAAAGTATTGACAAGATGACCTCCTCAGGCTCTGGCTTTGAGAAAAAAATGACTAAGAAAGGTAAAGAGGAAAATATGCATGTATCCTTCGACAATTTGTATAGAAATTAGAAAAGCACCCCTCCCCCCAAACCTAAATGAATTTGAAAATTTGTAGTTGGAATGTGAGGGGGTTAGAGTCAATGAATTGTAATAGTAGGCATCACCTAGACTTTATTTGTTTATAGGAAGAAAAGGCAACTATATTTCAAGCTAAGAATGTTTTAAAACTCATTTAGAAAAATGCAAAACAATTTTTCACTGAACATGAGAAGGGAAAAAGAGGCATCTCTATTCTTGTCCACCCTAAATGGCACTAATATCTCTCTCAATTGGGCTTCTCCCGATGCCATAAACTGGTGTAGATTTCATTATCCATTGGTTAATTTTTTTATGGGGATCTACTCCTTATATGCCTCTAATGATTACAAGGAAAGGGATAATCTCTAGAACTGGATGGCTTCTAACCTTTTTAAAATTCCCTAGATTTGTATAGGTGACTTTAACATGATTGAAAGTAATGCTAATAAAAAAGAGGGAAAAAATTCTCTTTGGAAAGATGATGAGTTTTATTTTTGGTCAAAAATGAAAAGAACCCTCAATTTTTTTGATTCCTTGGAAAAAAGAAAGATTCTTCTAGATCAATTTGGTTTACCCAATGTAATAACCAGTCTTTAAGAAAAATAATTTATTGTAGAGTGGATAAATTTTATGGGGACAAAAGACAAATCTCCTTCTTTGAATTATGTCATTGTGATTTCTACTTCTATGTATAACCACTATCCTATTAAGACCAACACTTATCTTTCCCATGTTTCCATATCTTCCTCCCAATAGAGACCCTCTATCTTTAAGCTAAATTATTCCTTCCTCATTGATCTTGACTGTCTTACTGGTATTAGACTTCTTACTTCTTTGAACATAGCTCAAAATAGGATTGTGGACCCTCTTGGTAGATGGGGTATCCTAACAGACTCTTGGATAAATATTTTTCAAATTATGGGAAAGAAAAAGGCTAATGATATAAATATGATTGATAATTTGCTTCATCTTTCTTGAATGCCAAGTTCAAGAAAGCCTTCCTAACCCCCACCTTGAAATCAGTCTCAATTGAACCAAATTCCCTTCTTAGGAAGGTGTAGAACTATAAATTTCAAGGGAAAAAGATTAGGGAAAAAATGAATTGGTTGCATAAGGGTGACATGGTCTCTAAGTACTTCTTTAACTTATCAAGGCTAAATAATAAAAAGAGAATGTTGGTTTGATCTTGGAAAATGATAAGCTCATTGATGATCCTTCCTTGATGAAATATGTAACGCCCTGCCACAAAACCCTAGAGGACAACCCACTACAACACTTAAAAACAAAACAATTTTTTTTCAAATGCAACATACTAAAGATTACAGAATATAGGCTAACATGTAATCTACAACTAAGTACTCTAAGGTTCCTTGAATATGATACTATCTATCTAATAACCAAACTAGCTAGAATAATAAATCATCTCATTAAACAAGATTCATCTAACAATATACAGTTCATTTAATCCATCACATTTAAATGATCTGCCAATAAGAATTATCCATATGACATCATCAATATAACAAAATTCAAGATCATTTCAAATAACTAACATATGCAAGATACAACATTTACATTATTCATTACAAGAGAGAGTCCATCAGTTCAGTTACAACATTGCAACTTGTACAACAATGCTTCCTCAAATATGCGTGATGAGAATACATCAAAAGTACAGTACATGATACAATTGATTACAGTTCAATACAACTATGAGAAAGGTAGTCCACTCGAGCCTAGAACAATGCAAGAGTCCACAACACCAAGAGTATCTACTACAAGTACGATCAACAACAAGGGAAACCCAATGGAGGAATAAGCATAATCCACTCGACCATGTGGAACCCAAAGGTCCACCCCTCGTGCTAGGAGATAACACAAGGTCCCACCACAACAAATAAACAAACAAGGTGACCACCAACTAACATAACAAGACTATTTAGGACTCCTACATACAAAGTACAATGTAACAACACATAACAGTGACACCACTTCCAGAGGCACACAACAACAAACGGGAAAACAATCCAAGGGAATGCTAGGTTGAAATAGGGAAGAGTGTCATCGCATGGTCCTGGAATGGGTTATCCTGACAGTCTCTCACTAGGTGTCAGCTCCCATCTATGGTTATCCTGACAGTCTCACACTAGACGTCGGCCCCATATGGTGACACATGCAAAACCAACTTTCCTCTCGTGAGGACAAGGAAGTTGATCTTACTGACTAGGCCTTCTCAACCCATCCTTAGCCTAAACGAGCACTACAAGCATGGGTGAGGCATCCAATTGTCTTAATTAGAGTGGATTTCTACCCAACCCCCTAGTTTATTAATTAAATTTTGAATGAGTTAAGAAACTCCCACATGGGTTATCCTGGATGCCACTTTGTGGGTTGGCCCCCATTGAGAGCCACTCCCCCTACTAGCAACTAGAAGACCCATTAAAACCAATAGGGTAAAGCCATCATGTACATAAAATGAAAACCAAAAAACTACATATCCCAAGCAAGGCATGGACCATCTCGCTCTCAATACACAACCGTAATAACAAATATTGAGTGCATGGATAAAGACCCACAACAATGCATCACAAGTATAATAGCAACCAATTCAAGGATAAAACGCAACAATTCAATGAATAACATATTTTCCCAAGCCTCTAGAAGACTCCCACCAAAACAATGACCAAAATTTACTCCAATATCCAAAGCCCAAGCAACACATCATGCAAGAAACCAATCCCAATTTTGTAATCATTGAATCCATGGTGGGTTTACAACTCATATAACACACAATTTACAAAAGCATGCAATATTTATGATTACCAAGGAAACAGTCTAATTTCACATTTAACAAATCTCAAGGTATGTGCAGGATCATGATGGGCCAAAAAGTGGCAATATGATGGGTATGTGTAGGGTATGTGGTTGGCGACCTTTTTTTTTACCCAAAATTGATGAAACAAAAAGGGTTTTTAAAGGATATTTTCAGCTTTCCACCAATATAAATTATGCTTTACTTTTAATTTAATAAATAATTATTATTCATTTTCTATTTGAATTACGACTAAAGTCCTAATTGATAGGCTGATTGAAAAACATCTATAGCTTTCAAACGGTATCATATTTTTTGAATCCGAAACATGTGTCACATTCTATTCTTCACATAATATAATATTAAAAAAATATATATTGAATGTCATGAAGTTTTGACCAAGTTAAGGTGGTTAGACATACAAGTTTTTATATTTTTTAAAATTTGTAATAAAAATTCATAATTAATTATTTACTTAGAAAAAAATTACAAAAAAAATATGCATCACATTGGGACATGAGTCCTCTACTTATATCTAAAATATTATAAAAAATATATTATCATTTTATTGTGGTTAGGGTGGTTAGATAGACACCTACTTCTTATTTTTTCCCTAAAATTTAAGTACTCTGCATTGAAATTTCAAATTTTCACCAAATAGATTTTTAAAAAATAAACCTAGTAGTTTAGAAACTACATTCAATTTTCTACAGATTCTATTCTTACATATTTTTGAAATAATATAGATAACTTATTCAAAATTTCACGTCAAGTTGCCTAACTCTGATTTTTTTGAATTTTTCTTCACTTAAGGGCCTGTTTTTTCCATGATGATCCTACACATACCCCTCATTATTATTTAAATGTAATTAAATTGATCTTTCTTTTTTAAATCTTATTATGTTTATTTACCCAAAAATCTCTTAATTTCGAAGTAAGAATATTCTTTTACTAACACCATATTATACATATACAAATATACCTACATATATAAATATATACATATATATATAAACATATACTCATACATCGGTATATACTTATATATATATACATATACTTATAAATATGTATATATTATAGGTAATTGTTGTTTTCAAACTATAGATTAAAATACATCAACAAATATAGTTGTACATATATATATATATGTATATCCAACCAAAAGGCAACCAAATTTCATATGCAACGAATCCCTTAAACTATCGAAGACCAACCATCTACATGCACAATAAACCATATAACATCAAACACCATTCCAATTCACAAGTTTATTGAATTTTGAAGGTAAGATTTACCAAGCAAAACTTATGTTCATCAAACAATAGATAAAGCCAATCGAAACATCGAGATTCACATATAATTTAATTACCATTCATACTACACTTATTGATTTCCAAATGCTAAGTGAGTGTTGTCACTATTAAAAAGGTATAAACCATGCGTACTAAGCATTGAAGGCCGGAGGTCATGCAAAGTGCAATAACAAAACTTAATAAACATACTATCAAAATAACATTGAACATAGATAAGTGTTGTTCATGAAATGTCCAGAGGGAAAGTCGTGGCCCAAGGCAAGATTCAACATGCAAATTTTAAGAGAACAAACTTAGAGATGCATCCACCACATCAACTAACCCAAACATGCATGCCTAACTTAAGGAAATCTAGATTATGGCATGCAAAACTGATGGAGATTTCCATCAAAATCTTCAACACACAAAAAGGTTGCACAATAAAATAGGGGTAACACTTGGAAATTAGATAGAAAGAAGTCTCCAAAGCTTTACATAAGATGTCAGAGAGGAATTTAAAACATAGAGCTATCAAGGGGCAACACTTAAAAATGTAATACTCAATAAAAAGGGAAAAGACTTAGGAATTTAGCCTAATAGAAATGACTATTTGCAACAAAGGTTGGGTCTCTTGAAAAGGCTTCAAAAACTTCTGAGCAAATGCAATTCCATAGGGAAGAAGAAAAAATTATTGCCTAAAAGACATTCAATAACAACAATAGTGCCAAATACCGAAGCCAAGTGGTGCATTAGGTAGAAGGCTAAGTTAAGAAAGAGTAAATGGGTTTTACAATTGTTGCAGTTGAATAGCCCAGTCAGTGAATTTACTAAATTGCACAACTCAAAATTTGACAACACATTGCTTTATTTCAAATAGTACAATTACTTGGACATTTCCATTTTCTATAGATTTAGAATTTAGATTAGCAAAGAACCTAGTTTCTCCTGCTTCCCAGAGTGAAGATTGATGTCGAGCTCACCACTCCTTGCTTGCAGCTTCAACACACTTCAAAATCTCAACAACACTGCAGAAGACCCAATTCCAAAACCTCCAAAAATAGAAGAAATGCCTCCAAGAACAAGAAAAACATTCATGAGAAAAGAAGCAAGACCAGTTTCCAAAAAAATGTGAAAAGTACCCTTTCTTTTAGCAAAATTAACCAATTTATTAACTACTACTCCTTGCACATTGTTGCATGCAACTTTTTTTTAACTTAATTATTTTATTTAATTTTCCATCTATTGTTCACAAACACTCTTCTAATATGTTTATTTATAAACATATCCTTATTTATTTACGCTTAATAAATCAACTTGGAAATATTTTATTTATTAATTTAACCTTACATTTTAATTCTATTAGCACATCACTATAATTAATATATTTATTTTTTATATTTCTTTATTAAGACAATATTAATTTATTTAAACCAATTAAAAGCATTGATAGTATTTTATTTTATCAAAGCACAATTACATAAAAGCATCTATTTAATTATCAAAAATAACTTTAAATTTGATAACTTTATTTTAATGAAATAATTTAATCTGAAGCATCTACTGACCAACTTAATCAAATGGAAAAAATACCAAACAATACCTAACCCCACAATGATTCAGAAAATAACACAACAACAACACTGACAGACCAAGCCGAACTGACCACACTAACCTAAACTGACCACACTAACGGGGTAGTACAATCAGAAACTCATCCTCTTTGAGGATGATGATTGAAATAGGGGACCAAATTCTATCTCCGTCAAGGATTTCCATTGGGTTTAAGGCATGCTCAAACCTGTCAATTTAGGTGGAGTCGATGCCTAGTACCTGCAACCTACAAGAAACCAGAATAGACGGGCATATACATAGTCATACAGTCAAACACACTGTGAGAGGAAAGTCACAACATTGCAGGGCACTCACAAGTGAGTGACATGACAATTTTCCCATTCACCAAAATACATCAACACACAATAATTAGATGTTAATCAACATGATAAGAACAATCATCAGATAATCACATGATGCACATAACAAGATTAATCCACATAATCGATTAAATCCATATACTGGGCATAACATAAGCATAAAGTACCAATGATAAAAGTAGCATCAAAATATCATCATAGAAGTGAATCCAACATCAAGCAAAGTATCATAATGTCCCAATTCGATACAAACAATAGTCAGTCTAATAGAGAACAACTGAGGGGCACTACATCCTCCATCCTAGAACCAGGCTTACTCCTAGAAGCCAACAAATAGATAAGGGTATAACTCTCGCATCCAGGGTGCATCCTCCCAAGTAGCTGAAGACTCATTGTTAGGATCCCATTGGACCCTCACCTGCTCAATGTCTTGACCCATGAGGGTGAGTCTCTTGTGCTGTAGAATTCCCACGGGCTCCAAAGCCAACTACCCATCCTCTACTTCCAAGGCATTCCAATCAAGGACATGAGAAATATTTGGGTGATATGGTCTGAGAACGGAAATGTGAAACACATCATGAATGTGCGATAGACTGGGTGGAAAAGCAAGACGATATGTAACCGTACCAATCCTCTCCAAAACCTCGAATGGTCCAAAAAAGCATGGTGAAAGCTTAGAGCCTTTTCCATAATGGATCAGACTCTTTCGTGGACACACCCACAAGAATACCCAGTCTCTAACTGAGAACTAATGATCAACCCTATGAGCATCTGCATATTTCTTATGTCTATCCTGGGCTGCCACCAAATGCTCCCTAATGTGAACAACCTATTGCTCCATCTCCTGAAGCATCTCTAGACCAAGAAGTTCTCTATCCTCAAGGTGATCCCAGCTCAATGGGGTGTAATAAGGATGACCATACAATGCCTAAAAAGGAGGCATGCCAATAGAACTGTGGTATCCATTATTGTATGCAAACTCCACCAAATACAGACAATCCTCCCAACGAGACTACTGATCCATGACATACATCTAAAGCATATCCTCAAGGACCTGATTAACCCTCTCGGTCTATCCATCAGCCTCTGGATGATAAGCTGAACAAAAGTTCAACTGATAACTCCCCAATGCATGCTGTGAGGACGTCCAAAGGGCTGAAGTGAACATTGGATCTCTATCTGAGATAATCCTATGAGGAATCTTGTGCAAGCTGACTATATCCTCCATGAAAATTCTAGCTACGGAAGAAGCATTGTATGAGGATCGAATAGGAGAGAAGTGCACCACCTTAGTCAACTTGTCCACGATGACCATGATGGCGTCATGTCGATGGGAAGACATTGGAAGACCAACAATAAAATCAAATGATATGATGTCCCATTTCCACTCAAGAACAAGATATGGCTACAAAAGACCTGAAGGATGTTGATGTTCTACCTTCACTCTCTGATACTCCAAATTCCTTGACACAAAATCAGCAATATCCCTCTTGATTCTGGCCCAAAAATACAGCTAACAAAGGTCTGCGTGCATATTCTTGACACTCAGATGAGCGAAATGGGGTGCCCAATGTGCCTCTGACATGAAAAAAGTATGAAGACCCCCTGATGAAGGAACATAAATGTGCCCAAGTGCCACAAAAGACCATTTGAATCAAGTGAATAACTTGAAAATCTACCCTCTAAAGCTTTTCTTGAATTAACCTCAGACCTCACCTCCTGATATCAACTATCTGTAGGAAGCACTGCAAGGATCTAACTCCTCAAGTCTACTCCAAGAATCACTTCCGAAAGCTTGTGTCTCTGCCAACTAAGAGCGTCTTCCACCACATTATCCTTTACTTGAATAAACTTCACCTCAAAATCATACTCACACAGGAACTCCATCCACCATCTCTATCTAGCATTTAGATTTGGCTACATGAAAATATATTGTAAACTATGGTGATCACTATGTGACTCAAACTGATGCCCCAATAGAAAGTGTCTCCATTTCATCAAAGCATGAACCATAATAACTAACTCTAGATCATGCATAGGATAGTTCAACTCATGATCCTTGAGCTTGCAAGACTCGTAGGTAATCACGTGACCATCCTGCATCAACACTTCTCCTAAGCCCTCCAAAGATGCATATATACACACCAAAAAATCTACGGTAGGATCAGGAACTGCCAAGATAGGTGCACTAGTCAACCTCTGCTTAAGAATCTAAAAGGCCCCCGGACACTAATCTGACCAAATAAACTTCTTCCCTTTCCTCTAAAGAGAAGTGATGGGGTGAGCTATCCTTGAAAAACCATGTACAAACCGTCAGTAATAACTTGCTAAACCCATAAAACTGTGAACCTTTACAACATTAGTGGGTGCAGGCCAATCAATAATGATCTAGACCTTCGAAGGATCCATGACAATGCCCTCACTAGAAATAACTTGACCCAATTTTTTCACCTTTGTCAAGAAGAACTCACATTTTTCCAAATTTGCATACAATTGGTTCTCCCTCAGACACTGTAGCACCTACCACAAATGCTCCTCATGCTCATCCATGGTCCTCAAATAGATAAAAATTTCATCCAAAAACACAAAGAAAAATCTTTCAAGATAGGTGTGAAACAAACCATTCATCAAACTCATGAATATAGACGACACATTCATCAACCTAAACGACACAACGGTAAACTCATAGTGCCCGTAATGAGTACAAAATGTGGTCTTATGAATGTCTACCTTGAAGATACACAACTAATGATACCCTGACTTAAGATCAATCTTTGAAAACACCCTAGATCCCTTGATTTGATCAAAGAGATCATTGATCCTCGGCAAGGGATATTTGTTCTTCACCGTCACCTTATTCAACTGTTGGTAATCAATACACAATTGAAGGGACCCGTCCTTCTTCTTCATGAAAATAACTAGTGCTCCCCAAGGAGAGACATTAGGATGAATGAACCCCTTCACCAACAACTCCTCCAGCTGCAACTGAAGCTCCTTAAGCTCTTAAGTGGTCATCCAATACAAAGCTCAAGATATAGGCTCTACTCCAGGAACAAGGTCTATTCTAAAATTGATGTCATGCTTAGGTGGCATCCCTAGAATCTCACTAGGAAAGACATCCGCATACTTCCTGAGGATATGATGACTGTCGATGGACACCTCTCGACTCTACCCTAACTCCAAATCATTAACTTTCACAACAAACAACTGGCAACCCTGATGCATGGACCTCTTCAACTGCTACATAAGGAAATAGGCCTTTGAATGCCAACTATCTCCACCTCCTTGCTTTAATCATCTACACATTGCATTGACTTATTTGAAAATCTATCACTGCTCGGTGAGCATCCAACCAATCGATGCCCAACACTATTTCATAAGATCCAAGGGGTATAATACGAAGGTCCATTATGGTACAAAGAGAACCAATCATCAATCCATAACCATAAACAAGGGATTCAACTGCTACTTTAGCTTTTAAGGCCAATTTGACCTGCCACCTATCATCCTACTTTGTTTCCACTAGTCCACATCGTGCCACTATAGAAGGGAAAATGAAAGAATCTAAAGCACCAGAGTCAAAGAGGATAGAAACACCAATACCTTGCAACACACCAGTAGTCTACACCACTGTACCCTGATGCTTAGCCTAGTGGTTATCAACCACTGCAAACACTCTGTGGGACTTGCCTACATCTCCTACTATCAACTCTGAAGTTTTCAACCTCTGACTAAATCCAAATGTGCCCTTCTGAGGACACTATCTAGCTATGTGACCCTCCTGACCGCAAGCAAAACATCCTGTACCTCTACGAAATCCTCAAACCACCTGGGGGTGCACTGGATTGCTGAAAGCTACCTCTATTGGCTATAGTCTATGTGTTTTGTGCTGGTTGATCAGAACAATCACGTTGATCTCATTGCCAACTTTGATTTTTCCTAGATTGAAATCTACTACCATGCTGAGACTGAGAGTTCTTATGTTTGGACTAAGAATGTTGCTACTACTAACCACCCTTAGCGGGTGCATGGTGGCTCCTAGAGGGACCCACTACCTGAGTCTAACCACCTCAAGAACTAAGACCTACTGGAGGTTCACTACCAATATGCACACTTGTATGACCACCTAGAACCATGGCCATATTCTCCTCTACTATTTGAGCCTTCTTTATAGCCACCTCCATGGTTTTTGGCTCAAACACCCAAACTCCCCCACTGATACAGGCATTCAATCCCCTGATGAAATGTTGCACGAACATAGCCTCATCATCACCTATGCCTGCATACTGCTTAAGCTCATAAAATCTATGCTCATACTACTCCACTAACATGGCCATCTGCCTCAGCTCATGGAACTCATTAGCATGACGCTGCCTCCAATGATCAGACAAGAAATGAGCTCTGATTCTCTCTAGAAACATCTCCCAAGAGATTGAACCTATATCCAAATGAAGCTTCTGCTCCTCCAAGTGCCACCATGTAGAAGAAAAACCTTTAAGGTGCATGATGGCACACCTTGCCTCAGTGTTACTACCATACAGATGCATGGAAAAACACATGTTCTGATCAATCAACCATGTTTGTTCCTCCAAACCATTACCAGTCCCATCAAAAGTAGGAGGACATTCCCTTAAAAGATCCCTCATATGACTAGATAAAATAGCCTCCTGCTCTACCGTAACCTCTCTCCTTGTGGGAGACCTCTCTCTCTCTCCCTAACCACTAGTTGATCACCCTCCTATCTAGGACCAAAGTGGGAAAGAACCTCCTTAAGTAAATGATGCAACTGAGTGCCCTCCAACTTTGACTGGCCTAGATTCTAACCCACACTTCCTTGACCAATCTGAGAACTCTGTTGTTCCTCACAATCACTCTCGTGGGAACCTTCAGATGGGGTACTCTGGCAGTTGACCCCATGGCCACCACCATGACCTCTAGCACATCCCTGACCTCGACCTTGACCTCGACCTCTAGGAATTTTCCTACATAGACACCACCAACACACAAGTTTCAGGGTGTTGAGCAAGGATAATAAAGGGGAAACATAATCTTTTGAATCTATGCAGCTAAGACAACATAGTGGACTCCTATATATACCTAGAGTACCCAGTGTTAGAACTTGGGCTTTGATACCATGTGTAACGCCCCACCAAAGAACCCTAGAGGACAACCCGCTACAACACTTAAAAATGAAATAATTTATTTTTTAAAGTGCACAATAATAAAGATTGCAAAATATAGGCTAACATGTAATCTACAAATAAGTCCTCTAAGGTTCCATGACTACACTACTATCTATCTAATAACCAAACAAACTGGAATAATCATCTCATTAAACAAGATTCATCTAACAATATAAAATTCATTTAATTCATCACATTTAAATGATATACCAATAAGAATTATCCATATCATGTCATCAATATAACAACATTTGAGATCATTTCAAATAACTAACATATGCAAGATACAACATTTACATTATTCATTACAAGATAGAGTCCATCAGTTCAGTTACAACATTACAACTTGTACAACAATGCTTCCTCGAATATGTGAGAGGAGAGTACATCATAATTACATTACATGATACAATTGATTACAATTCAATACAAGTATGAGAAAGGTAGTCCACTCAAGCCTAGAAAAGTACAAGATCCACAACACCAAGAGTAGCCACCACACATACGATCAATAGTAAGGGAAACCCAATGGAGGAATAAGCACAATCCACTCGACCATGTGGAACTTAGAGGTCCACCCCGGTGCTAGGAGATAACACAAGGTCCCACCACAACAAATAAACAAACAAGGTGACCACCAACTAACATAACAAGACTATTCATGACTCCTACATACAAAGTACAATGTAACAACACATAACAGTGACACCACTTCTAAAGGCATGCAACCACAAAGAGGAAAACAAGCCAAAGGAATGCTAGGTTGCAGTAGGGAAGAGTGTCATCACATGGTCCTGACATGGGTTATCCTAACAGTCTCTCACTAGACACCATCCCCCATCTATGGTTATCTTGACAGTCTCACACTAGACATTGACCCCATAGGGTGACACATGCGAAACCATATTTTCTCTCATGAGGACAAGTTGATCTTCCTGACCAAGCCTTCTCAACCCATCCTTGGCCTAAATGAACACTATAGGCATGGGTGAGACATCCAATTATCTTAATTAGAGTGGATTTCTACCCAACCCCCTAGTTTATTAATTAGGTTTTCACTGAGTTAAGAAACTCCCACATGGGTTATCTTGGATGCCACTTTGTGCACCAACCCCCATTGAGAGACACTCCCCTTACTAGCAACTAGAAGACCCATTAAAATCAACAAGGTAAAGCCATCATGCACATAAAACAAAAACCACAAAAGTACATATCCCGAGTAAGGCATGGACCATCTCACTCTCAATACACAACCGTAATAACAAATAAGGATTGCATGGCTAAAGACCCACAACAACATATCACAGGTATAATAGAAACCAATTCAAGGATTAAACACAACAATTCAACCAATAAAATATTTTCCCAAGCCTCTTGAAAACTCCCACCAGAAAAATGACCAAAATTTACTCCAATATCAAAAACCCAAGCAACACATCATGCAAGAAATCAATCCCAATACTGTAATCATGGAATCCATGGTGGGTTTACAACTCATATAACACATAATTTACAAAAGCATACAATATTTATAATTACCAAGGAAATAGTATAATTTCACATTTAATAAATCTCATTATTATTTAAATGTAATTAAATTAATCTTTCTTTTCATAATCTTATTATGTTTATTTACCTACAAATATCTTAATTTTGAAGTAAGAATATTCTTTTGCTAACACCATTATTATAAATATACAAATATACCTATACATATATAAATATATACATATATATGTTGGAAACTCAAGGGAAAACAACTTAGAGGGGGGTGAATCAGTTGTCATCGAATTTCAAACTTATTCAACTTATTAACCTTATTCTCATATCTGATCAATAATCATGAAAGCATAAATGAAAAACACATTAGAATCACACATAACACCAATACAAAATAGGCTTACTACCCAAAGGAAGACACACTGTCTTACAAAAAGGTTCTAATTAAATCCATCAGACTTTGAACTGAGAAAATTAGCATCTGCTAATGCTTGGTTATAGTTCTGGTTAAGCACATGAACACTTCTTCACTCTTCTTCACTCTCTGCTCTGCCTTCAAATGATTTGAACTTTATTCGTACACATGACTCTTACATTTTTCACACACAAACATGCATGCCTTCAAAATGATAAAACAACTGCTCTTATATATTTTCAATAAGTAATTACATCGCTATAAGTTGGCTCCAAAGAAATAATAAAACTGAATATAAATAGTCGACCAAAATCAATAAAGATTATTCATGTGAATCAACCAAGGTTGGCCACAACATAGTGAAGACCGAAAATTACATCCTCAAACATGAACCACTTCAATTAATTTCTCCTCGAAGATCCACATCACGCTTCAACACCTTGTCGGCCAAGAACATGAAAAACATGAACACGCAAGAGAAAATCTTGGATCACGAGCACAATGATCAATGTAAATGTGCAACACAGATAGAGAATGGACTAGAAACATCCAAAAGCATTATGAAACATTAGCGAAGCATCTACAACAACTGAACTTACTAGACTCACATGATCTTCATTTAGGAACACAAACTGAAGTAACAAAAAAACTGTCAGAAGACAAATCTTCATAACTTGATCAAATCTTCACGCGGATCTCTGAAACTTGAAATGGATAAACTAGATATACTCTACAAGAAACCCTTTAGTCCACAACCTCTTAACAACAACGTACTAATCACACCGATAGAAGGAACTTCACTTCACCATTGACAACCTGTAGCACTTCTTATTACAATTTTCTCAATATCCTCGACATATAAAACTTATAATGCAACAATGCTAATAGTGTTGACATCAATGACAACCACATATCAGCAACACAACACAACATCCAACAATATATATATATATATAAACATATACTCATAGATCATTATATACTTATATATATATACATATACTTATAAATATGTATATATTATAGATAAATGTTGTTTTCAAACTATAGATTAAAATAAAGTAACAAATATAGTTGTACATATATATATACAACCGAAAGGAAACCAAATTTTGTATGCAATGAATCCTTTAAAGTATCGAATACCAACCATCTACATGCACAACGAACCATATAACATCAAACACCATTCCAAATCACAAGTTTATTGAATTTCAAAGGTACGATTTACCAAGCAAAACTTATGTTCATCAAACAATAGATAAAGCCAATCGAAACATTGAGATTGACACATAATTTGATTACCATTCATACTACACTTATTGATTTCCAAATGCTAAGTGAGTACTGATGCTATTCAAAAGGTATACACCATGCGTACTAAGCATCGAAGGCCAAAGATCATACAAAACGTAGCAACAAAACTTAATAAACATACTATCAAAATAACATTGAATAGAGATAAGTGATGTTCATGAAATGTACAGAGGGAAAGTCATGGCCCAAGGAAAGATTCAACATGCAAAGTTTAAGAGAACAGACTTAGAGATGCATCGACCACATCAAATGACCCAAACATGCATGCCCAACTTAAGGAAATCCATATTATGGCATGTAAAACCGATGGAGATTGCCATCAAAATCTTCAGCACACAAAAAGGTTGCACAATAAAATAGGGGTGATACCTGGAAATTAGACAAAAAGAAGTCTCCAAAGCTTTACATAAGATGTCAGAGAGGAATTTAAGACATAGAGCTATCAGGGCGTAGTACTTAAAATGTAATACTCATTAGAAAGGGAAACGACTTATGCATTTAGCCTAAGAGAAATGACTATCTACAAAAAAGGTTGGGTTTATTGAAAAGGCTTTAGAAACTTCCGAGAAAATGCAATTGGACAGGGAAGAAGAAATTTTTTTTGCCTAAAAGACATTTAATAACAACAATAGTGCCAAATACCGAAGCCAAGTGGTGCATTAGCTAGAAGGTTGGGTTAAGAAAGAGTAAATGGGTTTTGCAATTGTTGCAGTTGAATAGCCCAGATAGTGAATTTACTAAATTGCACAACTCAGAATTTGACAAGAAATTGCTTTATTTCAAACAACACTATTACTCCATTTCCATTTTCTACAGATTTAGAATTGAGATTAGAAAAGAACCTAGTTTCTCCCGCTTGCCAGAGTGAAGATTGATGTCGAGCTCACCACTCCCTGCTTGAAGCTTCAACACACTTCAAAATCTCAACAACACTGCAGAAGACCCAATTCCAAAACCTCCAAAACCAAAAGAAAAGCCTCCAAGAACAAGAAAAACATTCACAAGAAAAGAAGCAAGATCATTTTTCCAAAAAAATGTGAAAATCCCCCTTTCTTTTAGCATAATTAACCAATTTATTAACTACTACTCCTTGCACGTTGCTACATGCAACTTTTCTTTAACTTAATTATTTAATTTAATTTTCCATCTATTGTTCATCACCACTCTTCCAATATTTTTATTTATAAACATATCCTTATTTATTTATACTTAATAAATCAACTTTAAAATATTTTTATTAATTTAACCATACATTTTAATTCTATTAGCACATCACTATAATTAATATATTTATTTTTATATTTCTTTATTAAGACACAATCTTAATTTATTTAAACCAATTAAAAGCATTGATAGTATTTTATTTTATCAAACCACAATTACATAAAAGCATCCATTTAATTATCAAAATTAACTTTAACTTTGATAACTTTATTTTAATGAAATAATTTAATCCAAAGCGTCTATTGAACAACTTAATCAAATGACATACCAAACAATACCTAACCCTAAAAAAAGTTGTAAAACAACACAACAGCATTGACAGACCAACCCTAACTGACCACACTAACAGGTTAGTACAATCGAATACTCATCCTCTTTGAGGATGATGGATGAAATAGGGGACCAGATGCTATCTCCATCAATGATTTCCATTGGTTTTAAGGCATACTCAGAATTGTCAATTTAGGTGGAGTCAATGCCTTGTACCTGCAACTTGTAGAAAACCAAAATAGTCAAGCATATACCTAGTCATATAGTAAAACACACTGTGAGAGGAAAGTCACAACGTCACAAGGCACTCACAAGTGAGTGATGCGACACTATTCCCCTTCACCAAAATACATCAACGCACAATAATTAGATGCTAATCAACATGATAAGAACAATCATCAGATAATCTCATGATGCACATAATAAGATTAATCTGCATAATCCATTAAATCCATATACTAGGCATAACATAAGCATAAAGCACCAGTGATAAAAGTAGCATCAAACTATTATCATATCATTGAGTCCAACATCAAGAAAAGTATCATAATGTCCCAATCTAATACAAACAACAATTAGTCTAATAGAGAACAATTCAGGGGCACTACAAAATATTCTTTCTATTCCTTTTCAAACAGTTGTTTTCTAAAGAAAAAAATAGTAAAAGCATAGAAGCTAGAGAGGCTTATCTCAAGGTAGTACCAAGGAAGGTAAGTAAACAAGATGCTAAACTATTGGAGCAAGAGCTCACCTTGCAAGAAATTGAAAACATCATTAGATCAAATGTTAGCTAATGAGGAATCTCTTGGAATGGATGGGCTCACTTCTGAGTTCTATAAAAGCAACATTGATTGGATGGGGATAGAGCTTGTAGAAGTTTACAATTTTACCTTTTAGAACAACTCTTTGGGAAAAAGTATCAATAGGGGATAATTAATCTTATTTACAAGGGTGGGGATAAAACCCTCATTAAAAATTGGCACCCCATCACCTTGTTGAATTTTTCATATAAGATGCTTGCTAAAACCCTTGCTAACTAGATATATGGTATCCTTGGGAAGGTGGTTTTAGTGACACAGACTGGGTTTATCAAGGGAAGGTATATCCTGGAAAATCTCATAACAAGTTGGGAAGGGATGAACTAGGCGAAGCATGATGGATAGAATGTTGCAATGATCCTTCTTGATTTTAAGAAGGCTTGTGATAGAATTGAGTGGAACTTTGTGCTGGATATGCTTTAGGTCCTTGGTTTTCCTCCTATCTTTTGCAAATTGATCAAGATATTATTCAATGATTCTTCCACTTTAATTGATGTCAATAGTGAGGTGTATGATGTTATACTTCAACAAAGTTCAATAAGACAAGGTTTCCCTATAGCTCTTGTACTATTTGTCCTTATTGTTGATACCTTGTATTATATTCTCATATTTGATTTCTTGACACCCCCTATAAATGGAATAAGATTTCCTAACAAAGATAAGTTATTGAATGTACAATTTGTAGATGACATTTCTTTATTCATTAATTTTTTTGAATCTAACTTTGATAACACTATGAAAAGATTGAATATTTTTTGTGTTGCTTCTGGGTCTCAGATCACTCCTAAAAAATCCATTGTAATTGGATATGCTCATGATCATACCAATGGGATTGTGAAGAAGGGTTGGGGGTGGTCCAACCCCTACGATATTGTGAGGTACTTGGGCATACCATTTTATGTTTATCCCTCACTTAAGGACATGTGGGACTAGCTCTTTTAGAAATTGAGAGGAAACATCAAAAATGGAAAACTCATTGGTTGTCACTTGCTGGAAGACACCAAGTTTTGCAAAAAGTAATTGATTCTCATGTTGTGTATCATTCATTAGCTTGGATCTTTTCCAATGTTCACTTTTCTAAAATCCAAAAGGTACTTAAAGAATTTATGTGGTTAGATGGAAAGGGTTGCAAAAATAGGCATAATATGATCTAGAAATGGTGCTACCTTCCTAAAGAGTGTTGAGAGTTAAGGTGTCTCAACCTTTGCAATTCCTAAGTTATTTATTTTTTGTTAATTTACATTTTCCTATGGATAAATATTATTTATGTTATTAAATAATTGTGCTCCATTAAAAGGGGTACAATATTTTGAGTTGGCACTTTTGCCACATGTTGGTTCCTTGAAAAATAAGTTATTAGTTGTCAAAAGATGCCCACTTAGTGGTATAATATGGAAAGCCTATTTTTAAGGATGTTATGATAGATTCTATGACAACAGTAAGGGCTAAAGGCGGGGGATATCATTTTGGACATGATAATCATCTATGACACACATAATAGAATCTTTGCATAAGCTATTGATGGTCTATGACACATATAAGAGCATCTCCTATTTTCTATGGATTCTTATGATAACTTGTAAGAGGGTGTAATGTCATGTAAGAGAACATGTTTAACATGTAAATGGTCGTATGGATTTTTACCATGGTATTTCCAAACCTTCTTTTGACCCATGGTAATGTTTTATGGTGGTATTTTGAGCCCTAATGAGTCTATATATTGAGGTGTTGAGATGGAGAAACTATGAGATGTTTTACAAGTACACAAATGTTGCTGAATTGGAGTCAAGATTGAGGAAATTCTATATGTATTATAATCTATTTGGAGAGTAATATAGATTTACCCTTTTCCTTGGTGGATATTTTAACTTGAAAGGGTTTTCTCCATGTAAATACTTGTGTTATGTGTATGGCTCTTGAGTTGTGTGATTTATTTGTAGTTTAAATTATTTCTCCATTATTTTCTACAAGTTTATATTTTAGATTTGTAATTTAAATCAGATTTCCATATTGTAGTGGTTGCCTTCATTTCTAACCAAGAGCAAAGCGGTTTAGGCTTAAAGGATCTCTAATATCAAGGAATCAATCTAGCTGCTAAATGGATCTTCCGGGAATTGGAAGGGAATGCACCTTGGAAGGTTTTGATAAGACATAATATGTATTGTCTAAGCTAAAAAAGAGAAATCATTGGCAAAATTTGTATTTTAAAGATATTATTTTTGGATAACTTGAGATTAAGGTTTTTGGCTTAATTTTTTTTGCCTCCCTATGGAAAGCTTGGACCTAGATTATGCATCTACTTGTGGGTGTTGAAGCTCTAAATTTTTCATCATCTTGGTTTGTGTAGTAACCCTCCATTTATGCTTATGTTTTCTGCTGATACATTTTCAAACTATTAGACTATGATACTTTGTTTGGATATTTTGATCACTGGTTTTGAGCGACAATGGATTTATTCTGTGACATGATGATACTTTGTATGGTGATTACTAATTTCAGACATGCTTTGATATAGCGTAGATGTTTATTTTCAGATGATTATTGCTATGTACATGTTTATGATGGACTAATTTTTATTTAATTCATCAGTCTGATGTGACGTGTATTGGTGTGGAGAACGGAATCGCATCACTCGCTTGCGAGTGCCCTGTGATATCCATGATTTTCTCCGCACGGTGTGTCTATTCAATGGTTTATATATATATGCATGTTATTGCTCGGTTGCAAGATTGCAGGTACATGACACCGACTCCACCTGGTTACTCAGGTCTGAGTGTGTCAAGACTCAACAGAAATGTTGATTGGGAGGTAGTAGCTTGGTTCATCCTAGTCTAGCCTTTAACCCGGTCACTGTACATTGTCAGTTTTAGTTTGAGCCATAGGTTGTCTTGTATTTTTCTGTTTGGTTTAATTGTTTGAAAGGAAAAATGTCAAATTTAATAATAGTTTATTATGTTTTAAATTATTGTTAATTAAATTAATTTTTAAATGTTGAAGAAATTAGTTGCTTGTTATTTAATTAATTAATTAGCTTGTTTGGTTAAATGGTTTGATCTTAAAAAATTAAATTTATTTAATTAAATAAATAAATTAATTAAATTAAATTGTTTTAAATAAGTGAACAGATTTATTGAAATTTAAATATTAATTGGAAATGAGAAAATTAAATAAAGTAAATGCATGCTATTTGAATATTAGTTTCAAATTTAAATAAATAATTCAATTCATGCAAATTTTGAAAGGAAAGATTGTCGAGAAGTGGTTGAGGATATTTTGTTTTCCTCGACATGTGTCCCAGTGCAATTATGATTTTTGGTTGAGGAAATTTGTTCACGGAGGTTATTTTGGATCTGGGGAAAAACACAGAGGTTATTCAATTTCTTCACGGGGAAAGAATATCTGAGCTTTTTGCAAAAACTATCTGTTTATGTTATTTTGGAATTTTGTTGCAAATTTGTAGAAATCTCTGGTTGCTATTTGGGTTTTGTTCTCGAGAAAGGATTGTGGAAGCTACAGGAAAAAAATTTCACTAGTCAGTTTTCTGAAGCAAAGGAAACAGGTATTCTACTTGTGATTTTATTTTGTTTATTTTTGAAAGGAAAATGTTGTGAAAAGAAATTAAGATTTATTTAGATCCCTGTGCTTCGTGCAAGAAATTTTGTTCACTGTGTTTTTGTTTGTAAAAATTGTTGGTTCAGTAGAATTCTGTAGCATACTTTCTCTGGAAAAAGTTTTTAATTCTTTAAAAAAATTGTAATTCTCGGGAAAGTTAATTACTATGTATTTACTGAAGGATTTGAAGATTTCCCTTAAATCTCAGAAAACTTATTTCTCTGTTGAATTATATTTTGAATGAAAATCTCTGTACCTGGAAGAAATATGTTAATTTCCCTAATTTCCCCGTTATATCCTGTAGAAAATCATTTTACTTCTCTGTTTATAAAAAAAAAACCCTGTGAAATTATCCAGATAACCCTGAGGGATTATATATATATATATATTTATATATATATATATATAATTCATATATAAATTGGATTGGGAAATCCTATATTCTTTATTTGAGTAATTTACATTACTGTACAGATGAATTTTAAGAATTTCATTTTAAATAAACAGATTTTATTTATCGCCGTATGGGCGAAATTGTTGAAATAATTTTTTTTTAAAAATATATAAAATGTACAGTGTTGGGGAGGGCCGAAACCCTCCCCATTACCCATGGAGGTGGGCGCAGCCTCCATGGCTACGTACAGTAGCCGTTTGCTGCTTGGCGCAACCTTGGTAAGGGTCGCGCCCTCTCCCCATAGGGAGCTGCGGCCGGGGGCTGCGTACCATATAAATTTTGTTTTGTTAAATATTAACAATGGAAATTTCTTAACATGTATTTGTTAGTTTAAAAGCTTTTAAATGCAATTTTTGGTATTGATTATTAATTCAGATTTTTATTTAATATATATATATATATATATATATATATATATATATATATATATATATATATATATATATATATATATATATATATATATATATATATATATGTATATGTATGTATATATATATATATATGTGTAAATAAATATAATTATTTGTATATATATATATAATAAATATATATATATAATTATATTTATTAAGGTTAAAAAAAAAATTAATATTTTAAAGATATATATAATATTTTCTTTAAATTATATTGCATGTGAAATTCTAGATTAATTGGAAGTGAATTTTAATTAAGTTGACTTAATTGCATGCAAATTATATTGCTTGAAAGGATTTAGTATATCTTAATGTAGATGTATTATTTTCTTTCAATTTGCTTTAAATCTTGTTTCTTTGTTGGGAAAATTGGGAAAGTTTTAAATAAACAAGTCTTCCAGACCAATTTAATACCGTGGGGATTCTGATTGTTAAGTTGAGTTTATGTGTTGGCTAAGTTGTGTACATGATATTAGCTTGGTACTTAGATACCTGATTTTTGTGAACATAGACATTGATGTTCGTCATGAATGGTGTTGAAATTGTCTGTTGTATGTTGTACACTTTGTAAACCTTAGTCAAGAAAACTTAGAAATCCTTGTTATGTTAGGGGAGTGGCTTTTTGTAAGGGCCGACACACAAAGTGGTGTCAGGGTAACTTACAAAGAGTTAGTAAGTCAGTGATAACTAAATGACACAATAGTTAGATTTAAAACTCTTAACAAGATGTTTATGCCTCACTTATGACTCATGAGCTACTTCAGTCTTGAGTATAAGATGAGAAGGCCTAGAATGGCAAATCGGTTTCTTGTTTCTTCAAAAGACATTCGATTCCACAATGATTTGCAATGGGGCCGAGTTTCGTAAGAGGTTACCAGAGTAACCCATGTTGTGGGCCGGAACCTAGGAAGAAACACCAAGGTAACCTTTGCAATGTTGTGATGACACTCCACCTAAAGTAGCAGTTAACCTTGTGTATGTAGTACAATCAATTGTCTTAAATCTGGAAGCAATGTAACTATTAGTTAGTTGTGTACTTGTGTCTAGGGTTAGTAGATTATGTCTAGGTAACCATATTACTATCTCCTAGCATGGGGGGTGGACCTACAAGTACCACATGGTTGGGTGGAACGTGCACCTTACTCTGTTGGGTCCCCAGTTTGTGATCATGACATCGAGAGCTTCATGGATGGAGAGCTCGCACTTGGAAAACTTATATGTACTTCTTCATTGTAATTTGTAAATCTTGTAATTGAAAACATCCCTCAATTGTTATGAGGTGAACAATGTAAATGCAATTGTAAATTATTATTGAACTACCTCATCAGATGGATGAGTATTGTATATTTTATCAAATGCAATGTAAGAAACAAATTTGTACCTTATGTTATCTTGAATGGAGTTTCAAATGAAATGCAATGTTTATCTTTAATGTTTATGTTATTAATTAATATGTGCAATGCGAAATACTAAATTCATCTATGGAAACTCAAAGTAGTGTAACATCGCGTAACTTAACAAATGTATGCAACTAATTAACTTAATATTAATACTTTAAAAAAAATTATTTCACCTGTATACACAATTGCAACATTCCTTAGGTTATTATGACGGGGCATTACAGTTTGTACCAAATAGATTTCTATGGTGGAATGCCTATTTGAATGGAAAACCTTTGGCCCTCTCACAAGGCTACTCTGCAAGGGACTGGTTTTCTAAGGGGATCTGTGCTCTTCAAGAAATCCTGATAGATAATTGTTTTGGTACTTGGGAGAAGCTATGTGCTAAGTATGGACTACTACCAACTCAAGAAAGATATATACAATGATTTATCATTTCCTAGGGAATTGGTTTCCTAGGAATTCTATTGGGGAATTAGATGCTTTGGATAGAGTGGTTTGGGTAGATGGTTCTAAGCTAATGAAGGTCTCAGTGAAGAGTATCTACCTAATGGATGTTGGCTCAAGAGAGGTGATTGAATGGCTTAACTCATCTTCAAAACTACCTTGGCCTACTGCTAAGTGGTCCAAAATCCTTTCTCACCTTTGGCATGACAATGTTGAACCAAAAAAACCTATTTTCGATGGTTGATGATTTTGAAAAAACTTGTTGTTGGTCAAGTCCTCCATAAGTATGGCTTGTCTACTAGAGTTTGTGATGTTTGTTCAATCCCTAAAACCTTTGAACACCTATTTTTTGAATGCTAGTTTGCAATTGCTACTTGGTATTTTATTTTTGGTTTGCCTATGACCTGGAATGTTGGTACTATTTTTTCTTGGCATGAGATTCTTGTTGGTTATGTTGAAAGCTTTGATGCAACTTTGAATAAATTTTAGTTTCTTTTGACTAATGATATTTTTTGGTTTTTTTGGAATAAGAGTACTGAAGAGGTCTTTTAAATCAAGAGAAGGCACCTTACCAAGTTTAATAGTGAACTCACCTTCTTGATTATTATGTTGTAGGTATCGGCTGCCGTGGAGATCCCCAAGGATCATTTTATGATCCTGCTTAAAGGAGTAATGCTGATTTACAAAAAAATATATCACATCTACACACTTCTTCCCACAAGGGAGGAAAAAGTTGAATCAGGAAGAGATGAAGCTTCTTAACAACTATCTAAAAGAGAGAAAACTAAAAAAAGAAGAGTTGAAAGACACCCAAAAAGAAGAAAAGGCTCATTCAATATATATTGATACCCCATCTACTACCAACGTTGATCCTAATCAGATTCAACCTCCTTTAGGGGCTTATGATATTGATCAAGTTAAATGTAGTAATAGTGTTATAGGTGCCTGGAATTAAGCATTGGTGATATCTCCTACATAACTGATAAAAATTTAACTCGATCTTTTTTGTTCTATTTTGTCTCATGATAGTAACTCTGTAAATTGGAGCAAAAACTCCTCCTGATGTAGTATCTTTTTTTTAACTATCTCTAACATAAAAATAATAATTTATATGGGGAAAACCCTTTTAGGAGAAAACCCCACACTCTAAAATCCACCCAATATATTATTTAGAAATCACAAATATTACAATATACTTGTATAGCAAGATTCTCATAGGAGTATCACTAAACAAAGATCCAGGGGCAACACAATTGTTATTAGACTAGATCAAAATACATCACAATGTGTAACTGTAATATAATTCCCTCATAAAATAGGGTTTCCTTCCAAGGAAAGACAAGCTAACAAAATATAAACAATTAGATCTAAGATGTAATAATGAATTGTATATATTTACAATAATAATATGTACATAAAATGTTGCTTTCGAGGGTGTTTCCCTCTATAGAACCAAGATCCTAGCACCTGCAAAGCACAACAAACAAACACATAGTTAGATCCAATGTAAGCAAGAATCAAGATTCCCCATGAAATCCATTAGCAAAGCTCAAATTAGGAAATAAAATGAAGAACACAACGAGAAATCAATGAAATCCTAATTAAGCAAGAAAACTATTTATCCCATGGGGGAATTGGTGCCAATTTGATGTGAAAATTGGCCCTTTCCCAACTCCTATGATGCAATGTTGATGAGTGATGAAGGTTGATCCACTTAGTGATTGCTTTAAATGAACTCCATGGAGAAAACCTGCAATAACCTAGCTATGCCTTGATGAAATTGATGAAAATGCTAATGCTTGAAGATAAAAATGAGTATAGTAAGTTTGCTCAAATTGTGTATGATCAAATGAGGAGAGAAACCTCTTATTTATAGAAAGACAAGATGGAAGAATTCCCAAAATGAAGCAATGTGGGACTAACTTTCAACCAATGGCCAAGTGCCACTTGTCAATATGTGAATGGGCCAAGGATGTGCACATTTTGATGATTGTGCCCATAAATGCAATTAGGTGGACTTTGAAAATAGTGAAATGACATGTAAGAGGGAAAAAGGAATGAATTAAATGCCACTTGGCTCAATGCACAAGGAAATGTAAGACATAATGAATGTCTTGTTGGAAGGACAAAGTCCACTTGGAGGGAATTCAAATTTGAAGGAATATTCTCTAAAGCTGTCAAGTTGAGAGAAAATAGAGATTTAATAAATGAATTAAATATATTTTCATGTGCAAGTGGTAAAAGCTAGAGGATGGGACATGGATTAGGATTAAACTAATCAAAGGGTTAATTAATTTAATGAGGGATTAGATGATGTGACCAATTGATTTAGATTTATGGGTTGACTTAAAATCAAAAGATGCGAAGAATATGATTTAGATTTAATTAAATAAATGATTTTGATTTATTTAATTAAAGGGGATGATGTTAGATTAAATCAAATAAGGTTTAATTTATTTAATTTAATAGGTAGACTTTAGAGATTAATTAAATAAAATTGATTATTTAATTAAATAGAAATCTAGGGTTAATTAAACCAAATTGATTAATTTAGTTAACAAGAGAGAATGACTTAATTAGATAAAATGATTATTTATTTAATTAAGGGATGAAGAGTGATGATATGCTGAGAAGGTGATTTAGGATGAAACAATATTAGTTAATCAGGATCAAGTATGTCGGTATATTTTCCATGTCTACATTTTTCCTCTCTTTGAAGCAAAGTACTCGTTACATTGGTTCAAAGAATAAACTCTCTATCAAAAGTAAAAAAAAATTCAATTTCAAAATTTTCTCCACTGCTGCCCCAACAAGAGAAAGCATGCCGATATACTGCCCCCTCTAGAGATCGGATGAAAATTCTAATTTTTGGGTGATCTCGTGAAAAAGAGGGACAAGGTTCCCAACGGGTCTAGAAAGGCTCCGGGAGGTCAAAAAAATGAGATAAAATGCAAAAAAAAGTGCAAAAAGGCCCTCGGTCGGGCAAAAACGGGATCAAGGGTCCAAAACCCTAACTGGACGACTAAACAGGGTCAAAAAACCCAAATTTTTAGGCTTAAATAGGCCTTGAGGGGCCACTTCCATTTCATTTTCATAGTCAGTCTTTAGAGATCTTGCAATTTTGAGCTCTAGCATCTTCACAAGATGGCGTAATGAAAACTTCCCATGCACATTTCTAACAGAGTACAGACACATCAGAGGCTTCCTACCATTGGACCACTGATGATTCAACTTGACTCGAGCTTGTTTTTCAATTGTCATGCTCATTTAATGCGTTACAAAACTAGGTCTCTAGGAGCGGTTCTATACTACACCGCTGAAAACTTTAAATGGTGCCACTCGGCCTCAAACTGCGCCGTCGTCATGAGTAGTGACACCATGACGTAGTTTGGAATTTGGATTTAAATTCCAAACCCAGTTGCCTGTGCAAAGTGCACTGCCGCAATGCCCTTTGAAATTAGGGTTTACTCACAAATTGAATCACCTTCCCAAACTGTGACACCATAGTGAGATTTTTGAGTTTAAAAGCTTTTGGCGGTGTAGTTTGGAGTTTGTAAACTACATTTCTCTCACAGACAACGATGCTGAGGTTGTTTTAGGATGCCGAGACAAACCAAGATCAGGATTTTTTTTTGATGAATTTTAACACAGTGACTTTCTCTATGCAAGAAGAGGTGAGAGAGATCTATTCACATGAGCACAGGTCTCAATACCTTTTCGTCATTTTGGGTGAGCTAACCGAGTGACAGTAGGAGCACCTAGGGTGGATTAGACTTTGGTACATTGCCTATGCACCACCCGTTTAGACACATCTGGGGATGCTGATGGCACTTGCTAAGAGATTGTATAGCGAGACATCCTCTTTCCACCTCCCAACTAGCGAGGCTACGGTCACACTAGAGGATGTGTGGCAGATTATGAGATTGTGCATCCATAGTGAGCAGGTGATTTATGATATGGATGCTACGAGGGAGGCCTGCTACGATGTCATGGGAATTGATGAGATTGTATTCTACGAGGGCTAGATCAAGTTGGAGCATCTTAGGACTACCATATCACCTTTTTGATTGGTTATAGCAGCCATCATATTAGGTCTCGTCACACCAGATTGGTGGGGCCGATATTTTAGTCCTAGATAGGGGCTCGCTTGGGAGCTGATGGTCCGACGATGGACATTGTTTGCATGGGGGCTAGTTCTTCTAGCCTCACTGTACAAATATTTGCACAAGTTTTCTTATCTGGATGGCCGAGCAATTGGGACTGGCATTACCCTTCTACACATTTGGGCTTGGGAGCACATTGTTGTGCTCCGTCCAAGATTTGTTCTAGTTGCCATGGAGCCAGATGATCCAGTTGTTTGGCGATACAGAGGAGGTGTTTCCTTCAGCCACACAGGATAGCACAAGAGTCCTCATTGGAGGAGAGTTCTTGATGATATGTGTGCTTTTACTTGGAGGCCATATCTTGGATGACCTCCATGGTTTGACGATGTGCAAAAAAATTTCTTCACTCGCCAAGACAGATTGATGCAAGGCAGAGAGAATATGATGCTTGAGATGTACTTGTCGGGCAGGGTTCAGAGGCAGTTTGGCGAGGCACAAGACAGGCTAGATGATCAGTATATGACCATTTTTTTTATGGACTATGAGTCAGAGCTCTTGGGTCTGCTACATTTCTATGCATGAGGTAGTGCAGAGCTTGATGTAGCTGGTGGCTAGGTCATGGCCATATGATCAGGGATAGGAAGATCCAGGGACCATGCAGGCATACAAAGATTGGTTTCTATTGCTGCTTAGACTTATAGTTCTGGAGACACCATCTACTCAACACAGATCTAGAGGTAGGGGAGTAGGATGAGGCTAAGGGGTTGGAGACCAAGATCAGGAAGGTGGTGGGCCACCACTAGTTCAACCAGTTCAGGATCAAGCACTCCTAGATCCACAGGTGGGAGAGAAGAGATAGGATTAGGACCCAGGATGATAGGACAGGGTTTTGACACCACCTAGGGATGGGGGCCATGATCAGCCACTCGTGTAGCCACCTCTCTAGCCAGACCCTAGAGATGGCCAAATTTTGCAGCTACAGGTCCAGGGGTAGGCAGTTACAGCTAAGAGAGATTAGTTGTGGGTAGAGCGAGACCAGGCAGTCTAGTAGAGATAGGTTGCAGAGTTGCAGGCAACGACTGAGGTGGGTAGACAACAACAGATTGAGAGTATGTCTACATCTTCCTTCCGGAGCATGGTATCACTTCATTTGAATATAGGGAGGCCATCCAGGAGGCTGACTATTATAGGTTGCATTATTACTAGGCCATGCCAAGGGCAACTCGAGTACTAGATTTTTCATAGAGTACATGCCATAGACCTACATAGGATCATGGTGAGAGAGCAGGCGACGAGGGAAGCAACCAATAGGGTTAGGCCATTTTGATCTTGAGACATGATTCTTTTTGTACCCCATGGGCTCATTTTTTATAGCCCCAATGGGCCCTTGTACTTATGTATTTGATACTTGATCCGATTCTTTTGTACCATGATAGTATAGTTATTTTTGATGATATATGAGATGATGATTTTGTGATATGCTATGTCTTATCTTATTTATGCATTATGGATGGCTCTTATTTCTATATGCTATGAAATGATTCCATCTTATGATGCTATGATGTTTATGTGATGAATATGCTATGTGATGATGCATGGATGCATTTCTTTTTTAGTACCTTTTCTTATGCACTTTTAATGATGTATGCAAAATGTTATGATGTACAAATGCTTAGACTAACAAATCTATATTATGCAATGATGGATGGTAGGATGTAATGTAATTTTTCTTTGTATGATATGCACTTATGATGATGTGATATGATGATGATATGTGTAATGATGTTCATGAAATGATATACATAATGATGCATGTGTTATGATGTGATGAATGCATGAAAGGACATTGATACTTTGACATATGATATGTGATGTATATGCGATGGCGTAATGGATACCTTTATGATATGTCATATATGGTAATGGATGATATATGTGCATATGATGTGATGGATTGTAATAATTCTTACGTATATGTTATGTTTGTATGATTATGCAATGGATGCTTATAACATATGTGATATGGGATGTTTTATGAAATTTTTATGCAAATGAATGCAATGTTATGATTTATGAGATGCTTAGAATAACCAATCTATATTATATAATGATGGAGATGCAATGCTTATGGTATGATTTGTTATTTTCTATATGATATGATATGTAGTATGCAATATGCTGACGATTTGTGGATACAGGATGAATGCAACAATAATTATTTGTGATTAATTATCATGGTACCATGTTAGCGTGGAAAGAAGATAGAAGACAACAAGAGATTCCAACAAGACAAGAGAGATGATGATGATAATGATGTTGATGATGGATACCAAGGAGTTGGGATTTTCAAAGGTCCAATTACCGTATGTTTGATAACACACATAGGCATGATGCATCAAGGTATAAAGAACCAGGATGGCGTTGTGCCTAGTGTGATGGAATTCAACTCGACAATCTGATAGGAGTATCCCTATTCACACCTGGCACATGGAACTTTATTCAAAACACAATTCGGATATTTCAAAACATCTCAAACCAAAACATAGGAAAGCAAGCCTTCACATGTGGTCAACAAGATACCGAAACATCCTCCCTACACCTAAGCAAAGCAATCATGACCAAGTTATATTGCAAGAATATCCAACAAGCACAACAGATAAAAAAGATAATGATCATTGCCCCATTCCTATCTCTCTAAATGCATTCGTTTGGGACATCCTCGAGAGCTCATTGAAATAAGCGTAAAAGGATAAGTCAAAAGACAAAGATAAAGTAAACAAACAAGCTAATGTTCTTCATACCGCTAGCCAAGACTAAACTATGGTGATTCCTGATGTTGGTGTCCATTGTAGGAAGGATGCACCCTAGATACCAGATGATTTGATATGGAACTGATTGGATGATAGGATATTGTCACAAAGAGTTGACTAACTTACATACTGATCTAAACTTGAGACTTTGATGTTTTGAGTTTTCACTTTCGATCTGCTAGACTTGTTTCCGACTGTTTTACCAAAGGTTGAGGATGGCGATTGTTTATTATGAATGATTTTTATTGTAGGTGAAAGCGAGATGGGACAAATGGATTTTTTCAAATATTTGGGTGTTTTTGAAGTTTTCCAAATTGTTTTGAGGTTGTTTTTGGTATTTTTGAGATTTTAAAAATGTTTTGATTTTTGAATTTTTGAATGTTTTGGGGTTTTCTGAGATTTTGACTAAGAGACTAACCTAAAGACCTATCCTAGGGGCCTCGAGGGCTAATCAACCAAATTATTCTTTCCTACATTATACACACAAAGACCACGTAGTTCAATTGACACAGACTCAATTATTACTTAGATATGAACACATGGATTGCCAATTTATTATGACAGACTCCGAAAGAACTGACCTAAGTGTTTCGGGGGATGATCAACCAGATCAACTTTTCCTATGTTCAAGGCTCAGAGATGACATAGTTCGACAAGAAGACTCTTTTTTTGACTTTTTGACTTACTTTTTGACCTATTTTTGGATTTTGAAAATGTTTTGAATGTTTTTGGATTTTCTCGGTTTTATGAATGTTTTTGGATTTTTTTGACTTTTTTGTTGTTTTTGGATTATCTAATTTTTGATTTTTGTTTTTGCATTTTCTAATTTTTGATGTTTTTGAATTTTTTTATGTTTTTGGATTTTTTTTATTTTTTGATGTTTTTGGATTTTTGGATTTTTGGATGTTTTTGGATTTTCTGATTTAAGGACTTCAAGAATATACACAAATCCGATTCGATGAGAACATGCCCCCAGCTTGAAACAATAGATTGCTCTGATAGAGGTAGGACAAACTGACCTTGAGAATGGGCCGAGTAGTACTAGGAGGGATCATGACACGAACAAAGGACCAAGCTATGATGTGGATGCTAAACGGATGATGGATGGGGATATAGAATGTGATGGATGATGGAAGCGTGCAGAATGAGTTGCAAAGATCCTAGTGGATGGGAAGTGCTTATTTACACAAGGTTCCTATTTTCCAGGTTTTCACCAAGGTACTTTCCCAAAGCTCCATCGAAGTGGTTTTCACTAGAGGATGATTTTTCTCTTTACTGTTTTTAATCATTTTTCTGATTTTTTTGGATTTTTTCCTTTTTGATTTTTTTTGTTGTCACCAAGACGCTTGTTTGCCAGGTTATCATCAAGGTAACCATTTTTTTAGGATATTTTTTGATTTTTTTTGTATTTTTGGTTCTATACCTTGAAAGATTAGGCATAAAATTTTTTGAGATGGGAGCTATTCATGGGCTCTTGTAGGGGTTCCCCTTCGAGTGTTGATAATTGATATGCCCCTAATTTGTAGCTTGTTGTGATGAAAAATGGGCCCAACCAATTAGGCTCAAACTTTCCCTTACTGTCTGGTTTAGGCACATTCTTCTGATTTTCCTTCAACACCAGTTCCCTGACTTGGAAAGTCCTGCTTCTGATCTTCTTGTTATAACTTCAGTTGAGTCAATTTTGATACACTTGTAGATGGTTCAATGCATTCAAATGCCACTCATCTAATAACTCCATCTCATTCATTCATGAAACTCGATACTCTTCATTCATGATTTGGTTTTGCAGTGATACCCTTAGTTATGGGAGCTCGATCTCGATGGGGAGTATGGCTTCTGATCCATAGACCAGGGAAAATGGGGGTTCCTATGGGTGTGTAGATGCTAGTTCGATAGGCCCAAAGGATGGGATTTAGCTGTAGATGCCAGTCGCGACCTACATCATTGACTATTTTCTTGAGCATTTTCATAATGGTTTTATTTGTAGCCTCAACTTGGTCGTTTCCTTGGGGATAGTATGGGGTGAAAAAATGATGTTGGATTTTGAATTTTTCACATAGGTCACATACATCCTGATTTTTGAATGGTGTCCCATTATCTGAGATAATGGCTTGTGGGACACCGTAGTGGCATATGAGGCAGTTTAGGATGAACTTTGATATTTGCTTTCCTGTTCTATATGTCATTGATATGGCTTCTACACACTTGGTAAAGTATTGAGTGGCGGTTATAATAAACTTGTGGCTACTGGATGAGGTGGGGGTTATTTTTCCAATGAGATCAAGCCCCCACTGTGAAAAGGGTCGTGGTGTGATGATGGGATGGAGCTCTTGAGTTGGTGCATGGATGAGGTCCCCATGTTGCTGACATTGTAGGAACCTTCTGACATAGTCATGTGCTTCTCTTTCCATTGTAGGCCAATAATACCCCATCCTCAATAATTTCTTGGCCAAGGTCATTCCACTCGAGTGTGAACCAAAAATGCCATTATGTACCTCAGTTAAGGTAGTTGATTCCTTAGCATTTAAACAATGTAATAGGGTTCCTTCTATGCTCCTATGGTAAAGGGTATTTCCTAGGATGAAAAACCAAGATGCTTTCTTAAAAAAGGTTCTTTTTAGGCTTGAGGGTAAGTCGGCGGGTAGGACCCCTATTCTCAAGTAGGTATAAATGTCATGGTACTAGGGATCACCGGGACCAACGATTTCACACACAAATTATGACTTTGGGACATCAAATGCAGGTACGAGAAGCTGCTCTACCAAGAATTCATGTTTTGGGATATTGCAAGGGATGTCTAGTAGGGATCCAATGGTTGCCATGGCATCTGTTGCTCTATTGTTTGCTCTGGGAATCTGCTCAAATGTGATATCAATGAATGATTCCTTTAGACTCTCTACCAACTTTTTGTATGGGGTCATTTTATCATCCTTTGTTACTCATCATTCACTTGATTTATTATCAGCTGGGAGTCTCCATATACCCTAAGGGCCATGATGTACCATTGCAATACTACTCTGAGACCTATGGTTAAAGCCTCATATTCTGTAATGTTGTTAGTGCGGGGGAATGCCAATTTGTATAATCTAGGTATATAGTCCCCTTGTGGGGTGATGAAGAAGACACCATCTCTTGATCCATGTTGCATGTAGGAACCATCAAAGTAGAGTTTCCAGTGGTCAACTATGCTGAGATTGAAGATGGATTCATCTGGAAACTCTGATATGAGTGGATTCTCTGAATATATGGGTGCTTTTGCAAGCTGATCTATGATCACTGGCCTTTGATTGTTTTTCATTCCACGTGCTTGATGTCGTATTTAGATAGAATCATGACTCACTTGGCCATCTTTCCTATGAGCATTTCCTTTAACAATAGGTATTTTAGGGGGTCGATCTTGGTGATGAGTTTTATTTTGTGTGCCAACATGTAGTGTCTAATTTTTTGTGAAGCAAACACTACTGCTAGAAAAGATTTTTTGATGAATGAGTAGTTTAACTCATGTCCGAACATTGTGTAGCTGATGTAATAGATGGCCCTCTCTATTCCATTTTCATCATGCTGAGCCAAAAGAGCACTAAGGGTTGTTGTTGTTGTTGATACATAGAGGATTAATGGCTTTCTTGGGATCAGTGGAATGAGGACTGGAGTTGTGAGCAAATATTCTTTGATTTTATTAAAGGCTTCCTCACACTTGTCATCCTACTTGTACGCTACTCCCTTGTGAAGTAGGTGAGAATAAGAGATTTTCTTTTCTACTAGTTGTGCTATGAATCTACGGATGGACTGAAGCCTTCCTTGGAGGCCTCTCATCTGTTTCAATTTTTTGGGTGCCTCCATCTCGAGAATTGCTTTTACCTTTGTAGGATCTATTTCAATACCCCTCATTGACACTATGTATCCCAACAACTTTCCTGACTGTATGCCGAAGAAACATTTCTTTGGATTTAAGTGGACCTTATATTCCTCCATCCTATCAAAAATAGCACTCAAAATTGCTATGTGATCTCTCCTCTTTCTAAAATTTTCTAGTATGTCATCAACGTAATCCTCGACAATTTTTTGGATCATGTCATCAAAGATTAACGTCATGGCTCTTTGGTAGGTGGCCCCAACATTCTTTAGGCCAAATGGCATCATGTTCCAGTAGTAGGTCCCCCATGGAAAAGTAAAGGCTATTTTATGTTGGTCTTCTTTGGCAATCATTATTTGGTTGTACCCAAAAAAACTATCCATTAGATAAAGCATTTCATGTCCTGATATCATGTCTACAATCATGTCGATGTTAGGCAACGAGAAATCATCTTTGGGACCTGCTTTTTTTAGGTCTCTGAAATCCGTGTAGATTCGGATGCCCCCATCAGGTTTTGAAACATGAACCAGATTTGATACCCACTCTGGGTAGTTGATTGGTCGTATGAACCCTGCTTCAAGTAGCTTCTTTAATTCCATTTTGACTAGTACAGAAATCTGAGGATGCATTTTTCTCAATTTTTGTTTGATAGGATTTTGTTCAAGATAGACTGCTATGTGATGGATCACAATCTCTGGATCAAGCCTGGGAATGTTAGCATAGCTCCATGAAAAGTTGAATTTTCTCTCCCTTAAGAAATTTCCTAGGAGCTCTTGTTCCTTTGATAGTAATGAATCTGCATAAAATGTGATGTGTGGTGTCTCCCCTATTCCCAAGTTGACTAGGTTGCATTTTTCGGCTAGAACTGCTATTTTTCCTGATGTAGAGCTTTTAGAGGAAGATTGAGTCCCCCATCCTCGAGTGCCTCAGAGAGGTTTTCAACATTAGATTCATCCTTTTTTTTTACTATTTTTGGGTCGAAGAGTGCCACGGTGTGGTTTTCACTCAAGGACCTAGAGATTATTCTTAATTTTTTGCTTTTGCGACTGAGGGATTCAATCATTTCCCCATAGTATGTAAATGATAAATCCAACTTTATGATCCCCACCTGGAATATTATTCTGTAGTCCCATGAATTTTGAGAGTGCCTCATCATTTTTGAATGTGTCTAGAATTGGTAATTCTTGTTGGTTGTAATCGATGAGCTATGGGTAAACTAGGTTGATTTCATGGTTTTGACTAGTTGACTCAAATGACATAGTACTAATCATGAGAAGGGTGGTGTCCTCGAAAATCATAGGTAGGTTGGTTATGGGATCTTCCTCATCACTACTACTGCAGACATCGGTTATGTCAAATGTGAAATTGTCTAAGGGATGACTAGTGGATACGAGCAATTGAAGGATGGTTATCATTTGCTGAGGAGTTTTGACTTTCTTAACCGGGGGATTTTGGCCACGTATGGTTATGCTCAAAGGGGTACATCCAAGGCCAATATTTTGCATTCACATCTAAGGAATGATGGGTATTAGAATCCCATTTTCATTTTGTCCAAGCTTCCTATTTCTATCATAGCCCATTGTGAGCATCATTTGTAAGCTTTTACTACTAACATCTATAGGCAGATTAGTTGTTGGTCTATTATCTTGGTATAGGAGATGGGATGGGTCCTCTTCTATTATCTCTCAACCTAGATCTCCCCAACTTTGGAGGCTGGAAGAGCTTGTTGTGAATGTTTGGAATGATGAAGCATCATTTGATTGTGGTCATCTTCATGACCTAGGAGATTGTGGTAACTCTCCTAACACAAAGACATTCTTTCAAATTGTATAGTGTCCACACCCATTGTCCTAGATAATAACCTTGATGTCGGAGATGGCAGGGATGGTGGGTGTCTCTATTGCAGAAGTGGAGGTGAGAGTAGTTGGATCAATATATGGAGTTGATGGGCCTTCATCATTCTTTGGCACTTGGGGGATTTTGTAATATTTGGATTCTAGTCTCTTGCAGTAAGAAAATGGTTCAGGATCCCCATGTATAGTGACCTCTTAGCCTTGGTATATGAATTTGACACATTGGTGGAAGTTTGATGCCACTGCTTGCATTGCATGGATCCACGGACACCCCAGGAGAATGTTGTAAGGAAAATCAAGGTCCAAGACCTGACAAGTATTTTCCATAATTGTTGGCCCTACTTGAATAGGGAGTTGAATAGTGCCCTGAGACACTCTTTCTTGATCATCGTAAACCTTGATTGTGATGCCTTTTCCTTTTTCAATGGAATCCTTTGAGATTCCTAGATTCTTTATGAGCTTGAGGGAATAGATGTTTAAACCTACACCTCCATCCACCAAGACTCTCTTGACTTTATTCTTATGCACTAGGACCTCCAAGTGGAGTGCACGACTGTGAGATGGTTGGGAGAGAAATTCCTGATCAGAGAATGTAAGAAGATTTGGGGTAATGTTGTTTCCAACCATAGCTTGGAATTGTTCAGTATCAAGATCCATGGACATGGTGGATGAGGATAATGCTTCTTCTTCAAGGATATTTTTATGGGATGATGATATCTTTAGTAACTCCATGATGGAGATCTGAGCTGGGGTTCTTTTCAACTAATCAAGGAAATTATAGCCACTAGGAATGGATCTCGGGTCAGAAGTGGGTGAATCTAGGAGGCTGAGATGACCCTGCAATTGTAATTTTTCCACCTCTTGTGGTGACTCCACAATCAACGTGGGCTCCTTTGATGGTGATAACAGTGCAATACTCATCTAGGGATGCAACAACATGGTCATATACATGACTAAAACTTTTGAATGTTCCCTTCCCCTTATCATTGTTATTGTTCCCTTTGTTGTTATGATTGGAAATCAGATTCGTGTAGATTTTGAGATTCTGATTTCTCATTGGCTGCTCCACATTTATGATTTTTTAATCAATGAGGTCCTGGATTAGGTTTTTTAACCTCATGCAACTATTAGTGGTGCACCCTTTGATTTTGTGAAAGTCACAGAGCTAGTTTTCATTGTACTAGGGTGGTTTCACTTCTGGTTCCTAGTAATTCTCATAGATGGGAGCCTTGATGAGGTTTTCATTTATCAATTTCTTCATGATGACCTCGAGTGGTTTCCCAAGGGCAGTGTACTTCCGCTTGGTGGGATTTTTGTTTCTCGAGGGTGGTCCCCCTTGATTATTTAGGTTATTAACTTGATTTTTGGTTGGTTGGTGTTGTGATACCGCATTGGTTTGGGTGTTGTTTCGATCATTGTTTTGCAGTTTTTGGTAGGTTTGGGTGTTTTTCCTCAGAGCACTAATCACAACCTTAACATCAACCACACCATCGTTTGTGATATTTTTGTTCCTTTCCCATGTGCAAGGTTTCTCATTATAGCTGTTGGATGGGTGATTGTTTTGTTGTTTTGGATATGTGGGTGTCCCTCCCTATGAAATAAGGGCTCATTCAATGTTAAGCACCTTTGAGATCAATTGATTGTATGTGGTGATCACTTGCACTTTGAGATGGAATGCCAAGGATCATTCAAGATTCGAGATGATGGTACAAACTTGTTCTTCTGGCATGACCCAATTGCTCCTATTGGCCTTGGATCACCATCATTGTAGGAATGAAGCAAATGATTCATTCTTTCCTTGTTTAAGAGCTGATAGTTCCTCTAGACTGACATCCATATCAATATTGGAGGCGTATTTTTTTATGAATGCGTCTACTATCTCTTGGAACTTTTTGATTCTTGGAGGAAGGTGAGAGAACCACTCCATGGCGTGGCTGACCAAACTTTTAGGAAATAGCCACATTAGATATGTATCATTGTATGCGACTTCCATGCAATGAACCTGGAATTCCTTGATGTGAACTTTAGAGTTTCCCATCCCATGGTATTTATCAAATTTGGGGATCTCAAATCCCTTTGGGAATGGTTTCATTACAAGGCTCTTGTCAAATAGATAGGGACACAAGTTGTTGGGTGTATTTATGGTTTTCCCTAATTGAAGATCAAGTACTTGTGGAGTAACTTGATTTATGTTGCTACATCATTTTGCGGATCAGGGGGTGGGATGAGGGTGTTATGGGGTAGTTCACTTTTTGGAGGGATGGGTGGATTGGTTGGTGTGTTGGTGGATGGTGCTTGCACATTCTACTATGCCAAGTATGCTTGTACTTGCTATTGTATCAACAACGCTTGTTATTGATCCTATTGTTGTTGTGCTAATAGTGTATGTTGTTGAGCTTGCTGCTATTGTTGTACCAACAATGCTTATTGTTGGGTTGCTAATTGGGCTACCTCTTGCTGCTCTTGGTATTGTTTCAATGCTTGCTGGTATGCTTGTTGTTGTGTGAGGTAATTTGCTTGTACTTGTGTTTGTGCTTGTGCCTGCACCTATTGAGCTTGGTACTGGGCTTGAGCTTGCGCTTGTGCTTGAGCTTGTTCCTATGCTTAGGCTTGTGCTTTTTGGGCATCTTGTGTGGCTTGAGCGACTTGGGTGGCTTGAGTTACTTGCGCAACTTGGGCAACTTGTTGTTGTTGTAATAGAGCTTGGGCTTCAACAACCTTTTGTGCTTGTTGTGTAGCTAATTATGTTTGCATTTGCTGAGCGGCTTGAGTGGCTTGTGCGGCTTGTGTTGCTTGTGCTTCTTGTTGTGCAACTAATTGTGTTTGTGCTTTTTGAGCGACTAGTTGTGCAGTTTGTCATTTTTGGATTTACTAAAGTGCCTTTTGATAGGTAGCTTATTGAGCAGCTTGTAATGCAATGCTATATTGGCTTGATGTATTTGTATTTGGTGGTGGATATGGTGGTGGTGGATTTGGTATATTGTTTGTTGTTGTGGTGAGAGGCATCATCGTATTGATGATTGGGATTTGGGTGGTGGATGGTGTGATTGATGTGCTTGGTCCTTGAGAGACCATGCATGTTTTGAGATACTTGGGGGATGGTTAATGATGTGATGGTGGTGGCTTGCGTTATTGTGATGGTTTCCATATGTTGTTACGATGTTGATGACAAGATGGGAGGATTCTGTATGATATTTTGATTAATGATCGGAGGGTTGATTTGATTTTGTTGATTGACATTTGGTAAAGGGGGAAGCCCTAAACCAAGAGGTGATATGGATATTGATGGAAAGGGGGGATTGGTGGAAATGTGAGTGGCATACTCCCTTGGGGAAATGATGAAGATGTAGGGTCAAAGATGCCCCCTGGTCCAAATAAGTCACTCTCTCCTTGCAAGGTTATGGGGAGAGAAGTTTGAGGTGTTGCGTGAAATGATGATGATGGGTCATTACAATCATGAAAGGTAAGGGGGACATATGGATGCGATGGATTGCCCCAAGATGGTGTTTGCATCCAAATCTTGATTATTCACAAGGGGGTGTGTTTGTAATGAATTAAGAAATGCACTCCCCTTGTGAACAATGGGTTGATTTGGAGCAATGGATGATGTAATTTGGGGGATGGGTTGAGTGATGCTTTGGAATGGAGGTGTAGATGAGATTGGGGGCATGGATGAAATTGGAGGCACGACCCCGAAAGGTGGTTCCACAATGGTTCTCACATTGAAATCGGAAGGGAGTTTAGCCCCTTGTTTTGCTAATTCAAGCATGTATAGTGAGGGATTGAGTCTCATCACGATGTTGATGATTCTATGATTCTCAAGGTTTTGGACCATCTTGGTGATCTCATCTTGTGTCATTCTGAAGGAATTATTAGTGATATCCTCTACTTGACCTTCCTCTTGAGGATTTTGTGATGATGAAGGAAAGTTAGTTAGAGGATTGCTTGATCCAACGGGTTTCATCTCAGAATTTTTTTGGCTTAGGTCACTTGAAGTGGATGTTTCTTTGTTGGCTTCCATGTTCCTCTTGTGTTGAGATCTAGTTTGCACCATAAAATATGGATCAATTTTCAAGAATGTGTGAATAAATCTCTAATTCTTTGGATTGATATAACTCTAGGTACAAAAGAGAAAATTTAGGATTATTTAAGGATCAAAGGTATGCTGGTGAAATGCGTGAACATTGGGTGATATGGATGATTTAAACTCTTAGAAGATATTGAGGGAGATGCTAGACTTTTGGGACTTTCTTGGATTTTGGATTTTGATTTGATTTGATTCTTGGATTTTAGGATTCTTGGATTTTGATTTTGACCTTGATTTGTTGATTGTTTTGGATTGATTTTGATTTTTGGATAATGAACAAATGGATCCCAAGATGTTCGATGTTATCTATAGGATAGATTTTCTCACAAGATGATAATTTGACCAAGTGTAGGGAGAAGGATGCATCTACCCACACCTAACCAAACAAGATGATTTGATGATAATTCAACTAAGCATATGGAGAAGGGTGCATCTACATATACCTAGCTAAAAAAGATGATTTTGAAGTTTGATTCAAGGATTTTTGATTCATGGTTTTTCCAAAAAGTCTAGCATGAAGGATGATTTCAAGATTTTCAAGAGTTTGTTGGTGAGATGATTTTGGTTTGATGTTTGAAAGATGGATGAAGGTCTGAATTTGATCCTATGTGCACCTAAAAAGACTCTTGCTTACAAGACCTCGGTGTTGAAGAACATTCTTTCTCTAAACAAGGTGTTCAAATTCCCAAAAAAGATTTGGATTTTGAAAATAATAGAACGAGTACAAGCCGAGATTGTTTCTTGAAGTTTTTTTGTAAAAGTTAAAAAGCATTCTTCATGTGAATTCATATAGCGTTGAGAGACACTTTTGATGATATTTTGGACTAAGAGCTTTTGACTTTGGTTTCCATATTTTGATCTTACATGAAATCATTTGAGACACATGTGCGGGATTCAATTGTTCTTAGCTTTGCTTAGTGAGTTCTTTTTACCACAAACAATTCTTGATTTTGAGCTAGATGTCTAATGTCTTAACTTCTTATCATCCCACAAAGTATATTATGTGGAATTTAAATGAAATCAAGGAAAAAGTTACCTATTGTTGACTTTAGTAAGGAAATCAAGATGTAAATCCAAATGTTTAGAAACCTCTAAGGATATAATCCCTAGGGCAAGAAATAACACTTGAATTTTGTCAAAGATATTTGCTTCCTAAAGGGTTTGGAATTTGATGAAAAATGTTGAATGTTTGTTTTCCCAATGTTTACGAACAAACAAAGTGTTTTGATTTCAAAAACATGTACAACCCTATGGCTATGAAAGACTGTATTTGTTCAATCCCCACTTGGATAAGTCTAGCTACACCTACTTTCAGCGGATGGTTATATGCTTGACCACACAGGCTCCCCCTTATAGTGCACTCACTTCTCGGGTCAGCCAAGCATCAATACCCATGAATATCCCATAACATACTTTCCATTTCTACTAAAATCTATAAAAGTGTGGGGCGGCTTCAAAACAACTATTCTTGCACCAACAAATAGATCAAGGATTTTGGCCTTTTCTAAACAAGGGTTTTAATGTGGGCATTCTGTTCGTGGGGGACCATCCACGCAGCAAGAGACCATTGCTTCCCTTCTCATTGAAATAATCCTTGTGATATTGTCCTTTGTTCCAATATCCACACTTATATCCTGGGTGGAAGTTGCTTGGATTTAGCATGTTCCTAGTTGGGTCGTTCCCTTGGGTGAGTACTTTTTCCCAAAAGGCAGGCCCTCTAAGATAAACAAAATCAATAAAACATATTCATAACTTGATCAATATTTGTTGCAAACCAAAGAGAGAGAATGTATGCAATATTCTCCACTCACACTCACAAAATTTGTTCAATTTTAAAATCCAAATTGAAGTTTGTGGGTAATTACTTACGCAACTTAATGTCACCAAAAGGCCTTTTGATTCTCAAGATCACCGTGAGGCATGAGAGAAGTACATACATCCTTTTAATGATATTACTTTGAGTAAGTAATTACAAAACAAAGAAGAACTTGTTCATTTTAAATCCACAAAGCAATAATTTGATTCTTTTTAGTGCACCAAAGTGAAATGTGGAATTTTCCTTGTTCAATTGTTAATACTCAAACCAAATCTAGCGAGTTTGTCCTAAAGTTTATTTTAAGCCCTTTGTAGAAAATAAAAATAAAAATTGTATTGCTCTTTTTAGATCCCAAAAGAAATTTAGTATGTCCTAAGAGCATGAAAAGAAACAAATCCTTAAGAGAGATTATGGATTCTCTAAGAGTGTTCAACAAACACTAAAGTGTTCAAAAACACTTGATATCATGAGATAATGATGTCGTTTCCACTAGGTTCTTTTTCTTCACCTTTGATTAAGCCCACATACAAAAAACCAATTAGAACTACAAAACAAAAGTTAGGAAGGCAACTAATAACCTAGATGATCAAAACTAAAAAAAAACATGTTATAAAAAAACTAAAATTTCACTTTTTACTTCCCTTCAGCAGTGGAGTATGCATAGGCGGTGCAGTTTGAGGAATCTAGTGGTGCTATATGGCGTCACTAATTCTACACGTGTCACTCTGTAGCAAAACAAAGAGTGTGATTGCATCAACTTTTTGCACAATGGTGCAGTTTGAAATTTGAGAATTCCAGCACGTGAGAATGGAACCAACGGTGTAGTTTAGAAATTTAAATTCTGGGCGGGAGAGACCAAGCGTTGTAGTTTGCAGTTTGAAGTGGTGATATATAGCGATGCTAGTGTGGTAGTGGTTTTGTATGGCGATGTTGGTCTACTAACGGTGCACTTCACTATAGACACACAAAAATAGAAAAAAGCACAAATTTTTTGATAAAAACGTGATTTAAATTTGAGATTTTCCCTCCTAGTGCCAAAATGTAGAACCAAGATCCTAGTACCTGCAAAGCACAATAAACAAACACATAATTAGATCCAATGTAAGCAAGAATCGAGATTCCCCATGAAATCCATTAGCAAAGCTCAAATTAGTAAATAAAATGAAGAACACAATGAGAAAGCAATGAAATACTAATTAAGCAAGCAAACTCTTGATCCCATGGGGGAATTGGTGCCAATTTGATGTGACAATTGGCCCTTTCCCAACTCCTATGATGCAATGTTGATGAGTGATGAAGGTTGATCCACTTGGTGATTGCTTCAAATTATCTCCATGGAGAAAACCTGCAATAACCTAGCTATGCCTTGATGAAATTGATGAAAATGCTAATGCTTGAAGATAAAAATGAGTATAGTAAGTTTGCTCAAATTTTGGATGATCAAATGAGGAGAGAAACCCCTTATTTATAGAAAGACAAGATGGAAGAGTGCCCAAAATGAAGCAATGTGGGACTAACTTTCAACCAATGGCCAAGTGCCACTTGTCAATATGTGAATGGGCCAAGGATGTGCACATTTTGATGATTGTGCCCATAATTGCAATTAGGTGGAATTTGAAAATAGTGAAATGACATGTAAGAGGGAAAAAGGAATGACTTAAATGCCACTTGGCTCAATGCACAAGGACATGTAAGAAGGAATGAATGTCTTGTTGGAAGGACAAAGTCCACTTGGAGGGAATTCAAATTTGAAGGAATATTCTCTAAAGATGCCAAGTTGAGAGAAAATAGAGATTTAATAAATGAATTAAATGTATTTTCATGTGCAAGTGGCAAAAGCTAGAGGATGGCACATAGATTAGGATTAAATTAATCAAGGGTTAATTAATTTAATGAGGGATTAGATGATGTGACCAATTGATTTAGATTTATGGGTTGACTTAAATAAAAATATGAGAAGAATATGATTTGGATTTAATTAAATAAATTATTTTGATTTATTTAATTAAAGGGGATGATGTTAGATTAAATCAAATAAGGTTTAATTTATTTAATTTAATAGGTAGATTTTAGAGATTAATTAAATAAAATTGATTTATTTAATTAAATAGAAATCTAGGGTTAATTAAACCAAATTGATTAATTTAATTAACAAGAGAGAATGACTTAATCAGATAAAATGATTATTTATTTAATTAAGGGACGAAGAGTGATGATAAGCTAAGAAGGTGATTTAGGATGAAACGGTGTTAGTTAATTGGGATCAAGTATGTTGGTATATTTTCTATGGCTACACCCTCAAACCCCCACTAGGGCATGTGCCCCCTAGAACCCTCCACTGTGGGGATGAACCCCTTGAACCCCATAGGGGGGTACCCCCCTTATACCCCCTTACGCTCACCTATCAATAGTAAACCTTTTATAATTGGAAGGTTATTTCACATTTTCTCTACAAATCACCCACTTGTCAAACACCTTGCAAGAGCAATGAGAGGGAGTATAAACATTGTCTCTTAATTGATCATATGATTAGTTAAAGAATCAAAAATATTCATTGAAGTCTCTAACTTAACCAACTTCACCCTATCATCCTCGACCATAGCTATAACAAAATAATATTGTACATCATGTGCTTGGTTCTAGCATGAAATTTGCACTCTAACTATCATAATAAATTGTCATTGCACCTTATTTTATTCCAAAATTTGAACATAATCTCTTAATCTAAATGGATTATTTACAAGCATGAGTAGTTTCCATATACTCAGCATCAATAATGGAAAAAGTAACCATAGCTTGTTGAATACTCATCTAGCTAATTACACCACCAAATAAAGTAAACACATAAACACCAGTGAATTGTCTGCTCTCAAAATCACCTACTCAGACTAAATCCACATAACCATGAATATCAAGAGAAATTTTGTCTACTATCAAATTACCATAATAACACAAGGAATACTTAGAGGTACCCCACAAATATCTTAAGACTCTTTTAATTGCATCCCAATGAACTCTACCAAGATTAGACATATATCTAGAAAGAACTCCCACTACTTGGGAAATGTATGGTCTAGTATAGACCATAGCATACATCAAACTACCAACTACACTTTGGTAAGGAACTTTACTCATATCTTCCATCTCTGATGAGGATGTTGGATAATTTGAAATAGATAACTTTGTTCTAGCTAAAAAATATCACACAATGGTCTATAATCATGCATATTAAAACTCTGTAAAACTGAATTAACATACTTACTCTAGCCAAATCATAGCTTTTGTTCACTCTATCTCTTCTAATTTCCATCCCAATAATTTCTTAGTTACACCAAGATCTTTCATTTCAAATTTAGCTACAAGTTGAGACTTTAGTTTTGAAATCATTTGTTTCCCTTTACCAATAAATAACATATCAACATATAATATAATAAATAGGAAACAATCACATCAATTTTATAATAAGCATAGTGATCTAATATAGAACACTCAAATCCCAAACTCAACACATATGTATCAAATTTCTGGTACCACATCCTAAAACTTTGTTTGAGGTCATACAAAGCATTCTTTAATTTACAAACCAAATCAATTTTAACTTTCACCATGTAGCGTTCTAGTTGTGTCATATAAATACCCTCCTCCAAATCACCATGAAGGAAATCCCTTTTGCAACCAAACTTTCTTAGTACTTATCAATACCTCCATCTGAACCAATGTTTTTTAAAGTTGCAATTTCTTCAACCATAGCAATCTTCTATGATTTTATATCATTCATATCCAATGCCTCTTCTACAAATATAGGTTCATAAATATTAGTATTTAAAGTAAAAATATATGTCCAATCATTAGGTGAATACCTTTTAGGTGGTTGTCTATTCCTTGTAGACCTTCCAAAAATCTAAGTTGGAGGATCTTCCTCCTCTTCTTAAGATTTAGAGCTAGATGAGCTCTCCATAACTTGTCTATTTAGGCATCTTGATTCAAATTTTTTTTGGTGTAGAGGGAATTTGAATCACATCTTCATGTTTAGTTTGTTCTAGCTGTAATGTTACTATATATTACCTTCTACATGATATGATCCAAAAGCTTATATCATTTTACACCATAACTGTATCTGATGATGATACATTTCACATCTTTGTTCTCCAACTTTGTTTGCTTCTCCTTTGGCATGTTTTCATGTCTCGCAACCAAAAACTCTAATATGTTGCAGTAAAGGCTTGTGACCTAACCATGTCTCTATAGGTTTCTTATAAACAACAGTTGACGTAGGATACATGTTAATCAAGTAACAAGTAGTAACAAAAACTTTAGAGAAAAAGATTTGATCTAAACAAGTACCACTCAACATACTTCTAGCTTCTCCATTATTATTGATGAGCCTAGTTTTTGGTCTAATTTTGGGTAAAATCTATAGTTTATTTGCTAATAGATGTCATGGAACTTGATGCTTAAGTGTTGGTATTGGAATAATGTTTCTCTCAAACCATTGACATTTTACAATATCCTATCTCTGCAAGTTTTAATGAAATTTGGCATAATATGTGGGTTATCTATATTGCTTTTGCATGTGATTAATGAATGTTTCTTAGAGTGGTTATAGATGTGTAATTATTATGCGTATTGACTTTTTCATGCAGATTTAATGAGCTAAGTTGAGGAAGACACCGCCAGCTGGGCATGCACCATAACATCTAGCTGAGGAATCACTCCAAGTCAAAGGAAGCTAACAACAAAGATTATTCATGCAACTGAGCGTAACCACCTTGTAGTGGACCTTAATGATCAAGCATGCATGGGTGTTACTACTGTATTGAATTTGCACTTGAATTGCATGTCTGATTAGATTCTTTGCATGCGTAACTGCCATCGCTCCACTTTCCCCTATTTTCCCTAAATGGCATCCTCCCAGTCATGGAGCTGACTACCCTGTTTAGCTGTAGTATAAATAATAATTTGATGCTCCTTCCTCAGGAGTTGCACGATTTGATATTGTACTCGCATTCTCTAGTTTCAACAATATAGATACATTACGCTTTGTATGCATGATTTACAGTGAATGAAATAAAATCTTGAGTTTGAGCATCTAAGTTCTTGTTAGTTTAGAGGATACTTATCCAAGGGGGCCCACTTGGTAAGTAATATGTCTTCTTAGTTTAGCATTAGCTTAGTATTACTTGTTTTTTAGTGCTTAGTTAGACATATAGCATCGACTGTTCCTACAGCCACTAGAATTCCATTTTGTGACTGTTCCTGCAGCCAAAGCAGACAGAGTAGTTTCCTGTTTGTTGTTCAGATTTCCATTCTTGTTCTACATTTCAACTTAGCATAGTTGTTGGTTGATGTTCAACATTTGTTTCATTTTTTTCCAGCAATTTACTTTCAGTATTGTGTTTCTTAGCCATAGAATGCAATGGCTACTTGAGCCCCTAGTGCACATACTGTGCAAACCCATTTCAAGTCCACATCCCTGGGTTGAAAAGTTAGATGCACCTTCATGATGATTGAATAGCTATTTAGGTTAGATGTCCAATCTTTGAATCATGACTGTAAAGGCTTACTTATTAAATCATTGTAGGAGGCCAACATTTTTGGCGCCGTTGTCGGGGATGGTGTCAAGCTAGGAAGTCTTTTGGAGTCATTGGTAGTTTTTCTTGTTGTAGTGTTTTTGGAATTTGTTCTTAGCATATCCTCATTTAGGAAGCAATGACCCCCTTATTTTTACCAATTCTTTGTGTGAGCTGACTGATAGTGGGTAATACCGCATGCATAGAGGAAGGAGAAGGGATGCTTATGGGATATTTCTTCCTAACAATCCACGTCCATTCTAGCTAGTTGAGTACCAACACCTATCAGAATAAGAAGAAGAAGAAGATCCACACCCCTTTGTTGATGCATATCCTGATCTGACTAGCTATGAAGTCTCCTCTAAAGATCAAAATCAACTTAAAAACCCCTTTGTTTTGGAACCACATCAAGCAGGCATGGGTGATGCAAATAGGAATAGACAGAACAAACCGACTTTTCCTTTCCCCATTTCCCATCAAAATGAAGTTGACAAAATCAAGAACATTCTTGCCTCAGCACTCCCCAAGTTTTATGGACTTGTGACAGAAGATCTTGATACATTCTTATTTGAGTTTTACATACTCTACAGGAGTTATGATTATACCACTGATGCCCATAGGCTTAAGTTATTTCACACCACTTTGAAAGAGGTTGCATTAAGATGGTTCATGAGCCTATGCAAAGATACTGTGGAAACTTGGGAAGACATGAAGACAAAATTCCTTGAGAAATACAAGGAATATTGCATGGGTAGTGACATGAGAGGAGGTGACATTTTTAGGATGCAGCAGAAGGAAGATGAGAGCTTGGAATACTACATTGCAAGGTTTTTTTTTTGCTTACAAAAATATCCACACCATGCACTTAATGATGACTCACAAAAGTTGCTTTCCTGAGAGGAATTAATGAAAGTTGCACTAATGCCTTAGATCTCATGGCAGGAGGATATATCTCTCAAATCCCTTGGGAGGATATCAAGAAAATATGCCAAAATTACTCTAGGGCAGCTTCAAAGAAAGGGATAGCTTATCAATCTTCCATGGGTAAGTCAACTACCGGTGGAGTTTCAAGAATGGAGATAACTCATTTGTTGGCTGACCTCGAGTAGGACATTATCAAAAATCTAGCTACTCAGCTGGATACACTTCAAGCCAAGAAGAAGCAAGAGGAGGCAGAGACAATGCTGGCAGAGTATTGCCCTCACTACAGACAAAAGAAGGACTATAGATGCAAGATAGTAGCTAATCCTGAAAGCAAGCATATCTCACTTGAGTTCAAGCCAATTTAGATTAAGGAAGACCAAGTCTACTATGTTGCACAAAGGAATCCTTGGGATCCTAGACAAGGTATGCCACTGGATCCACTATCCTATGTTGGGCCATATTTGAACTCTTATTCATCTGGTAACCAATGGTAGCCCCCATATCCACCCAATTATGGAGGATATCCACCATAACCTTGGAGTAACACTCCAAATGCTTGGTCCAGTCATCAAAATTCTCCACCCTAGTGGAAGCAACCTTAGGGAAATTGGTAACAATTTCAAGAGCATTGGTAACCACCTCTAGGAAATTGGCAGCAAACAAATCAATGGAGAGGAGGACAACAATGGCCTACCCAGACAACCGGCTACATGCAACCACCTTCTCAGCCCCAACAACCTGCTATAATTCCTCCACCTACTAATCCAAGCTCAAATGCACCTAAACCCACTCATCTACCAGCTCATCCCACACCCAATCCAAATAACAAACCATAATAGCAGCTTGCATACTCTGCTGATTCAAATCAATTCCCTCCATATGCTGTGAGTGTAAGTGACATCCACTTGCATTCAGGAACTACTCTATCATCCCCTTCCAAGCCCATTATCATTGAACTTCCTATGGAAGAGGAAGAGGAGCCTCTGAATGATCCCATTCAATCAAATGCACCTAAAAATCTTGAACCAATTCAAGTCAAGCAGACTGAACAAGAACCACCATTTCCTCAGAGGTTGGAAATTTCCAAGGAGAAAGAAGAAGAGGATACCACTTTTGACTTCTTGGATCAGCTAAAGCATATATGTGTTTAGATACCCCTATTTCAGGCCATAAAGGATGTTCCAATCTATGACAAAGCTATCAAGGAAGCTTGCCTCAAGAAGCCAGGAAGAAAGAAGAAAGACCCAACTACATTCCATGTGGTGGGTCAATTACCTGACATCATGTTGGGAAAAGTGACTATTCCCAAGTACAATGACCTAGGCAATCATGTGGTAGCAATTTTCATAAATGAGATTTAGGTAAAGAATGCTCTAATTGATTTAGGGGTAGCAATAAATGTAATGACCAAAGACATACTACAACAACTAAATTTTGCAAGCATGATATCTACTCCTACTGTCCTACAACTTGCAAATAGCTCTACTGTTAAGCCTGATGGTATAGTGGAGGATCTTGTAGTAGTTCTAGACTCCTGGGAGTACCCAATAGATTTTATGATTCTTTCTCCCAAGGCTACACTAGGCGGGTATCCCATTATTATTGGAAGGCCTTGGTTGGAAACTGCAAATGCATACATTGGATGTTGGTCAAGTGACGTGACCATTTTAGATGGCAGGAGTACTAAAAAGTTTGTTTTTTATCTGCCTGCTCAACCATCTCATAATGAAGATGATTCTGTATGGCCACAAGTTGGTGAAGAGGCTGAAGAAGTTAACTCTATGGTGCAACTTATGATACTAGGAAAAACCTCTTTTGTGCATCTCCAAGATGAGGATGAAGTATTGGCTAACATCATTCAGAATCATTGTGAAGTGGAGGAAGCATCATCCTCTCATCCTACTACTTCGATCAAGACACTTATGCATGCTCTTCCTGCAACCATTGTTCTTGCAACCACTCTTCCTATAGATACTCTTCTTGCAGATGTCCTTCCTGCAACCACTCTCTCTGTAGACAATTTTTTTGTAGCAATAGGTATGTCCCATACATTGTTGCCATATGAACTAAAGGTACCATGTGTTACTGAAGCAACCATGATAGAATTAACTACATGAGTACAGGTGTCAAAAGGAAGATATTTGAATGTTAATAGAAAATTGAATGAAGAGTAGCAACTGTTATTGGAAAATATATTGATGACCCATCAGTATGCATTCGCATGGGATTATCATGATATGAATGGATTGGATCCTAAACTTTGTACCCACAAAATTTATATCAAAGATGATTGCACTCCAGTGAGAAAACCACAAAGAAGGATTAACCCTGCACTAAGAGAAATTGTGAAAGGAGAACTGCAAAAATTACTAGATGCAAGATTTATTTACTGCATTTCTGATAGTTAGTGGGTATCTCTATTAGTAATTGTGTCCAAGAAAGGATGGAAATGGCGAGTTTGTGTTGATTATAGGGAACTCAATGCTGCCACCAAGAAAGATCACTTTCCCTTACCCTTCATTGATCAAGTTCTGGATACACTTGCAGGGAAGCAATACTTCTCTTTTCTAGATGGATTCAACGGCTACAACCAAATACAAATTGCACTAGAAGACTAGGATAAGACCACTTTTACTTGTCCCTGGGGGACCTATGCTTATTCGATGCTCCCATTTGGCTTGTGCAATGCACCTGCAATTTTCTAGAGGGCAGTCATTGGCATATTCTCAAAAATTTTGCATGATTACATGGAGATTTATATGGATGACTTCACCACTTATGGTGTTGATTTTAATCAAGCATTGGAGAATCTCAAGAGAGTCCTACAAATATGTGAAGACCATAAATTTTCCTTAAATAGTGAAAAGTTCTTCATTATGATGCAAGAGGGTGTTGTTCTTGGCCACTACATCTCCCACAAGGGAATCCAAGTTGATCCTGCAAAGATTGAGGTAATCAAAAATCTGCCTACACCTACAATACAGAAGGATGTTAGAAGTTTCTTGGGTCATGTAGGATATTATAGGTGATTCATCAAGTATTTTAGCAAGGTAGCAGTACCATTGTATACCCTTCTCACTAAATATGTTGAATTTCAGTAGACTAAAGCTTGTGATAGCCTTTTCTAACTTGAAGGCAACTTTATCTCATGCCCCTGTACTCAAGGGACCCAACTGGGAACTCCCTTTCCACATCCACACTGATGCATCAAATTATGCCATAGGAGTAGTCTTAGGACAAAAAGAGGGAGCTGTTGAACATGCTATTTATTTTGTCAGCAAAAATTTGTAAGGAGTTGAATTCAATTATACAGTGACAGAGAAAGAAATGTGGGCAGTAATCTATGCACTGAATAAATTCATACATTACATAATGGGCTACCAAATCTTTGTGCACACTGATCATGTAGCCATTAGCTACCTTATGAATAAACCTTTGATCACAAGTAGATTGGAAAGATGGTTATTGTTAATGAAGGAGTTTAATATAATCATTGTGGATAAGCTAGGGAAATCTAATGTTGTTGCATATTTTCTTTTAAGGTTAACTACATTAGAAGACAATCAGCCCATAGATGACTCTTTCCCTAATAATCATCTATTCTCTCTTAGTGTACAAACACCCTGGTATGCTGATATAGCCAATTAATTGGTCACAGGTAGAATTCCTTCTCACTTCTCCCCAAAAGAGAAAAGGGCGCTTATTGAAAAATATTTTCCTTTCTCTTGAATTGTTGGATGTTTATTTTATACTAGACCAGACCATGTCATGAGAAGATGTGTAAGAGAAGATGAGACATATGAAATTTTGAATGCATGTCACAATGAACCATGTGGAGGACACTTTTCACCCAAGAGGACAACAATGAAGGTTTTGAAAACAGAGTATTACTGGCCAACACTCCACAAGGATGTAGGAAGGTATACTAGAAGATGTGATAGGTGTCAAAGAATGGGCAGACCAACTAGATCTAATGAGATGCCACTATGCCCTAAGGTAGTAATCACTCCCTTTGACAAGTGGGGATTGGATTTCATAGGACCAATTGACCCTCCATCAAATGGTAAGTCTTACATATTAGTATGCATTGATTATATAACAAAATGTGTAGAGGTTAAGGCCATGAAGCATGCAAGAGATAACAAGGTTGTAGATTTTCTTAATGAAGAGATTTTCATAAGATATGGAGTCCCCAAAGAGATAGTAACTAATCGAGGAGCTCAATTCACATCAACTCTTGTTGCAACACTAATTAATGAGTACAACATAAGACACAAGAAGTCTACCCCTTATCACCCCCAGGCTAATGGCCAAGTTGAAGTGACAAACAGATATATTGAAGCCATTCTGACCAAAATAGTAGCCATCCATAGGAAGGATTGGGCAAACAAATTACCAAAAGCTATTTGGGCCTATAGGACAACATGGAAAACAACTACAGGCTTCACCCCATTTGAGTTGTTATATGGAAAGACAACTATGATTCCCGTTGAATTTGAATATAAGACTCTACGAACTGCAGTGGATTTGGGGATGGATATTTCTGAAGCATAGAAAGAAAGAATCATGCAGCTAAATACTTTGGATGAAATAAGAAGAGAAGCCCTACAACATACAAAAGTAGTGCAGAATCAGATAATCAAGTGGCATGACAAATTTATCAAGGACAAGAAATTCAAACCAGAAGATTGGTCCTTTCTCTATGATTCCAAATAGCAGGACAATGTGGGAAAGTTACAGATAAGGTGGCTAGCACAATATGAAGTTGTTGAGGTATTTCCCAATGGAGTTGTCCAACTCACCACCATTGACCCTATCAGATTCAAATTGCTTGTCAACAGTCATTTCCTCAGATTATACCACAAACCATCCTCTAAAGAAGAGTTCCTGCAGCAATTCACTCAGTATTCAACACTCGATCTTCCTGTAGCCGAAGGCAGTGGACCTAGTGTCCCTCCTTTTTCCTAAGGAATGTACTTTTCATAATAAAGACTTTCACTTGCGTGGAAGTCCATTTCTTCATCATCCACCCATCCACCCATCCATCACCACCTTTCTCTCTCTTCGATCACTTCATTCCACCTCACCTCATTCCACTTCATCTTCATTTATTGCTCAATTCATTCTCCAACAAGGCGAGTGTTACTTTATTAGTGATATTTGCAAAAAATCTTCCACACATTCAAGTATGTGCACATTAATTGCTATCTTTAATCATCTTTTAGGAGTGCTCATTTAATCACTGTACATTAGTATAGATGTCACATAGATGCCATCATTACTTGTCAATCACCACTCCCATCTCACATGTGTAGAAACATGTCTAAATTTAGGTTGGGGGGAGGGGAATGAAAATGATGCAACTATTTTGTGAATTTATTGCCCATGTGTCAATTCATACTAGGCTATGTCAAAAATTTGAAATGAGTTGATTTGAAATTTGAGTGAGAGGACCGATTGCATGTTTGAAGTGATAGTAATTGCAACCGCCATTTCTTCCTATCATGATTCTCTCTTATCACCCCTTTTCTTGCCATTATTGACCCTGTCGAAATCTTGAGTTGAAGAGCCATAGTAAAAAAACAAAAGGAAAGAAAATCAGTTGGTAGTAGCACTAGAAATTTAGTAGGGTGGTATTGGAAAGAAGGGGAATTGCAAGAAAAGAAGTTGCAAAGCATTTGTTTGATTGCAGACAATGGGGGGTGGGTTAATTCAAAACAAACCCATGGTGCATGATACTTTACTGCATGATGCACAATGCCTGGCCAAATTTCAAAACTTTGGATGGATAGATTACTTTTTGAAGTTGGATGGTTTTGATGAAGGAATTGCCCTTGAATTTTCTCAGACGGTTTCATAGGGAACAACCACAATAAAAGGGTTGGAAGTTGTGGCAACAGAGGAAATAATTGCAGAGGTTATAGGGTTACCTACTGATGGTGAAAATTACCCTGCTTCCAGAGATGCCAAGTTAGCTAGGGCTGAATTTACAAAGCCAAATGATCCCCCATTGAGCATAGACAAACAAGGTGTAAAGAGAATGTCTCTACCTGAGCCGTGGAAGTAGATAGTTGTGTATGTCATCAAATACATCACTTGTGAGGGTCACTAGTCAAACTTGCACTTTTTCCACTTCAAGATTTTGAATCATATGAGGCACGACAAAAGGATGAATGTGCCTAACGTGTTGAACAATCTTCTCTCAATCATGGTGGCTGAAACTCAAAAAGGTAGGGATAATTATGTTTCTCACCATTTCCTGATTAAATTTCTAGTTGAAAAATCTTTGCGTGATGTATCTGGAATGACTTGGGAAGAGTTTATCAAATTTGATCATTTGCCACCTAGGGCTATACTTTAATCTCATAGGTCTAGTAGGAGGGTAAGCATGGATGAAGCCATTCCTAGTGCTTAAAACTCTAGTGCTAGCTCTAGTGTGAATCTTCCCACAGTAGAAGAAGCTATAGAAATCAGTTCTTCTAGAACAGAGCATGTAGAAAAAGAAATCCCTTCCTCATGTTCTGATGATGAAATACCACTCGAAATCCTCATGAAAACTAGGGAACAACAAAGAGAAGTAGAAACAAGAAAAGGGAAAGCTAAAACACAGCCTGTAAAAAGAGAGGTGACAAGTTCTAAGAAGAGGAAGGATGATACTATTCATCCTACGGCCAAAGGAAAATGTGAGAGATCTCCAAGGAAATCAAGACCAGCTGGGCCTGTGTTTGGTACACCTCCACAGGAAAGCCCTAAACCTAGTGAGACCTCACATGAGAACCCTAAAGCTCCAATGGAGCAGGAGAATGTTGAAGGAGAAGAAGACATATTTAAGAGAGCAAAAAATATAACACTGGCCGATCTTGCTAACATTGCAAAAGAATTGGAGGAAAATCAGGACTTCCTGTAGCATGAGCAAGAAGTCTTGTAGCAATAGCGAGAACTAGAGCAGGAGTTCTTGCAGCCACTACAAGAGCAAGAACAATAGTCCTTGTAGCAAAGGAAGAGGCCATGAGGAGATGTTTATCCTAGAGATGGAATAGTTTGACGTATGAGCTAAAATAGACTGAGCCTCATTCCATCCATAATTATGTTGTAGCCTTAAAAATAATTAAGAGGTATATTGAGATTGGGAGAGCATAGGGGTGAGAATGACTTCCCCTGACTTTCCAGCCACTCATGCTCATGTGGCCCATGCCAAATTTCAGATTTTAAAAGTTTAATGTTGCTATAGAGAGGCATAGATGGAACAAGTTTGACAGATTGGGAGGATTTTATTGGGACCTAGACTCACGCACTATAGCCACTGATGTTGGATAACTCTCTGTTGCAAATTTTAGAGCTTTGACCAAGCAGAAGAACAACCCTTCCCCTTCTAGAGGACCAACAAAATGTTAGGTTGAGGGGAGTGATGAGCCTAGTTTTTGGTTTAATTTTGGGTAAAATCTATAGTCTATTTGCTAATAGATGTCATGGAATTTGATGCTTAAGTGTTGGTATTGGCATAATGTTTCCCTCAAACCATTAACATTTGACAATATCCTATCTCTGCAAGCTTTAATGACATTTGGCATAATATGTGGGTTATCTATATTGATTTTGCATGTGATTAATGGATGTTTCTTAAAGTGGTTATAGATGTCCAGTTATTATGCATACTAACTCTGTCATGCAAATTTAATGAGCTAAGTTGAGGAAGATGCCACTAACTGGGCATGCACCATAACGTCTAGTTGAGGAATCTCTTCAAGTCAAAGGCAGCCAGTAGCAAAGATTCTTCATGCAACTGAGCATAACCGCCTTGTAGTGGACCTTAATGATCGAGCATGTATGGGCATTACTGTTGTTCTAAATCTACACTTGACTTGCATGTCTAGCCAGATTCCTTGCATGTGTAACTGCCATCGCTCCACTTTCCCCTATTTTCCCTAAATGACGTCCTCCCAGTCATGGAGTTGACTGCCCTATTTAGCTGTAGTATAAATAATAATTTGATGCTCCTTCCTTAGGAGTTGCACAATTTGATATTGTACTCACATTCTCCAATTTCAACAATACAAATACATTACTCTTTGTATGCATGATTTATAGTGAATGAAATAAAATTTTGAGTTCGAGCATCTGAGTTATTATTAGTTTAGAGGATACTTATCCAAGGGGGGCCACTTGGTAAGTAATCCATCTTCTTAGTTTAGCATTAGCTTAGTATTACTTGTTGTTTAGTGCTTAGTTAGACATCTGGTATCGACTATTCCTGCAACCACTAGAATTTCATTCTGTGACTGTTCCTGCAGCCAAAGCAGATAGAGTAGTTTCCTGTTTGTTGTTCAGATTTCCATTCTTGTTTTGCATTTCATCTTAGCATAGTTTTTGGTTGATGTTCAACATTTGTTTCATTTCTTTCCAGAAATTTACTTTCAGTATTGTGTTTCTTAGCCATAGAATGTAATGGCTACTTAAGCCCCTAGTGCACATACTGTGTTGACCCATTTCAAGTTCACGTCCTTGGGTTGACAAGTTAAATGCACCTTCATGATGATCGAATAGCTATTTAGGTTAGATGTCCAATCTCTGAATCACGACTGCAAAGGCTTAGTTATTAAATCATTGTAGGAGGCCAACAATTATCATGTTCCTTCTTTTTTCAACTCCATTCTCCTATGGAGAATACAAAGTTATCTTTTGTCTTAGAATTCCTCAATCTTTATAGAATCTACAAAATCATTAGAGAAAAATTCACTACCATTATTAATCCTCAAATATTTTATTTTCCTTCTAGTCTACAACTCAACCATTTCTTTAAATTCTTTAATTCAACTAAAAATATTAGATTTACTCTTTAAAAATATACCCATGTCATTATACTATAATCATCAATAAATAAAACATAATATGTGGATTTTCCAATTGAAGGAACATCTACAAGACCAAACACATCAAAATGAATAAGATCCAATACACTAAAAGATTTATGAGAACTCAAATAAAACTAAATGCAATCTTATTTTCCATAAATGTAACACTCAAAGAAATCAAATTCAAGATTACAATCAGATAACCCTTCAACAAGGTTTTTATTTTCAAGGTTCTTAGACCTTTTTCTCCAATGTGGCCAAGTTTGTGGTGCCATAACATAGATTTTTCTATAGGTAACTTTGTTTCAAAATAAAGAGCACCCTTGGGTACCCAAAATCCATGACCATTCACTAAAGATTAAACCCTTACCTCCAACAAATTCTCCATAGACTTTCCTTTCATAGAATTACTATTACACTTATAGAGTAGGAAAAGTGATCCTAGATCCAATTAGATTAACTAGGATTATCTCCTTCTCACTTTGAATCCACATTCAAATGTAAACCAACTAGGGCTTTATGATTGAATTTCTGCCAAAATGGAGAGACAATCTCCTAGGTTTTATGTGAATTAGAGTTGTAAAAGAGAAAATTTTGGTGTGTGTTTTAATAAGCTTAATTGATCTATAACCCTAAATTTGAAAATGTAATTTATTGGATAGATAAGAATAGAAAGTAACAATGAAAGTTTTATATCTAAGATTGATATACAAAGTGGAAATTGTGATATCAAATTGATCTTGAAATATCTAGTCAATGGTGTGGGGCACCCTTGACTGGATAGGTCCTTTATTGGATCTTCAAAATCTAATATGTCACATTTTGTACTTTGTAATTCTATCATAGTATTTTGTCAAAACTTCTAGATATGGACTACACACATGAAAAGAGGTGGAAAGGTTGTGTTGTATAGGGACTTTCCTAAGTAAAATCCCATTTTCATATTTCTACCTTCATGTACAACAAATTGTGATGATCAAGAGGGCATTCCTTATGTCAAGAAAAAATCAAAACAATAATAATTGATTGAAAATGATAAATTATAAATGGCAATGTTACCTTGATGTGAAATCCTTGATGAACTAATGCCACACACAATTTTACCACATAATTTGATCCAAATGAATCCCTCGATTGCTTAATAGACCTAAAAAAGGATAGCTTGATGTGGTAACTATTCCTTTAGGTCAACATCTTTTCCACTACCATTTTTTAATCCTTAATGATACTCTTATATATCTGCAACATTGAAAATGGGTGATATACCAAGTGTCTTTGATAACTCTACTTCATATGCATTTATGGAATCAAACTTCCTGAGAATATTACATGGTCCAAACTTCCTCATCTTTACCTTATTGTATGTCTCTACTGGAAACTTTTCCTTTCTTATATATACCATAACTTCATCTCCAATAGAAAACTCCTTATGTCTCTTTTTCTCATCTACCTTATCCTTGTACTTAATGTTTATGTCTTATAAGTTTTTTTGGACTTGACTATGGAATGTTTCCATGAATCTTGCAAACTCTTCTATTTCCACACTTCTCTTATTCTCCATATTGATGTCTATGAGCTCTGCTAATCCTCTAGGATGTATTACTATTATAATCTCAAATGGTGTCTTCACTGTGTTTTGATTTATGGAATTATTGTATGTTAAATCTTCCTACAATAGAACTATATCCTAATTTCCTACCTTATCTCCAACCAAACATCTTAACAAGTTACCCAAACTTTTGTTGACTACTTCTATTTTTCCATCTGTTTGTGGATGGTATGCTAAACTGAAATTCAAATTTATCTTCATCTTCTTCCACAATGTCCTCTAAAAGTTTCCAATGAACTTAGCATCTTTTTTCTGAAACTATACTCTTAGGTAATCCATGCAATCTTACAATCTCTTTGAAAAACAAGTCAACAATATGCATAGCATCATTGGTCTTCTTGCAAGGAATGAAATGTGTCATTTAAAAAAAAAATTCCACTACTACCATGATAGAATCATATCCTCTCTATGTTCTTGGAAATCCCAATATGAAATCCATGCTTATATATTCCCAAGGTCTCTCTGGTACTCTTAAAGGTTTGTATAATCTGGTATTTTGACTACTCCCTTTTGTTGCTTGACAAACTCTACAATTATGAACATACTTCCTAACATCCTTAAATATTTGTGGCCAAAAATAGTGTTCTCTCACCAAAGCTACAATTTTATCAATCCCAAGATGTCTTTCTAGTCCTTCACTATGCTTCTCCTTAATCAAATTCTCCCTCATTGAACTCTTGGGAATACACAACTAATTTCCTTTTGTAATGGCATAAATTTGTACCTAGTGCAAATTCCCATTAATTTAATCTCATTTTAGCCTTACAAGTTTGATAATGTAAAAACCTGCCACATTCACCTCACTTTTCCCATGTGTCCTTGTCATTTAGCATCGATGAGGGAATTTTTATCCGGGAATCATGTACACTGTACAGATGTCTACACGTCGTGATTATGTCCTGGCAAGATTCCTATATTAGGAAACAATACAAACATTATGATTCTCAATCATATGCGAGCAGAACATCCCCCTTTGAATCTTGGCCACTGATAATGACTATTTGCCTCCAATTTGGTCATTTGAGCCTCATTCTTTAACTCTCTCAAGCTCTCTCTTCAATCTAAACTTTCTTGAACATTCTATCACTCCTTGCTTCTTTCTCACTTTGTTTTTCTTCTATCATCTTCATACTTCATTGCTACACTATCTTGTTGCTCCAGATCCATTGCTATTATAGGTTGTCGAAGCTCTACTCCATTGGCATGGTGGTATTACTCTCCTCCTTCCTCTTCCAACCTTGAGCACTTATAGAAAGGGAGGTGATATAGTGTCTATTCGCTTACTTGTATTATCATACTTGTAGAGTAGCATCTAGGTTGTCTTTTATTTCTACTATCTTCTATCTATTTTATTTGTCTCTTTATCACTTTTCTACATCTTGTGGTCTATTGGTTGTTCATGGAGGTAGGAACACCAAAATAGGGGTTTGACTGAGGCAAACCTCAAAACACAACCCCAACATTTTCTTGTTGTTCTACATGTAGGTGTTATTCATTCACTTGGAGCTAGCTAGATAACTAGACCTTGAGTAATTTGGCATTCTTCTTCTTTCTTCTTCATCATTTCATTTATATTTATAAGTTATAGTGTTTCTCTTGTTGTATTCTACATTTCCATATATTTATGTCAAACTATAAAGCTAGAACTTTCAAGTTGTCAACAGACTTTGTGTTTTTGTTTGAAACTTAACCCTCTATATGTATAGGATGTCGGTGTGTCTTGAGACTCCAATGTGGCATGTTGAATTTTGACCCATGTGTTATCGTCCTCTAGTAGGGAGTCATTCGACCTATAGTTTAAGACCTCTAAGGCCTACTCACTTTCCTACAATTTTTTTTTGTCATAAGTTATAATGGAAACAGATTCATGTTTTCCCTTCCTTCTCAACTTGTCCCTTCCATTTAATAGTCAAGGTATTCTTGAGGTAGTTTAGGGATTTTTTCTCCCTTAGGATTTTAGAGTGACTGGGAGACTTGGGAGTAGAAAATCCACCTTCTCTACATTTTGGTGAACCTGGCGTGAAAGTCTTTTTTGTTTCTTTGTGTCAGAAATATTTCTCATGTCTTTGGTGTATCATAGATTCATGTTTTGTAAGGAGTTATGATCTTTACAACCCAATCTACAACCTCTGGATATTTTGTTAGGAGTCTACGACACATAAAGATGGAATATGGGAAGGTCACCACTGGTCAAACTGATCCTATCCATTGGATTTTCTAGCCACTTTAGGGAATCCCCTCATATTCCTACACCCCTTGCTTCTCCTTCCACTTCTTTCATGGAGGAATATGTTTTTCTTGAGGTACCCATGGAGTAGTTTCTTGCCATAGACAAAAGTCTCGGGGAGTTTGAGAATTATTTGGAAAATGACAAAAATCTTGCTCAAGTAGCTATGATTGTCAATAGGTTGAGGGTTATGTTGGACAAAGATCAGAGAGGTATAGAACTTATTCGAGGTCTCACATATATTGTATATACTCACATCTCGTCATACAATCATAACTTGGGCACCACTCGAGACCTTAGCTCTAATATTTTTGAGAGATAGCTCAAAGCCTTGATGTGTAGAGAGTCAATATGTATGGATAAAACCAGTTCCTCTATTGACACTGCCTCTAGGCTTGAGTATACCCCTATGTTTAAAGTAAATAAGGTACCTTTAGGTTTAATTTATACCACTATTAATGCTTCTGCTATTGGTGGTAAAATTGGAATTCCTACTGGTCTCGGTGTCATGGTTTATGTTGATATGAGGGCTGGTGGTTTTGGTGGTGGTTTCACTGGTCTTGTTTCATCTTCTGACCTTGTCTTAAATGTTTTATTACAAAATATGGGACAAATGTAGAACCATTTGGTAAACCTATTGAGCTTCTCCTCTCAACCTATTTTCCAACCCTTCTTTCATCACAATCCTTTTTCCATAGCCATCTTGAACACTCATATCCCCCAGAGGATGGAGATTCTAGAGTTTGAAAAGTATGGTGGTCCTGGAGATCCTCAGATGCATATATCAGCATTCATTACTATGTGCACTAAATTCTTCCACCATGATGCTTTTACATAAAATATTTTTCCGTGATCCCTTAAGGAAGCTACCAATGAGTGGTATTGCTCCTTATTGGATAATTTTTTCTTCTCGTTTGATTAGCTGATGAATCAATTCCTAAGATAGTTCCAAGCTAACATCGGGTCAAAGATGGCATTTCTTGATCTCATTCGATACAAGTAGGGGGACCATGAGAAGGTTACTGACTTCAATGCTCATTATCAAGTTTTTTTTCTCAGATCTCTTATCCTCTACCTGACTCTGATTTTTAGAAGGTCTTCATTGAGAACTTACAAAAATTGTAGCAAGAAAATTTTCCCTTGATGAAGTATCCTTCCTTTGCACATTTGTGTGTAGCATTGCACAAGTACCAACAAATGTTCACTTAGTTTAGCGGTTCATCCTCATGATCCCATCCAAATAAATGGTCAATAGTGTTAGTTTTTGGCAATGCAAGAAAGAATAAGGCCATTAAAAAAATGGTATCTACACCTAAAGACAAAGGTATAGGGTGCCATAGAAATTTCACAAAACTATTTGAATCCTATACTACTATTCTAAAAAATATGTTGAAAGATAAAATCTTAACATTACCAAACATCTGACCTCTTTTCGATCTGTATCCCAAGTGGTATGATGTACATTATTTTTATCAATTTCATCAAGTGCACAAACATGACATCGAGTGATGTGTATGCATGCATCACGAGATTCAAGACTAAATAAATGATGGGACTATTCATCTCGATGGGAGGAAATAAAACTCCAATAAATATGTGGCCAAGGCTAATAGTGATTTATAGATTTATATTGCTCCATTTTATTCTCATTATTTCAATCTAGTGACACAATCTTCTACATCTTCTGAGCCAATCCCATCTGAGAACATGAACATGGTCTCATTCACACGTATACCTCCTACTGAGAATGTGAGTATTATGCCTAACATAAATTTTACCTCATGTGATTTTCCATTAAACAAGGAGCCTTCCCTATTGTACATTCCCACCCAAATTAATAGAAACGTTGTAACTAGAATCATGGTTGATCTGACGAGTTGAGTGAATGTGATAATGGAGGTAACCTTGTTCATTAAAATTTTGTATAAGGAGAAATATGAAGAGTTGCAGGCCACTCTTCATACTCATGATGAAATTTCTATTGCCCCTATGGCCACCATTTCTTTGTCAATCTTGGTAGGACCTAAGACTATAGATGTTTCATTTGTTGTTGTGGTCCCAAATTTTGACCTGTTCAAAGTTAGGCTAGCCATTCCATGGCTAGCCTCTATGAATGGTGTTTCGTTTGTAATCCACAAGTTTTTAATGTTCCCCATGATGACATAGTATAAGTTGTCCATGACACTGGCTATAAACCATTAGTGTCATGTGTTGATTTCCTCTGGATCACTTTTGGCCCACCTTGGTCAGACCTCTCCCTCCTAGGGGAGATTTGTTATATCTAGCCTATGTTAAATACAAGACTGGGGGTTGGTGTTGAAAGTTAATTTTTTGGTGTTTCCCTATGCTATTTTTGTGAAGGCCTTTATGATAGCGTAGTAGCCAGCTATCTCTTCAACCCCACCTAAAGGGAAGGAGAATTTTTCTCACACTCTAGAGCCTTCTTTTGTATCTTTTGCTCCATTTACTTCTACTTCCCAACCTGTGGTTACATCCTCGATTCCTACTCATGTGCCCCATATGGGAAGTGTAATGGTGCCCATGTAGAGGAAGGTGAAGTGCTAGGGTTTTTAGTTGCCTATTCTACCCACATTTCCTCGACCCACCATATATGGAAAGGGAAAGCATTCTCATGGGATTGTTCCTACGTCTCAGCCTCAACAACATCTGACTATTCCTCTATTTATCCCTAGGTCAATGAACGGGAAGAGGCATGTTGTCGAGTCTCTTGTGTCATTTTCTCCTCCTACTCCTACTCAAGAGGTAACCCTTCCACTAGCAATAGTTGCAAAGGATACTCCTATAATTGAGTATCTATTGTTGGCCTCTTCTTAAGCCACATCCTCTACCACTTGCATCCAACATAACTAGCTTTCACATGAGCACAAGCACACGAAAAAGGCTCTAGATGTGGAGAATTCCACCTCACAAAAGATTGAGGAGGGACCCCTTATATCTATTTCTTCCTCTTTTTTCTCTACTTCTATTGTTCTTACTTCAACTCCCATCACTTATGTTTGGATTTCAACTCATCTGACAAGTCTTGATGGCATCACCCAAAAAGGTTGTAATTCTTCATCACTTCCTCCATGGAGTCTTCGCTTCTCATGTCCCTCCTAGATATTTCTCCTTTGTTGTAGCCTATGGACATGCCTAATAATATGGTGGTGTTCTCTACAGTTGTCTTATTTCTCCTCTACTTCTGCTTCCTTCATGGGGATTCAACATCCTTCAATGAAGTACAAATCAAAGGATGACCTCATTGTGAGTGAAGGTCATAAGAAGGGTTTTCCTTCTTTGGATCCTAGTTCTGCTTTGGCTTGTGTTATCCTTGAGACAGAGGCGGCCCCTAATTTCCTAGCGTTAGTCATTTCCCTTCTTCCTAAGCTTGGTAGTGACTCTTGAGTGCCTTGCCCTTCCCCCATTATGTTGGAATAGGGAACTCTTGAAAAGTGAATATTCAACTCGGTGGAAGATATCCCATATTCTTCCTCATTTTTTACAAAATTGATGACCTTTGCTTCACAGGAACTTGGTGAAGAAGACTTCTAGGGGCCCTCTTCCCTAGATCTTGTTATAGGTGAGTTGGATGATACTACCCTTTATATCCTTCCCTTGCAGGATCATATTTCCTCCCCTTATAATGATCTATATTGGGAGCAAGATGTCCCACTGGTCGATGAGGATTAGGGTGGTACCTCTTCTACATCTATAGATTCAATTTATTTGTCTATTTGTGTTCCTCCATACTTATCTTTTTTATGCTTGTGATCATCCCTAGAGGACCCTTGCTACCCTTGTAGGTACTCAAATACAGGAGTAGAAATTTATCGTGTGTTTCTTCTATTTATGTCATCATTCTTCTATGTGTCATAATATTGCTTTTCGATATTGGGGATGATGTAAAGCATTGTGGCATTTAGGCCTTCTTCCACGTTGACCCAATTTTTATTTTTATTTTTTCTTCATGTGTTCTTCTTCATGTTCTAATAACTTTTGGTATTGATGATAGTTCATATGTATACTATATTATATCTATCTATTTATATCTATAGACAATTCTGACCCCAAATTTTTAGATCCCCTTGTCTCTTAATTTCTTTATCTCTTCTTGTCCACTTGATAATGGTTTTTATGTTTTGTCCCTCACATGTGTGATAACATACCATGGATACATCTTACCATGTGTTGTGTGCCACAACATATCTTTCCTTCCCTTTCTCCTTAGGATGTCATGTGCTCCTTTGTGTAACACACATCATCCTATAGGGGGCTATCATTTTGTCTAATTTTCAATAGGGTGAATTATTTCAAAAGGATTCCTTGGTGTCAAATTTCCTTACAATGAATTCATTGAAAAAAGAATCCCCTCTTGAAAAATCTCATTTTCCAAAATGATCCATTCTCACAAAAAGGCTCCTTGATAAATTTTTCTTTTAAAAAGATCCCATAAGCAAAAGAGTTTGAAACTTTTCCTTTCAAAAAAGGATTATTCTTTCTAACAAGAAAGAATCTGAAAACTTTCCTTTGAAAAATGAGAATTTTTTCCATTGTATTCCTTGGTTAAAGATCTTTTGCCGAAGGTGCTTTGCGTATCACCTGGAAATCTTATTATCTTTAAATGCAATGTTCCTTTAAAGGGCCCCTTGGTGCAGATGTCGAGAGCTTCCCTGCAAACCCTTTTTTTTAAATCCTTATCTTCAAAAGACTTCTTTGGTGTCTTGGAATTTATGTCTGCTATCTAATATATTATATAGTGTTTCTTGGTGTCAGATATCTTATATCTTGGAATCTAGCTTGGGGGCCTAATAACCAGACCTATCTTTTTTGTGACTGTCTTGCAATGTAGTTTGTAGTTTCCATAGGCTTATTTGATCAAATGGTGTCTTGTGTCTTACCTGATCAGATTGTGTCTTATTATTCAAACTTGTGTCCAATTCTGTCTTAATATGTCTTATGCAATTGTGCCTATTATGATTCTCTTTTTCACCTAACATGTTTATGTATAGCCTAATATGTTTGTGGTGAAATAACAGTTGGCTTTGCAGGATTGAAGACCTATGTCATCTTTGCATCTTGGTGAAGCTCCTCTTTCACATCAAGGTATGCAAATTGAAGGACTACTTCCTCTATGATTTCAATATATTATCTTCAACCTCTTTCTACTTTAGCTCACATATGCTTCGAAACATATGCTCGCTAAAGTGGGGAAAAATGTAATGGTGTAAATTTGCACCTAGTAAAATTCCCATTAATTTACCCTCATTTTAGCCTTACAAGTCAAATAATGCAAAAACCCACCACATTTTCCTCTCTTTTCTCATGTGTCCCTATTATTTAGCATCAATGAGGGAATTTTTGTTTGGGATGTGTGTGTAGTGCGCAGACATCTATGCAACACACTTCTATCCTGACAAGATTCTTGTGTCAGGAAATGGTAGAGACAATAAAATTCTCAGTCATCTATGAGTGTAACATCCCTTTTGAATCTTGACCATCGAGAATGACTGTTTCCCTCCAATTTGGTCATTTGAACCTCATTCTTTCACCCTCTCAATCTCTCTCTGATTCTCTCTTCAATCTATCAACTTTCTTGAACATTCTATCACTCCTTGCTTGTTTCTCACTCTCTATTACTTCTATCAACTTCATACTTCACTGCTACATCATCTTGCTACTCCAACACCATTTCTATTGCAAGTTGTTGAAGCACTACTCCATTGGTGTGGTGGTATTACTCTTCTCCTTCCTCTTTGATCCTTGAGTTCTTGTAGAAAGGGAGGTGATATTGTTTCTATTCATTTATTTTCATTATTGTACTTGTCGAGTGGAATTCAAGTTGTCTTTTCTCTCTACTATCTTATGTTTATTTTCTTTATCTCTCTATTTCTTTTCTACATCTTGTGGTCTATTGGCTATCTGTGGAGGTGGTAACACCAAAGTGGGTGTTTGACTAAGGAAAACCTAAAAATCCAACTCCAACATTTTTCTATTGTTGTGTGTGTAGGTTATATTCATTTGCTTGGAGCTAGCTAGAGAATTGGACCTTGAGTATGTTGGTATTATTATTCTTTCTTCTTTTTCATTTCAATTATATTTATAAGTTATAGTGTTCCTCTTGTTGTATTTTTCATTTCCATACTTTTTTGTTAATCTATAAAACCAAAACTTTTGGTTTGTTAATAGACTCTATGTTTTTTTGTCTGCAACTTGACCCTTTATTCATACAGGATTTTAGTGTGTCTCTAGGAATCCATCATGGTGCTCTAAAGTCTTAACCATGCACTATCATCCTTTGGCAGGGATTCATCTAGTATGCAGTCTGAGACCTTTGAGGCCTGCTCACCCACCTCTAGAATATTTTTTTCATAAGGGAAATAGAGTCATTTTTTCCCTTCCTTTTTAGCTTGTCCCTCCCATTTAATAGTCAAGGTAGACTTGAGGTAGTTTAGGGAAATTTTCTCCCATAGGATCTTATAGTGACTGAGAGACTTGGGAGTAGTGAATCCTCCTTCTCTAAACCTTTGAACAATATTTCTTCATGAATTAAGTAGTCTAACCACTAGCTTCTATCTGTCGCTATTGATTCTCTACATGCTCTCCAAGATTTAGAAAAAAATGGATCATCCTTATAAATGTGTTTCAATTCCTCAAAACCTAATATCCTCATCTTTGTTAGAAAATTTCTTCTCCTAATCAACGTATTTGTAAATTTATTTGACTTGCCATTCCTATGCTTCAACACAAATGTGTAACTCCACAAGAGCTCAACCCATCTCATATGTCTTTGGTTCAACTTTCCTTGACTATTGAAATACTACAAAGCTTGATGATCAATATACATCACAAACTCCTTAGGAAATAAGTAATGTGTCTACATCTTCAAGGATTGAATTATGGCATAGAATTAATTATCATAAACTAAATATCCTCTTCTAGCATCATTCAAATTCTCATTGAAATAAGATACTGGTCTACCTTCTTTCCTTAACACTACTCCTATTACATTTGCACTTGCATCATAATCAACTTGAAATACTTTGTAAAAATTGGGTAATGCTAACACTAGCTGCTTTTTCACCTTTTTCTTCAATAGTTCAAAAATTCTTTGTGCTTCATATGTCCACCTAAATTCTTTCCTATCTCCTCTCATTGTTTTTGTCATATGTGTGGAAATTCTACTAAATCTCTCGTTGAGTATTTGATAGAAACTAGCTAACCCATGAAATGATCTTACCTCTCCAATGTTCATCAGTGTAGGCTATTCAACAATCATTGTGACCTTCTTAGGGCCCATCTTAAATCCTTCAAAAAATGAAAAAATCCCAAATACACCAATTATATCTTCATAAAGCTACACTTCTTGATATTTATCAACAACTTCTCTTCTATTAACCTTTGCAATACTTGTCTAATGTGAAAAAAAATTTCTTGTCTTGTCTTACTAATTATTAGAATATCATCCAAGTAAACTGTAACAAACTTACCGAAGAATCTCTTTAGTACTTCATTCATCAACCTCATGAAAGTGTTAGGTACATTGTTCAATCCAAAAGGAATCACTAACCACTCATACAACCCTTCATTCACTAGTAGAATTTGGCAAATAAATGACTAATTTGGTTGTTGACTAAAAAAATATTTAGTCATAGAAATAAAAATGAATAAATAGTTCGTCATCAAATCCAAAGTAGGAAAAAAATTTACTAAAAAATTCAGCCAGATATTGGCATGATTTATTCATGTGTGTGGTGTATTAGCGCAATTATTCACGTTCATTCCAAATTCATTCATCTTGCTTGACCTTGCTTCATTCATTCATTGTAGACCTCACTTCATTTGTTAGCCTGGCATGAGGTGCCTTGATCAATAGCTATTGGCATGGGAGATAAGGATTCATAAAAGACCTGGAGACTTCTAAAAAGGAAGGAAAGGGCAAGGAATTCAAATTTTGTTGCAATGAATTTGAATTCGTCAAGGCCCTCTGTAGTGAAATCAGATTTGGGGAAACCCTCTACAACAAATTTAGAGGTAATTTGAAACCCTCACTACAATAAACACAAATTCAAAATGCTCATTATAATCTACTGCTCTTAATAATGTTCTTTTACAATATTGGCACGGTTCTGCTTCATAATGTGCGTGAGCTAAGTATAACAAAATTTTCTTGTGTTAGTGCCAAATTATAATTTCCTCAAACAATTTTGGATACATTTTCACTACAAGTACAAACTGTCCTTGTGCAAAGTAAAAAATTTCTAGATTTACCCACACATCAGGCATTTGAATAAAGATGTTTCCTGTTGTAGCTTCTTGTACCTATGAAAAAATTTCCTTTGCAATATCAAATTGACCCCTTTCAGCTAGCACAATGGCTGCCTCATTTGTAGCATAAGCATTTCTTGGTCTTTGTGCCAACACTTTACAATACAGTTCTCTATCCTTCTCAAGATGTTGTACCTCCACCTTTGGATCCCTCCTCTCATTATGAAAATATGAAAAATAATTCCAACTTCCAAGTGAAATGTCAGCATAAGAATTCTTTGCATCTGATTCACTTTGTGTAGCTATAATTGTTTCTTTGCTTTAAGCTAGTCATCTATTTTTAGCTCCATTTTTCCAAGCATAGATAAAGCATTTCATGAGTTTTTATCCACCTTAAGTGCATCCCAAATCAATTCTAGGCTTAGTTGGATCTCATTCCGAGCTTGATCCATGACTGTAAGATGTAGATATGCATCCACATAATCAAGAAACATGAATAATATTAGCCTATATAAAAGATTTGGTTTTTCAGTATCATGTAGTTGTTCAAACAACATAGGAAGATTAAATAGTGTTGTGAATTTATCCCATGGTAAGTCAAGTGAAACACCACCTTCTTCTAGTCGATGGAAGAATTTCATATCCTTAAAGAGCACAGGAGAAACTGAAAAATTAGCACTAGGGATTTATTTATGAATTCAACCCAAATGCCATTTACTAATGCCTCCATAAAATTTGGTTGAGCCAACTCTTTTTCATCACCCTCAAAATGAAGAACCCTTATGTTTTTTAACAATTGAATGGGAACTTCTTCTCTACTCTTCTTTAGAAGAGACTTTGGCATCTTAAGAGAATCTAAGGTTGCACTGGGTTTTGACAATATTAATAACTCACCCATCTTGATAAATGCATGGGAATCAGGTGGATCTATTCGAGTTTTCTTTCTTAAATTTTTTAATGCATTCTTTTCCAACCCTTGTTGAGCATATATATAGCCTACAAATTTTAAGCTCTCACAATTCTCAGGGGGGAGCTCCAAAAACTTTTCAAAATTTGAGAGAGAACACTTAAGATCTCCCAACTTCAATTGAACCTATCCAAAAAATCATGTGGCCTCTATCTTTCCTTTACAAGTGGTGTCATAATCACCTTTACCATGATAAGATCGTGTAAGATTATAATATGAATGATATTTCATGAGAGCATAGTTAGTTGAAATAAGAGTTTTCTCATCCAACTGTTCCACAAGAAAATGTTGCCCTGTAGTTAAGAAAAAAAGGTTTGATAAATGATTCAATTACATTGCAGAGTATGGGTATAATTCAAAGGCTCTATGCATCTTTTTCATTCTGTCATGAACACTACATTTTGCACTAACTGTGAGAATCCTACAACTAAAAAATGCACAAAAATGACCACAAAGATTTATGTAGAGGCAGGACATCATTTCCTAATGCCTCCATAAAAGTTTTTTAAGCCAACTCTAGTTCATCACGCTCAAAATTAAGAACCCCAATGTTGTTTAACAATTGAATGGGAACTTCTTCTCTACTCTCCTTTAGAAGAGATTTTGGCATCTTAAGAGAATCTAAGGTTGCACCAGGTTTTGACGATATTAATAACTCACCCATCTTGATAAATGCATGGGCATTAGGTGGATCTATGTGAGTTTTCTTTCTTAAAATTTCTAATGCATTCTTTTCCAACCCTTGTTGAGCATATATATGGCCTACGACTTTTAAGCTCTCACAGTTCTCAGGGGGGACCTCCAAAACCTTTTCAAAATTTGAGAGAGAACTCTTAAGATCTCCCAACTTCAATTGAACCTATCCACAAAATCATATGGCCTCTAGCTTTCCTTTACAAGTGGTGTCATAATCACCTTTACTATGATAAGATCGTGTAAGATTATAATATGAATGATATTTCATGAGAGTGTAATCAATTGAAATAAGAGTTGTCCCATCCAATTGTTCCACAAGAAAATGTTTCCTTGTAGTGAAGGAAAAAAGGTTTGATAAATGATTCAATTCCATTACAGAGTATGGGTATAATTCAAAGGCTCTATGCATCTTTTCCATTCCTTCATGAACACTATATTTTTCACTAACTGTGAGAATCCTACAACTAAAAAATGCACAAAAATGACCACAGAGATTTATGTAGAGACATAACATCATTTCCTAATGCCTCCATAAAAGTTTTTTAAGCCAACTCTAGTTCATCACGCTCAAAATTAAGAACCCCAATGTTGTTTAACAATTTAATGGGTACTTATTCTTTGCTCTTCTTCAGAAGATACTTTGGTGTCTTAAGAGAATCTAAGGTTGCATTAGGGCCTAATGATATTAATAACTCACCCATCTTGATAAATGCATGGGCATTAGGTGGATCTATGTGAGTTTCCTTTATTAATATTTCTAGAGCCTTCTTTGTCAACCCTTGTTGAGCATATATATGGCCTACAACTTTTAAGCTCTCACAGTTCTCAAGGTGGACCTCCAAAACATTTTCAAAATTTGAGAGAGAACTCTTAAGATCTCCCAACTTCAATTGAACCTATCCACACAATCATGTGGCCTCTAGCTTTCCTTTACAAGTGGTGTCATAATCACCTTTACTATGATAAGATCATGTAATATTATAATATGAATGATATTTCATGAGATCGTAGTCAGTTGAAATAAGAGTTGTCTCATCCAACTATTCCACACGAAAAATTGCACCTATAATTGTTGAAGAAAAAAGGTTTGATAAATAGTTCAATTCCATTATAAGAATACGGGTATAATTCATAGGCTCTATGTTTCCTTTCCATTCCTTCGCGGTATACATTTTTTATTTAATTGTGAGAATCCTCACATTAAAAATGCACAAAAATGACCCGCAGTTATGAAGTGAGGAACATCATTTCCTAATGCCTCCATAAAGTTTTTTAAGCCAACTCCTAGTTCATCAGCTCAATTAAGAGACCCACAATGTTGTTTAACAATTTAGTGATTACTTTTCTTTGCTCTTCTTGAGGAAGATACTTTTGGTGTCTTAAGAATCTAAAGTGCTGCTTTGAAGGGCTGTGATGATAACTCACCCATCTTGATAAATGCATAGGCATCGAGGTGGATCTATGTGAGTTTCCTTTCTTAAATTTCCTAAAGCCTTCTTTTCAACCCTTGCTAAGCATATACTTAACAGCACCCCAAGCTCCTCCACGGTTTCTCAGCGTGGACCTCCAAAGCGTTTTCAAAAGTTGTTAGGTCTCGGCTAATTCAACCTATTCACAAAATTTTTTGGCCTCTGGCTTTCCTTGACAAGTGGTGTCATAATCACCTTTACTATGATAAGATCATGCAAGATTATAATATGAATGAAATTTCATGAGAGGGTGGTCAGTTGAAACAAGAGTTGTCTTAGTCAACTGTTCCAAAAGAAAATGCTTCCCTATGAAGAAAAAATGGTTTGCTAAATGATTCA
>VDFB02252616.1:1218592-1302335 GCA_007258455.2 Sequoia sempervirens | reverse complement strand
ACAAAAGAAGGACTATAGATGCAAGATAGTAGCTAATCCTGAAAGCAAGCATATCTCACTTGAGTTCAAGCCAATTTAGATTAAGGAAGACCAAGTCTACTATGTTGCACAAAGGAATCCTTGGGATCCTAGACAAGGTATGCCACTGGATCCACTATCCTATGTTGGGCCATATTTGAACTCTTATTCATCTGGTAACCAATGGTAGCCCCCATATCCACCCAATTATGGAGGATATCCACCATAACCTTGGAGTAACACTCCAAATGCTTGGTCCAGTCATCAAAATTCTCCACCCTAGTGGAAGCAACCTTAGGGAAATTGGTAACAATTTCAAGAGCATTGGTAACCACCTCTAGGAAATTGGCAGCAAACAAATCAATGGAGAGGAGGACAACAATGGCCTACCCAGACAACCGGCTACATGCAACCACCTTCTCAGCCCCAACAACCTGCTATAATTCCTCCACCTACTAATCCAAGCTCAAATGCACCTAAACCCACTCATCTACCAGCTCATCCCACACCCAATCCAAATAACAAACCATAATAGCAGCTTGCATACTCTGCTGATTCAAATCAATTCCCTCCATATGCTGTGAGTGTAAGTGACATCCACTTGCATTCAGGAACTACTCTATCATCCCCTTCCAAGCCCATTATCATTGAACTTCCTATGGAAGAGGAAGAGGAGCCTCTGAATGATCCCATTCAATCAAATGCACCTAAAAATCTTGAACCAATTCAAGTCAAGCAGACTGAACAAGAACCACCATTTCCTCAGAGGTTGGAAATTTCCAAGGAGAAAGAAGAAGAGGATACCACTTTTGACTTCTTGGATCAGCTAAAGCATATATGTGTTTAGATACCCCTATTTCAGGCCATAAAGGATGTTCCAATCTATGACAAAGCTATCAAGGAAGCTTGCCTCAAGAAGCCAGGAAGAAAGAAGAAAGACCCAACTACATTCCATGTGGTGGGTCAATTACCTGACATCATGTTGGGAAAAGTGACTATTCCCAAGTACAATGACCTAGGCAATCATGTGGTAGCAATTTTCATAAATGAGATTTAGGTAAAGAATGCTCTAATTGATTTAGGGGTAGCAATAAATGTAATGACCAAAGACATACTACAACAACTAAATTTTGCAAGCATGATATCTACTCCTACTGTCCTACAACTTGCAAATAGCTCTACTGTTAAGCCTGATGGTATAGTGGAGGATCTTGTAGTAGTTCTAGACTCCTGGGAGTACCCAATAGATTTTATGATTCTTTCTCCCAAGGCTACACTAGGCGGGTATCCCATTATTATTGGAAGGCCTTGGTTGGAAACTGCAAATGCATACATTGGATGTTGGTCAAGTGACGTGACCATTTTAGATGGCAGGAGTACTAAAAAGTTTGTTTTTTATCTGCCTGCTCAACCATCTCATAATGAAGATGATTCTGTATGGCCACAAGTTGGTGAAGAGGCTGAAGAAGTTAACTCTATGGTGCAACTTATGATACTAGGAAAAACCTCTTTTGTGCATCTCCAAGATGAGGATGAAGTATTGGCTAACATCATTCAGAATCATTGTGAAGTGGAGGAAGCATCATCCTCTCATCCTACTACTTCGATCAAGACACTTATGCATGCTCTTCCTGCAACCATTGTTCTTGCAACCACTCTTCCTATAGATACTCTTCTTGCAGATGTCCTTCCTGCAACCACTCTCTCTGTAGACAATTTTTTTGTAGCAATAGGTATGTCCCATACATTGTTGCCATATGAACTAAAGGTACCATGTGTTACTGAAGCAACCATGATAGAATTAACTACATGAGTACAGGTGTCAAAAGGAAGATATTTGAATGTTAATAGAAAATTGAATGAAGAGTAGCAACTGTTATTGGAAAATATATTGATGACCCATCAGTATGCATTCGCATGGGATTATCATGATATGAATGGATTGGATCCTAAACTTTGTACCCACAAAATTTATATCAAAGATGATTGCACTCCAGTGAGAAAACCACAAAGAAGGATTAACCCTGCACTAAGAGAAATTGTGAAAGGAGAACTGCAAAAATTACTAGATGCAAGATTTATTTACTGCATTTCTGATAGTTAGTGGGTATCTCTATTAGTAATTGTGTCCAAGAAAGGATGGAAATGGCGAGTTTGTGTTGATTATAGGGAACTCAATGCTGCCACCAAGAAAGATCACTTTCCCTTACCCTTCATTGATCAAGTTCTGGATACACTTGCAGGGAAGCAATACTTCTCTTTTCTAGATGGATTCAACGGCTACAACCAAATACAAATTGCACTAGAAGACTAGGATAAGACCACTTTTACTTGTCCCTGGGGGACCTATGCTTATTCGATGCTCCCATTTGGCTTGTGCAATGCACCTGCAATTTTCTAGAGGGCAGTCATTGGCATATTCTCAAAAATTTTGCATGATTACATGGAGATTTATATGGATGACTTCACCACTTATGGTGTTGATTTTAATCAAGCATTGGAGAATCTCAAGAGAGTCCTACAAATATGTGAAGACCATAAATTTTCCTTAAATAGTGAAAAGTTCTTCATTATGATGCAAGAGGGTGTTGTTCTTGGCCACTACATCTCCCACAAGGGAATCCAAGTTGATCCTGCAAAGATTGAGGTAATCAAAAATCTGCCTACACCTACAATACAGAAGGATGTTAGAAGTTTCTTGGGTCATGTAGGATATTATAGGTGATTCATCAAGTATTTTAGCAAGGTAGCAGTACCATTGTATACCCTTCTCACTAAATATGTTGAATTTCAGTAGACTAAAGCTTGTGATAGCCTTTTCTAACTTGAAGGCAACTTTATCTCATGCCCCTGTACTCAAGGGACCCAACTGGGAACTCCCTTTCCACATCCACACTGATGCATCAAATTATGCCATAGGAGTAGTCTTAGGACAAAAAGAGGGAGCTGTTGAACATGCTATTTATTTTGTCAGCAAAAATTTGTAAGGAGTTGAATTCAATTATACAGTGACAGAGAAAGAAATGTGGGCAGTAATCTATGCACTGAATAAATTCATACATTACATAATGGGCTACCAAATCTTTGTGCACACTGATCATGTAGCCATTAGCTACCTTATGAATAAACCTTTGATCACAAGTAGATTGGAAAGATGGTTATTGTTAATGAAGGAGTTTAATATAATCATTGTGGATAAGCTAGGGAAATCTAATGTTGTTGCATATTTTCTTTTAAGGTTAACTACATTAGAAGACAATCAGCCCATAGATGACTCTTTCCCTAATAATCATCTATTCTCTCTTAGTGTACAAACACCCTGGTATGCTGATATAGCCAATTAATTGGTCACAGGTAGAATTCCTTCTCACTTCTCCCCAAAAGAGAAAAGGGCGCTTATTGAAAAATATTTTCCTTTCTCTTGAATTGTTGGATGTTTATTTTATACTAGACCAGACCATGTCATGAGAAGATGTGTAAGAGAAGATGAGACATATGAAATTTTGAATGCATGTCACAATGAACCATGTGGAGGACACTTTTCACCCAAGAGGACAACAATGAAGGTTTTGAAAACAGAGTATTACTGGCCAACACTCCACAAGGATGTAGGAAGGTATACTAGAAGATGTGATAGGTGTCAAAGAATGGGCAGACCAACTAGATCTAATGAGATGCCACTATGCCCTAAGGTAGTAATCACTCCCTTTGACAAGTGGGGATTGGATTTCATAGGACCAATTGACCCTCCATCAAATGGTAAGTCTTACATATTAGTATGCATTGATTATATAACAAAATGTGTAGAGGTTAAGGCCATGAAGCATGCAAGAGATAACAAGGTTGTAGATTTTCTTAATGAAGAGATTTTCATAAGATATGGAGTCCCCAAAGAGATAGTAACTAATCGAGGAGCTCAATTCACATCAACTCTTGTTGCAACACTAATTAATGAGTACAACATAAGACACAAGAAGTCTACCCCTTATCACCCCCAGGCTAATGGCCAAGTTGAAGTGACAAACAGATATATTGAAGCCATTCTGACCAAAATAGTAGCCATCCATAGGAAGGATTGGGCAAACAAATTACCAAAAGCTATTTGGGCCTATAGGACAACATGGAAAACAACTACAGGCTTCACCCCATTTGAGTTGTTATATGGAAAGACAACTATGATTCCCGTTGAATTTGAATATAAGACTCTACGAACTGCAGTGGATTTGGGGATGGATATTTCTGAAGCATAGAAAGAAAGAATCATGCAGCTAAATACTTTGGATGAAATAAGAAGAGAAGCCCTACAACATACAAAAGTAGTGCAGAATCAGATAATCAAGTGGCATGACAAATTTATCAAGGACAAGAAATTCAAACCAGAAGATTGGTCCTTTCTCTATGATTCCAAATAGCAGGACAATGTGGGAAAGTTACAGATAAGGTGGCTAGCACAATATGAAGTTGTTGAGGTATTTCCCAATGGAGTTGTCCAACTCACCACCATTGACCCTATCAGATTCAAATTGCTTGTCAACAGTCATTTCCTCAGATTATACCACAAACCATCCTCTAAAGAAGAGTTCCTGCAGCAATTCACTCAGTATTCAACACTCGATCTTCCTGTAGCCGAAGGCAGTGGACCTAGTGTCCCTCCTTTTTCCTAAGGAATGTACTTTTCATAATAAAGACTTTCACTTGCGTGGAAGTCCATTTCTTCATCATCCACCCATCCACCCATCCATCACCACCTTTCTCTCTCTTCGATCACTTCATTCCACCTCACCTCATTCCACTTCATCTTCATTTATTGCTCAATTCATTCTCCAACAAGGCGAGTGTTACTTTATTAGTGATATTTGCAAAAAATCTTCCACACATTCAAGTATGTGCACATTAATTGCTATCTTTAATCATCTTTTAGGAGTGCTCATTTAATCACTGTACATTAGTATAGATGTCACATAGATGCCATCATTACTTGTCAATCACCACTCCCATCTCACATGTGTAGAAACATGTCTAAATTTAGGTTGGGGGGAGGGGAATGAAAATGATGCAACTATTTTGTGAATTTATTGCCCATGTGTCAATTCATACTAGGCTATGTCAAAAATTTGAAATGAGTTGATTTGAAATTTGAGTGAGAGGACCGATTGCATGTTTGAAGTGATAGTAATTGCAACCGCCATTTCTTCCTATCATGATTCTCTCTTATCACCCCTTTTCTTGCCATTATTGACCCTGTCGAAATCTTGAGTTGAAGAGCCATAGTAAAAAAACAAAAGGAAAGAAAATCAGTTGGTAGTAGCACTAGAAATTTAGTAGGGTGGTATTGGAAAGAAGGGGAATTGCAAGAAAAGAAGTTGCAAAGCATTTGTTTGATTGCAGACAATGGGGGGTGGGTTAATTCAAAACAAACCCATGGTGCATGATACTTTACTGCATGATGCACAATGCCTGGCCAAATTTCAAAACTTTGGATGGATAGATTACTTTTTGAAGTTGGATGGTTTTGATGAAGGAATTGCCCTTGAATTTTCTCAGACGGTTTCATAGGGAACAACCACAATAAAAGGGTTGGAAGTTGTGGCAACAGAGGAAATAATTGCAGAGGTTATAGGGTTACCTACTGATGGTGAAAATTACCCTGCTTCCAGAGATGCCAAGTTAGCTAGGGCTGAATTTACAAAGCCAAATGATCCCCCATTGAGCATAGACAAACAAGGTGTAAAGAGAATGTCTCTACCTGAGCCGTGGAAGTAGATAGTTGTGTATGTCATCAAATACATCACTTGTGAGGGTCACTAGTCAAACTTGCACTTTTTCCACTTCAAGATTTTGAATCATATGAGGCACGACAAAAGGATGAATGTGCCTAACGTGTTGAACAATCTTCTCTCAATCATGGTGGCTGAAACTCAAAAAGGTAGGGATAATTATGTTTCTCACCATTTCCTGATTAAATTTCTAGTTGAAAAATCTTTGCGTGATGTATCTGGAATGACTTGGGAAGAGTTTATCAAATTTGATCATTTGCCACCTAGGGCTATACTTTAATCTCATAGGTCTAGTAGGAGGGTAAGCATGGATGAAGCCATTCCTAGTGCTTAAAACTCTAGTGCTAGCTCTAGTGTGAATCTTCCCACAGTAGAAGAAGCTATAGAAATCAGTTCTTCTAGAACAGAGCATGTAGAAAAAGAAATCCCTTCCTCATGTTCTGATGATGAAATACCACTCGAAATCCTCATGAAAACTAGGGAACAACAAAGAGAAGTAGAAACAAGAAAAGGGAAAGCTAAAACACAGCCTGTAAAAAGAGAGGTGACAAGTTCTAAGAAGAGGAAGGATGATACTATTCATCCTACGGCCAAAGGAAAATGTGAGAGATCTCCAAGGAAATCAAGACCAGCTGGGCCTGTGTTTGGTACACCTCCACAGGAAAGCCCTAAACCTAGTGAGACCTCACATGAGAACCCTAAAGCTCCAATGGAGCAGGAGAATGTTGAAGGAGAAGAAGACATATTTAAGAGAGCAAAAAATATAACACTGGCCGATCTTGCTAACATTGCAAAAGAATTGGAGGAAAATCAGGACTTCCTGTAGCATGAGCAAGAAGTCTTGTAGCAATAGCGAGAACTAGAGCAGGAGTTCTTGCAGCCACTACAAGAGCAAGAACAATAGTCCTTGTAGCAAAGGAAGAGGCCATGAGGAGATGTTTATCCTAGAGATGGAATAGTTTGACGTATGAGCTAAAATAGACTGAGCCTCATTCCATCCATAATTATGTTGTAGCCTTAAAAATAATTAAGAGGTATATTGAGATTGGGAGAGCATAGGGGTGAGAATGACTTCCCCTGACTTTCCAGCCACTCATGCTCATGTGGCCCATGCCAAATTTCAGATTTTAAAAGTTTAATGTTGCTATAGAGAGGCATAGATGGAACAAGTTTGACAGATTGGGAGGATTTTATTGGGACCTAGACTCACGCACTATAGCCACTGATGTTGGATAACTCTCTGTTGCAAATTTTAGAGCTTTGACCAAGCAGAAGAACAACCCTTCCCCTTCTAGAGGACCAACAAAATGTTAGGTTGAGGGGAGTGATGAGCCTAGTTTTTGGTTTAATTTTGGGTAAAATCTATAGTCTATTTGCTAATAGATGTCATGGAATTTGATGCTTAAGTGTTGGTATTGGCATAATGTTTCCCTCAAACCATTAACATTTGACAATATCCTATCTCTGCAAGCTTTAATGACATTTGGCATAATATGTGGGTTATCTATATTGATTTTGCATGTGATTAATGGATGTTTCTTAAAGTGGTTATAGATGTCCAGTTATTATGCATACTAACTCTGTCATGCAAATTTAATGAGCTAAGTTGAGGAAGATGCCACTAACTGGGCATGCACCATAACGTCTAGTTGAGGAATCTCTTCAAGTCAAAGGCAGCCAGTAGCAAAGATTCTTCATGCAACTGAGCATAACCGCCTTGTAGTGGACCTTAATGATCGAGCATGTATGGGCATTACTGTTGTTCTAAATCTACACTTGACTTGCATGTCTAGCCAGATTCCTTGCATGTGTAACTGCCATCGCTCCACTTTCCCCTATTTTCCCTAAATGACGTCCTCCCAGTCATGGAGTTGACTGCCCTATTTAGCTGTAGTATAAATAATAATTTGATGCTCCTTCCTTAGGAGTTGCACAATTTGATATTGTACTCACATTCTCCAATTTCAACAATACAAATACATTACTCTTTGTATGCATGATTTATAGTGAATGAAATAAAATTTTGAGTTCGAGCATCTGAGTTATTATTAGTTTAGAGGATACTTATCCAAGGGGGGCCACTTGGTAAGTAATCCATCTTCTTAGTTTAGCATTAGCTTAGTATTACTTGTTGTTTAGTGCTTAGTTAGACATCTGGTATCGACTATTCCTGCAACCACTAGAATTTCATTCTGTGACTGTTCCTGCAGCCAAAGCAGATAGAGTAGTTTCCTGTTTGTTGTTCAGATTTCCATTCTTGTTTTGCATTTCATCTTAGCATAGTTTTTGGTTGATGTTCAACATTTGTTTCATTTCTTTCCAGAAATTTACTTTCAGTATTGTGTTTCTTAGCCATAGAATGTAATGGCTACTTAAGCCCCTAGTGCACATACTGTGTTGACCCATTTCAAGTTCACGTCCTTGGGTTGACAAGTTAAATGCACCTTCATGATGATCGAATAGCTATTTAGGTTAGATGTCCAATCTCTGAATCACGACTGCAAAGGCTTAGTTATTAAATCATTGTAGGAGGCCAACAATTATCATGTTCCTTCTTTTTTCAACTCCATTCTCCTATGGAGAATACAAAGTTATCTTTTGTCTTAGAATTCCTCAATCTTTATAGAATCTACAAAATCATTAGAGAAAAATTCACTACCATTATTAATCCTCAAATATTTTATTTTCCTTCTAGTCTACAACTCAACCATTTCTTTAAATTCTTTAATTCAACTAAAAATATTAGATTTACTCTTTAAAAATATACCCATGTCATTATACTATAATCATCAATAAATAAAACATAATATGTGGATTTTCCAATTGAAGGAACATCTACAAGACCAAACACATCAAAATGAATAAGATCCAATACACTAAAAGATTTATGAGAACTCAAATAAAACTAAATGCAATCTTATTTTCCATAAATGTAACACTCAAAGAAATCAAATTCAAGATTACAATCAGATAACCCTTCAACAAGGTTTTTATTTTCAAGGTTCTTAGACCTTTTTCTCCAATGTGGCCAAGTTTGTGGTGCCATAACATAGATTTTTCTATAGGTAACTTTGTTTCAAAATAAAGAGCACCCTTGGGTACCCAAAATCCATGACCATTCACTAAAGATTAAACCCTTACCTCCAACAAATTCTCCATAGACTTTCCTTTCATAGAATTACTATTACACTTATAGAGTAGGAAAAGTGATCCTAGATCCAATTAGATTAACTAGGATTATCTCCTTCTCACTTTGAATCCACATTCAAATGTAAACCAACTAGGGCTTTATGATTGAATTTCTGCCAAAATGGAGAGACAATCTCCTAGGTTTTATGTGAATTAGAGTTGTAAAAGAGAAAATTTTGGTGTGTGTTTTAATAAGCTTAATTGATCTATAACCCTAAATTTGAAAATGTAATTTATTGGATAGATAAGAATAGAAAGTAACAATGAAAGTTTTATATCTAAGATTGATATACAAAGTGGAAATTGTGATATCAAATTGATCTTGAAATATCTAGTCAATGGTGTGGGGCACCCTTGACTGGATAGGTCCTTTATTGGATCTTCAAAATCTAATATGTCACATTTTGTACTTTGTAATTCTATCATAGTATTTTGTCAAAACTTCTAGATATGGACTACACACATGAAAAGAGGTGGAAAGGTTGTGTTGTATAGGGACTTTCCTAAGTAAAATCCCATTTTCATATTTCTACCTTCATGTACAACAAATTGTGATGATCAAGAGGGCATTCCTTATGTCAAGAAAAAATCAAAACAATAATAATTGATTGAAAATGATAAATTATAAATGGCAATGTTACCTTGATGTGAAATCCTTGATGAACTAATGCCACACACAATTTTACCACATAATTTGATCCAAATGAATCCCTCGATTGCTTAATAGACCTAAAAAAGGATAGCTTGATGTGGTAACTATTCCTTTAGGTCAACATCTTTTCCACTACCATTTTTTAATCCTTAATGATACTCTTATATATCTGCAACATTGAAAATGGGTGATATACCAAGTGTCTTTGATAACTCTACTTCATATGCATTTATGGAATCAAACTTCCTGAGAATATTACATGGTCCAAACTTCCTCATCTTTACCTTATTGTATGTCTCTACTGGAAACTTTTCCTTTCTTATATATACCATAACTTCATCTCCAATAGAAAACTCCTTATGTCTCTTTTTCTCATCTACCTTATCCTTGTACTTAATGTTTATGTCTTATAAGTTTTTTTGGACTTGACTATGGAATGTTTCCATGAATCTTGCAAACTCTTCTATTTCCACACTTCTCTTATTCTCCATATTGATGTCTATGAGCTCTGCTAATCCTCTAGGATGTATTACTATTATAATCTCAAATGGTGTCTTCACTGTGTTTTGATTTATGGAATTATTGTATGTTAAATCTTCCTACAATAGAACTATATCCTAATTTCCTACCTTATCTCCAACCAAACATCTTAACAAGTTACCCAAACTTTTGTTGACTACTTCTATTTTTCCATCTGTTTGTGGATGGTATGCTAAACTGAAATTCAAATTTATCTTCATCTTCTTCCACAATGTCCTCTAAAAGTTTCCAATGAACTTAGCATCTTTTTTCTGAAACTATACTCTTAGGTAATCCATGCAATCTTACAATCTCTTTGAAAAACAAGTCAACAATATGCATAGCATCATTGGTCTTCTTGCAAGGAATGAAATGTGTCATTTAAAAAAAAAATTCCACTACTACCATGATAGAATCATATCCTCTCTATGTTCTTGGAAATCCCAATATGAAATCCATGCTTATATATTCCCAAGGTCTCTCTGGTACTCTTAAAGGTTTGTATAATCTGGTATTTTGACTACTCCCTTTTGTTGCTTGACAAACTCTACAATTATGAACATACTTCCTAACATCCTTAAATATTTGTGGCCAAAAATAGTGTTCTCTCACCAAAGCTACAATTTTATCAATCCCAAGATGTCTTTCTAGTCCTTCACTATGCTTCTCCTTAATCAAATTCTCCCTCATTGAACTCTTGGGAATACACAACTAATTTCCTTTTGTAATGGCATAAATTTGTACCTAGTGCAAATTCCCATTAATTTAATCTCATTTTAGCCTTACAAGTTTGATAATGTAAAAACCTGCCACATTCACCTCACTTTTCCCATGTGTCCTTGTCATTTAGCATCGATGAGGGAATTTTTATCCGGGAATCATGTACACTGTACAGATGTCTACACGTCGTGATTATGTCCTGGCAAGATTCCTATATTAGGAAACAATACAAACATTATGATTCTCAATCATATGCGAGCAGAACATCCCCCTTTGAATCTTGGCCACTGATAATGACTATTTGCCTCCAATTTGGTCATTTGAGCCTCATTCTTTAACTCTCTCAAGCTCTCTCTTCAATCTAAACTTTCTTGAACATTCTATCACTCCTTGCTTCTTTCTCACTTTGTTTTTCTTCTATCATCTTCATACTTCATTGCTACACTATCTTGTTGCTCCAGATCCATTGCTATTATAGGTTGTCGAAGCTCTACTCCATTGGCATGGTGGTATTACTCTCCTCCTTCCTCTTCCAACCTTGAGCACTTATAGAAAGGGAGGTGATATAGTGTCTATTCGCTTACTTGTATTATCATACTTGTAGAGTAGCATCTAGGTTGTCTTTTATTTCTACTATCTTCTATCTATTTTATTTGTCTCTTTATCACTTTTCTACATCTTGTGGTCTATTGGTTGTTCATGGAGGTAGGAACACCAAAATAGGGGTTTGACTGAGGCAAACCTCAAAACACAACCCCAACATTTTCTTGTTGTTCTACATGTAGGTGTTATTCATTCACTTGGAGCTAGCTAGATAACTAGACCTTGAGTAATTTGGCATTCTTCTTCTTTCTTCTTCATCATTTCATTTATATTTATAAGTTATAGTGTTTCTCTTGTTGTATTCTACATTTCCATATATTTATGTCAAACTATAAAGCTAGAACTTTCAAGTTGTCAACAGACTTTGTGTTTTTGTTTGAAACTTAACCCTCTATATGTATAGGATGTCGGTGTGTCTTGAGACTCCAATGTGGCATGTTGAATTTTGACCCATGTGTTATCGTCCTCTAGTAGGGAGTCATTCGACCTATAGTTTAAGACCTCTAAGGCCTACTCACTTTCCTACAATTTTTTTTTGTCATAAGTTATAATGGAAACAGATTCATGTTTTCCCTTCCTTCTCAACTTGTCCCTTCCATTTAATAGTCAAGGTATTCTTGAGGTAGTTTAGGGATTTTTTCTCCCTTAGGATTTTAGAGTGACTGGGAGACTTGGGAGTAGAAAATCCACCTTCTCTACATTTTGGTGAACCTGGCGTGAAAGTCTTTTTTGTTTCTTTGTGTCAGAAATATTTCTCATGTCTTTGGTGTATCATAGATTCATGTTTTGTAAGGAGTTATGATCTTTACAACCCAATCTACAACCTCTGGATATTTTGTTAGGAGTCTACGACACATAAAGATGGAATATGGGAAGGTCACCACTGGTCAAACTGATCCTATCCATTGGATTTTCTAGCCACTTTAGGGAATCCCCTCATATTCCTACACCCCTTGCTTCTCCTTCCACTTCTTTCATGGAGGAATATGTTTTTCTTGAGGTACCCATGGAGTAGTTTCTTGCCATAGACAAAAGTCTCGGGGAGTTTGAGAATTATTTGGAAAATGACAAAAATCTTGCTCAAGTAGCTATGATTGTCAATAGGTTGAGGGTTATGTTGGACAAAGATCAGAGAGGTATAGAACTTATTCGAGGTCTCACATATATTGTATATACTCACATCTCGTCATACAATCATAACTTGGGCACCACTCGAGACCTTAGCTCTAATATTTTTGAGAGATAGCTCAAAGCCTTGATGTGTAGAGAGTCAATATGTATGGATAAAACCAGTTCCTCTATTGACACTGCCTCTAGGCTTGAGTATACCCCTATGTTTAAAGTAAATAAGGTACCTTTAGGTTTAATTTATACCACTATTAATGCTTCTGCTATTGGTGGTAAAATTGGAATTCCTACTGGTCTCGGTGTCATGGTTTATGTTGATATGAGGGCTGGTGGTTTTGGTGGTGGTTTCACTGGTCTTGTTTCATCTTCTGACCTTGTCTTAAATGTTTTATTACAAAATATGGGACAAATGTAGAACCATTTGGTAAACCTATTGAGCTTCTCCTCTCAACCTATTTTCCAACCCTTCTTTCATCACAATCCTTTTTCCATAGCCATCTTGAACACTCATATCCCCCAGAGGATGGAGATTCTAGAGTTTGAAAAGTATGGTGGTCCTGGAGATCCTCAGATGCATATATCAGCATTCATTACTATGTGCACTAAATTCTTCCACCATGATGCTTTTACATAAAATATTTTTCCGTGATCCCTTAAGGAAGCTACCAATGAGTGGTATTGCTCCTTATTGGATAATTTTTTCTTCTCGTTTGATTAGCTGATGAATCAATTCCTAAGATAGTTCCAAGCTAACATAGGGTCAAAGATGGCATTTCTTGATCTCATTCGATACAAGTAGGGGGACCATGAGAAGGTTACTGACTTCAATGCTCATTATCAAGTTTTTTTTTCAGATCTCTTATCCTCTACCTGACTCTGATGTTTAGAAGGTCTTCATTGAGAACTTACAAAAACTGTAGCAAGAAAATTTTCCCTTGATGAAGTATCCTTCCTTTGCACGTTTGTGTGTAGCATTTCACAAGTACCAATAGATGGTCGCTTAGTTCAAGGGTTCATCCTCATGATCCCATCCAAATAATTGGTCAATAGTGTTAGTTTTTGGTGATGCAAGAAAGAATAAGGCCATTAAAAACATGGTCTCTACACCTAAAGACAAAGGTATAGGGTGCCATAGAAATTTCACAAAACTATTTGAATCCTATACTACTATTCTAAAAAGATGTTGAAAGATAAAATCTTAATATTACCAAACATTTGACCTCTTTCTGATCTGTATCCCAAGTGGTATGATGTACATTATTTTTATCAATTTCATCAAGTGCAAAGACATGACATCGAGTGATGTGTATGCATGCATCACGAGATTCAAGACTAAATAAACGATGGGACAATTCGTCTCAATGGGAGGAAATAAAACTCCAATAAATATGTGGCCAAGGATACTAGTGAGTTATAAATTTATATTGATCCATTTTCTTCTCATTATTTCAATCTAGTCACAAAATCTTCTACATCTTCTGAGCCAGTCCCATCTGAGAACATGAACATGGTCTCATTCACACATATACCTCCTTCTAAGAATGTGATTATTATGCCTAACATAACTTTTACCTCATTTTATTTTCCATTAAACAAGGAGCCTTCCCCATTGTACATTCCCACCTAGATTAATGGAAATGTCCTAACTGGAATCATGGTTGATCTGACGAGTTGAGTGAATGTGATAATGGAGGAAACCTTATTCATTAAAATTTTGTATAAGGAGAAATATGAAGAGTCATAGGCCACTCTTCATACTCATGATGAACTTTCTATTGCCCCTATGGGCACCATTTCTTTGTCAATCTTGGTAGGACCTAAGACTATAGATGTTTCATTTATTTTTGTGGTCCCAAAGTCTGACCTAAATGGCTAGCCTCTATGAATGGTGTTTCCTTTGTAATCCACAAGTTTTTAATGTTCCCCATGATGACATAGTATAAGTTTTCCATGACACTTGCTATAAACCATTAATGTCATGTGTGGCTTTCCTCTGGATCACTTTTGGCCCACCTTGGTTAGACCTCTCCCTCCTAGGGGAGATTTGTTATATCGAGCCTATGTTAAATACAAGACTGGGGGTTGGTGTTGAAAGTCATTTTTTTGGTGTTTTCCCATGCTATTTTTGTGAAGGCCTCTATGATAGCGTAGTAGCAAGCTATCTCTTCCATCCCACCCAAAGGGAAGGAGAATTTTTCTCACACTCTAGATCCTTCTTTTGTTTCTTCTGCTCCATTTACTTCTACTTGCCAACCTATGGTTGCATCCTTGATTCCTGCTCATGTGCCTCGTATGGGAAGTGTGATGGTTCCCACATAGAGGAAGGTGAAGTGCTAGGATTTTTAGTTGCTTATTCTACCCACATTTACTCGACCAACCATATATGGAAAGGGGAAGCATTCTCATGGGATTGTTCCTGTGTCTCAACCTCAGCAACATTCGACTATTCCTCTATTTATCCCTAGGTCAGTGAACGGGAAGAGGCCTGATGCCAGTCTCTTGTGTCATTTTTTTCTCCTATTGTTGCTTCTAATTTTGTGCCTCCTCCTTGTACTCCTACTCAAGAGGTAACCCTTCCACTAGCAATGGTTGCAAAGGATACTCCTACAATTGAGTATCTACCTCTAGCCTCTTCTCAAGCCACGTCCTCTACCGCTTGCATCCAACATAACTAGCTTGCACATGAGCACAAGCTCAGGAAAAAGGCTCTAGATGTGGAGCATTCCACCTCATAAAATATTGAGGAGGGGCCCCTTCTATCTATTTCTTCCTCTTTTTTCTCTCTACTTCTATTGTTCTTACTTTAGCTCCCATCACTTATGTCTAGATTTCAACTCCTTTGACAAGTCTTGATGGCCTCACCCAAAAATGTTGTAATTCTTCATCACTTCCTCCATGGAGCCTCCTCTTCTCATGTCACTCCTAGATATTTCTCTTTTTTTGTAGCCCATGGACATGCCTAATAATATGGCGGTGTTCTCTATAGTTGTCTTATTTGTCCTCTACTTCTACTTCCTTCATGGGGATTCAACATCCTTCAATGAAGTACAAATCAAAGGATGACCTCATTTTGAGTGAAGGTCATAAGAAGGGTTTTCCTTCTTTGGATCCTAGTTCTGCTTTGGATTGTGTTATCCTTGAGATAGAGGTGGCCCCTACTTTCCCAGCGTTAGTCATTTCCCTTCTTCCTGAGCTTGGTAGTGACTCTTGAGTGCCTTGCCCTTCCCCCATTATGTTGGCATAGGGAGCTCTTGAAAAGTGCATGCTCAACTCAGTGGAAGATATGCTATCTTCTTCCTCATTTTTTACAAAATCAATGACCTTTGCTTCACAGGAACTTGGTGAAGAAGACCTCGAGGGGCCCTCTTCCTTGGCTCTTTTTATAGGTGAGTTGGATGGTACTACCCTTTGTATCCTACCCTTGTAGGATCATCCTTCCTCCCTTTATAATGATCTATAATGGGAGAAGGATGACCTACTGGTCAATGAGGACTAGGGTGGTACCTCTTCTACATCTATAGATTCAATTTATTTGTTTGTTTGTGTTCCCCCATACTTATCTTTTTTATGCTTGTGATCATCCCTAGAGGACCCTTGCTACCCTTGTAGGTACTCAAATAGAGGAGTAGAAATCTATTGTGTGTTTCTTCTATTTATGTCATCATTCTTCTATGTGTCATAATATTGCTTTTCGATATTGGGGATGATGTAAAGCATTGTGGAATTTAGGCCTTCTTCCATGTTGACCCAATTTTTATTTTTAATTTTTCTTCATGTGTTCTTCATGTTTTGATAACTTTGGGTATTGATGATAGTTCATATGTATACTATATTATATCTATCTATTTATATCTATAGACAATTTTGACCTTGAATTTTTAGATCCCCTTGTCTCTTGATTTCTTCATCTCTTCTTGTTTACTTCGTAATGTGGTTTCCATGTATTGTCCCTCACATGTGTGATAACATACCATAGATACATCTTACCATGTTTTGTGTGCCACAACATATCTTTCCTTCCCTTTCTCCTTAGGATGTCATGTGCTCCTTTGTGTAACACACATCATCCTATGGGGGGCTATCATTTTGTCTAATTTTCGATAGGGTGAATTATTTCAAAAGGATTCCTTGGTGTCAAATTTCTTGACAATGAATTCATTGAAAAAATAATCCCCTTTTGAAAAATTTCATTTTCCAAAATGATGCATTCTCACAAAAAGGCTCCTTGACAAAATTTTCTTTTAAAAAGATCCTGTAAGCAAAAGAGTTTGAAAATTTTCCTTTCGAAAAAGGAGTATTCTTTCTAACAAGAAAGAATCTGAAAAGTTTCCTTTGAAAAAGGAGCATTCTTTCCATTGGATTCCTTGGTGAAATATATTTCAAAAGGATTCCTTTAGGACAAAATCACTTATGGAAAATCTTGTGTCTTTTAAATGCAACGTTCCTTCAAAAGGGCCCCTTGGTGCTTGGATGTCTAGAAGGGTTCCCTACCAAAAGAACCCCTTTTTTGAAATCCTTCTCTTCAAAAGAATTCTTTGGTGTCTTGTAATTTATGTCTGCTATCTAATTTATTATATAGTGTTTCTTGGTGTCAGATATCTTATATCTTGGAATCTATTATGGGGGCATCCTGACTAGACCTATCTTTTTTGTGACTGTCTTGCAATGTAGTTTGTAGTTTCCATAGGCTTATTTGATCAAATGGTGTCTTGTGTCTTACCTGATCAGAGTTTGTCTTATTATTCAAACTTGTGTCCAATTCTGTCTTAATATGTCTTATGCAATTGTGCCTATTATGATTCTCTTTTTCACCTAACATGTTTATGTATAGCCTAATATGTTTGTGGTGAAATAACAGTTGGCTTTGCAGGATTGAAGACCTATGTCATCTTTGCATCTTGGTGAAGCTCCCTCTTTCACATCAATGTATGCCAAATTGAAGGAATACTTCCTCTATGATTTCAATATATTCTCTTCAACCTCTTTCTACTTTAGCTCACATATGCTTCAAAACATATGCTCGCTAAAGTGGGGGAAAATGTAATGGTGTAAATTTGCACCTAGTAAAATTCCCATTAATTTACCCTCATTTTAGCCTTACAAGTCAAATAATGCAAAAACCCACCACATTTTCCTCTCTTTTCTCATGTGTCCCTATTATTTAGCATTAATGAGGGAATTTTTGTTTGGGATGTGTGTGCATTGCGCAAACATCTATGCACCACACTTCTATCCTGACAAGATTCTTGTGTCAGGAAATGGTAGAGACATTAAAATTCTCAGTCATCTATGAGTGTAACATCCCTTTTGAATCTTGACCATTGAGAATGATTATTTTCCTCCAGTTTGGTCATTTGAACCTCATTATTTCACCCTCTCAAGCTCTCTCTTGATTCTCTCTTCAATCTATCAACTTTCTTGAACATTCTCTCACTCCTTGCTTCTTTCTCACTCTTTATTACTTCTATCAACTTCATACTTCATTGCTACATCATCTTACTACTCCATCACCATTTCTATTACAAGTTGTTGAAGCTCTACCCCATTGGTGTCATGGTATTACTCTTCTCCTTCCTCTTTCATCCTTGGGTGCTTGTCGAAAGGGAGGTGATATTGTTTCTATTCACTTATTTTCATTATCGTACTTGTAGAGTGGAATTCAAGTTGTCTTTTCTCTCTACTATCTTGGGTTTATTTTCTTTATCTCTTTATTTATTTTCTACATCTTGTGGTCTATTGGTTGTCCATGGAGGTGGGAACACCAAAGCGGGGGTTTGACTAAGGAAAATCTCAAAATTCAACCCCAACATTTTTCTATTGTTGTGTATGTAGGTTATATTTGGTTGCTTGGAGCTAGCTAGAGAACTGGACCTTGAGTATGTTGGTATTCTTCTTCTTTCTTCTTTGTCATTTCAATTGTATGTATAAGTTATAGTGTTGCTCTTGTTGTATTTTTCATTTCCATACTTTTTTGTTAAACTATAAAACCAAAACTTTTGGTTTGTTAGTAGACTCTATGTTTTTTTTCTGCAACTTGACCCTTTATTCGTACAGGATTTTAGTGTGTCTCTAGGACTCCATCGTGGTGCTCTAAATTCTTAACCATGTGCTATCGTCCTTTGGTAGGGATTCATCTAGTATGCAGTCTGAGACCTCTGAAGCCTGCTCACCCACCTCTAGAAAACTTTTGTCATAAGTTGTGAGGGAAATAGAGTCATTTTTTCCCTTCCTTTTTAGCTTGTCCCTCCCATTTAATAGTCAAGGTAGCCTTGAGGTAGTTTAGGGAAATTTTCTCCCATAGGATCTTATAGTGACTAAGAGACTTGGGATTAGTGAATCCACCTTCTCTAAACCTTTGAACAATATTTCTTCATGAATGAAGTAGTCTAACCACTAGCTTCTATCTCTCTCTATTGGTTCTCTACATGCTCTCCAAGATTTAGCAAAATTTGGATCATCCTTATAAATGTGTTTCGATTCCTCAAAACCTAATACTTATATCCTCATCTCTGTCAGAAAATTTCTTCTCCTACTCAACGTATTTGTAAATTTATTTGACTTTTCATTCCTATGCTTCAACATAGATGTGTAACTCCACAAGAACTCAATCCATCTCATATATCTTTGGTTCAACTTTCCTTGACTATTCAAATACTACAAAGCTTGATGATTAATATACAACACAAACTCCTTAGGAAATAAGTAATGTGTCTGCTTCTTCAAGGCTTGAATTATGGCATAGAATTAATTATCATAAACTAAATATCTTCTTTTAGCATCATTCAAATTCTCATTGAAATAAGATATTGGTCTACCTTCTTGACTTAACACTACTCCTATTACATTTGCACTTGCATCACAATCAACTTGAAATACTTTGTAAAAATTGGGTAATGCTAACACTAGCTGCTTTGTCACCTTTTTCTTCAATAGTTCAAAACTTCTTTGTGCTTCATATGTCCACCTAAAGTATTTCCTATCTCCTCTCATTTTTTTTGTCATATGTGTGGAAATTATACTAAATCTCTCGATGAGTATTCAATATAAACTAGCTAACCCATGAAATGATCTTACCTCTCCAATGTTCATCAGTGTAGGCTATTCAACAATCATTGTAACCTTCCCAGGGCCCATCTTAAATCCTTAAAAAAAAATGAGAAAAACCCAAATACACCAATTATATCTTCATAAAGCTATACTTCTTGACATTTATCAACAACTTATCTTCTATTAACCTTTGCAATACTTGTCTGATGTGAATTTTTTGTTCTTGTCTTGTCTTTCTAAAAATTAGAATATCATCCAAGTAAACAATAACAAACTTATCAAAGAATTTCTTTAGTACTTCATTCATCAACCTCATGAAAGTGTTAGGTGCATTTTTCAATCCAAAAGACATCACTAACTGCTCATACAACCCTTCATTCACTAGTATAATTTGGAAAATAAATGACTAGGTGACTAAAAATTTTAGTCACAACATTTAAAAATGACTAAATTTTGCTCATTTTTTACAACTCGGCTATGAATGAGTAAATAAATGACTAATTTGGTCGTTGACTAAAAAATTATTTAGTCATAGAAATAAAAATGACTAAATAGTTAGTCATCAAATCCAAAGTAGGAAAAAATTTTACTAAGCAATTCGGCCAAATATTGGCATGATTTATTCATGTGTGTGATTTATTAGCATGATTATTCACGTTCATTTCAAATTCATTCGTCTTGCTTGACCTCGCTTCATTTGTTCATTGCAGACCTCACTTCATTCATTAGCCTGGCATGAGGCACTTTGATCAACAACTAATGGCATGGGTGATAAGGATTTAGAGAGGACCTGGAGACTTCTAAAAAGTTAGGAAAGGGCAAGGAATTCAGAGTTTGTTGCAACGAATTTGAATTCGCCATGACCCTCTGTAGTGAAATCAGATTTGGGGACACCCTCTACAACAAATTCAGAGGTAATTTGGAACCCTCACTACATTAAACACAAATTAAAAATGCTCATTCCAATCTACTACTTTAATAATGTTCTTTTACAATATTTCCACTATTCTGCTTCATAATGTGCTTGAGCTAAATATAACAAAATTTTCCTGTGTTAGTGCCAAATTAGAATTTCCTCAAATAATTTTGATACATTTTCACTACAAGTACAAACTGTCCTTGTGTAAAGTAATTTTTTTCTAGATTTACCCACACATCAGGCATCTAAACAAAGATGTTTCCTATTGTAGCTTCTTGTACCTATGTAAAAATTTCCTTTGCAATATCAAATTGACCCCTTTCAGCTAGCACAATGGCTGCCTCATTTGTAGTATAAACATTTCCTAGTCTCTGTGCCAACACTTTACAATACAATTCTCTAGCCTTCTCAAGATGTTGTGCCTCCACCTTTGGATCCCTCCTCTCATTATGAAAAGTTGAAAAATAATTCCAATTTTCAAGCGAAATGTCAACATAAGAATTCTTTGCATCTAATTCACTTTGTGCAGCTATAATTGTTTATTTGCTTTAAGCTAGTCATCTATTTTTAGTTCCATTTTTCCAAGCATAGATAAATAATTTCATGAGTTTTTATCCACCTTAAGTGCATCCCAAATCAATTCTAGGCTTAGTTGGATCTCATTCTGAGCTTGAGCCATGACTGTAAGATGTAGATATGCATCCACATAATCAGGAAACCTGAACAATATTAGCCTATATAAAAGATTTGGTTTTTCAGTATCATGTAGTTGTTCAAACAACCTAGAAAGATTAAATAGTGTTGTGAATTTATCCCATGGTAACTCAAGTGAAACACAACCTTCTTCTAGTTGATGGAAGAATTTCATATCCTTAAAGAGCATAGGAAAAACTACAGAATTAGCACTGGGGATTTATTTATGAATTCAACCCAAATGCCATTTACTAATTCCTCCATAAAATTTTGTTGAGCCAACTCTATTTCATCATGCTCAAAATGAAGAACGCCAATGTTGTTTGACAATTGAATGGGTACTTCTTCTCTACTCTTCTTCAGAAGAGACTTTGGCATCTTAAGAGAATCTATGGTTGCACTGGGTTATGACGATATTAATAACTCACCCATCTTGATAAATGCATGGGAATCAGGTAGATCTATGGAAGTTTCCTTTCTTAAAATTTCTAATGCCTTCTTTGCCATCCCTTGTTGAGCATATATATGGCCGACAAATTTTAAGTTCTCATAGTTCTTAGGGGGGACCTCCAAAACCTTTTCAAAATTTGAGAGAGAACTCTTAAGATCTCCCAACTTCAATTGAACCTATCCAAAAAATCATGTGGCCTTTGGCTTTCCTTTACAAGTGGTGTCATAATCACCTTTACTATGATAAGATCATGTAAGATTATAATATGAATGATATTTCATGAGAGGGTAGTCAGTTGAAATAAGAGTTGTCTCATCCAACTGTTCCACAAGAAAATGCTGCCCTATAGTGAAGAAAAAAAGGTTTGGTAAATGATTCAATTTCATTGCAGAGTATGGGTATAATTCAAAGGCTCTATGCATCTTTTCCATTCCTTCATGAACACTACATTTTTCACTAACTGTGAGAATCCTACAACTAAAAAATGCACAAAAATGACCATAGAGATTTATGTAGAGGCAAAACATCATTTCCTAATGCCTCCATAAAATTTTGTTAAGCCAACTCTAGTTCATCACGCTCAAAATTAAGAACCCCAATGTTGTTTAACAATTTAATGGGTACTTCTTCTTTGCTCTTCTTCAGAAGAGACTTTGGTGTCTTAAGAGAATCTAAGGCTGCACTAGGGTCTGATGATATTAAAAACTCACCCATCTTGATAAATGCATGGGCATCAGGTGGATCTATGTGAGTTTCCTTTCTTAAAATTTCTAAAGCCTTCTTTTTCAACCCTTGCTGAGCATATATATGGACTACAACTTTTAAGCTCTTACAGTTCTCAAGGTGGACCTCCAAAACCTTTTCAAAATTTGAGAGAGAACTCTTAATATCTCCTAGCTTCAATTGAACCTATTCACAAAAATTTGTGGCCTATGGCTTTCCTTAACAAGTGGTGTCATAATCACCTTTACTATGATAAGATCATGCAAGATTATAATATGAATGACATTTCATGAGAGGGCAATCAGTTGAAACAAGAGTTGTCTTAGTCAACTATTCCACAAGAAAATGTTGCCCTTTAGTGAAGAAAAAATGGTTTGCTAAATGATTCAATGCCATTGTAGAGTATGGGTATAATTCCAAGGATCTATGCATATTTTCCACTCCTTCATGAACACTACCTTTTTCACTACTTGTGAGAATCCTACAAGTAAAAAATGCACAAAACTGGCCACAGAGATTTATGTAGAGTCAGAACATCATTTCCTAATGCCTCCATAAAATTTTGTTGAGCCAACTCTAGTTCATCACGCTCAAAATGAAGAACCCAAATGTTGTTTAACAATTGAATGGGTACTTCTTCTCTGCACTTCTTTAGAAGATACTTTGGCATCTTAAGAGAATCTAAGGCTACACTGGGGTCTAACGATATTAATAACTCACCCATCTTGATAAATGCATGGGAATCATGTGGATTTATGTTAGTTGAATTTCTTAAAATTTCCAAAGCCTTCTTTTCCTGCCCTTGATGAGCATATATATGGCCTACAAATTTTAAGCTCTCACGGTTCTCAAGGTGGACCTCGAAAACCTTTTCAAAATTTGAGAGAGAACTCTTAAGATCTCCCAGCTTCAATTGAACCTATCCACTAAATATCATGGCCTCTGGCTTTCCTTGACAAGTGGTGTCATAATCACCTTTACTATGATACGATCGTGCAAGATTATAATATGAATGAGATTTCATGAGAGGGTGGTCAGTTGAAATAGGAGCTTTCTTAGTCAACTATTCCACAAGAAAATGTTGCCTTGTGAAGAAAAAATGGTTTACTAAAGATTCAATGTCATTGCATAGTATGGGTATAATTGAAAGGCTCTACACATATTTTCCATTCCTTCATGAACACTACCTTTTTCACTAACTATGAGAATCCTACAATTAAAAAGTGCACAAAATTGACCACAAATACTTTTCCCCATTTCAAACAGTAAAATTTCCAAAAAAATGTGTTTAAAACCTACAATAAAATGCAAATAAAATCACGTTGATTTTTCGTTCCAAAAAAAAAACCATGAGACCATAGCTTGTTGCTTACTATTATGCTTTGATAAATTTTTTCCAAGCATCCATAACTTTTTTGAAATCACCTATTTTAGGCTTTTAGCCATAGCAGCAAGGCAATGAACTGTTTGATAAAATGCTTTGGTAGACATGTATGAAAAATGTGGTAGCATAGAAAAGGAAATGAACTTTGGAAAAAAATACCTCAAAGAAATGTGGTCTCATGGTGATGGAATTCCATGACAAGCGAATTGTTATGGATTTTCATGGAATTCCATTACCATGAGACCACTTTTCTTTGAGGCATTTTTTCAGCCAATTCACTGCCTTTTCTATGCTATTGCTTACTATTATGCTTTGGTAGATTTTTTCCAAGAATCCTTAGCTTGTTTGAAATAACTTTTTTAAGGATTTTAGCCATAGCAACAAGGCAGTGAATTGTTTGATAAAATTATTTGGTAGACATGTATGAAAGATGTGGTAGCATAGACAAGGTAGTGAAGTTTTTAAAAAATTCCTCAAAGAAATGTGGTCTCCTGGAATGCCATGACAAGCAAATGCAATTGGCAGTTGCTCCTAGTTATTAGTTATGCAATGTCAAGTAATTGCATAATTGCTTAGGTTGACTTTGTAAAATCTATATTGTAATTGAATTTTTTTCATCTATCAGCATTTAGTTATTAGTTATGAAATGTGAAGTAATGCTTTGAGTTTGAAAGATGTGCAATGCAATGTAATCAGTAATTTGAATATAAACTACAAAAATATATCATTTACAATTCATTATTTAAAATCTATATTTTATTTTCTCCCTGTAACTCTATTGCTATGGAAATGCCTTTCAATTAAAAAATAGTTTTTGTCTCTTAGTCTACAATTTTTTGTTGCTATGTGTAGAACATTACAGATGGATCAATGTCAAAGGTTTAAATACCATGCATTTGATGAGAGAATAGTCAATGGGAGTGACATAAACAAATATCCATGTCCATGTAATGACTGTCTTGGTGGAAAGGTGAAAAAAAGAAGTCATATTTATTGACATATGATAAGATATGGGCATAGTGGTATAAGCCCTTGGAATGCCAATTATTACGAAGATATGATAGAATGGAAGAGTGTGAGAGATGAAGAGGCAACAAACATAGATGAAGTGGCACCAAACATAGATGAAGAGGTAACAATGTTAGATGAAGGGTTTGAAGTTGATAGAATGTTGAATGAGGGTCTAAACGATGATTGGGACAAGTTGATGGAGGATGCTTCAAATCCTTTGTATGCTAATTGTAGGTTAAGTCATTTGACAACAATCCTTGAAATTCTTAACTTGCAAGTGGTGTTTGGTTAGACAAAGAAGAGTGTAGATCAGTTATTGGAATTATTAAGTTTGTTGTTACCACCTGACTCCACATTTCCAACAAAATTAATTCAATGTAGAAAGGAAATCACTAAGGTAGGCTTAGGGTATGAAAAAATCCACACATGTGTGAATGGTTGTGTATTATTTCACAAGAATCTTGCAAGTGAGAGTGAATTTTTGAAATGTCATGAAGCAAGGTATAGAGAAGGGTTGAAATCAACTGTGGTTCCTAGAAAGGTTCTTCGCCACTTTTCGGTAATCCCACAATTACTCTAAATGTATAGGTGTAGAGACATTGCTAAACTTATGTAATGGCATGCCCAAAATAAGAGCACTGATGGAAAATAATGAAATGTACCTAATTGTAAGACGTGGATGGAATTTGATAATAGATGGCTTGATTTTTCTCAAGATCATCATAATATAAGGTTGGGTTTGGCTCTAGATGGGGTGAACCCATTCTCATATCAAAGTACTAAATGGTCAACTTGGATAGTGTTTTTAATAAATTATAAGTTACCTCCATGGTTAGAAACTAAACCATTATTCTTAATGCTATCATTGATTATACCAGGAAAGAAAAGTGTGACTTCAGATACAATTGATGCTTATCTAGAGCCATTATATGATGCACTAATGGAATTGTGGAAAGGAATTGAAGAAATTCAATCTTTAAGGGATGGTCATTCAAACAAATTCACTTTAAGAGATTCCTTATTGTTTACGATTCATGATCTTCCTGCATATGGCACATTTCTTGGTCTCAGTGTTCATGGATACCATGGATTTCCTACTTGCAACTTAAATGATTTTGTGAGGCACTCAAGAAGTTTGCGTAAGTGTATTTATTGTGGACATTGTGTTTACCTTAAAATGGATCATCCATATCATCAACAAAAAACATAGTTCAATGGTCAAGAAGAGAATCATGAAGCAACATTGCTAATAATAGGTGATCACATTGTTTAGACTGAACAAAAAAGAATGTCATTTATTGAAAATGATGGGATTGATGGTAGTAGATATGATCCATGTAATGAAAGAGGTGTAAAAAGGTTGTGCATATTCTAAAGTTTTCATACTTTAAGGATATAGCTATTAGGCATATCATTGACTTTATGCATACTGAGAAAAATATAGCCTATGTTATTATAGAAACTTTTTTTGGTGCTTTTGATACTTTTTCATCACGTGAAGACTTTTGAAAACTAAAGATTCGTCAAAATCTTTGGGTTGAAAAATATGATGATGAAAATATAGAAAACCTAGTGCTCTTTATGTTTGGACAAAAGAACAACATGCACAATTCTTACAGTTGATGTCTTAGACTTGCTTTCCCACTGGATATGTAAGTAGTAGTATTAGAAGCCAAATTGACATTAATGGCTTAAGAGGTCTCAAGACCCATGAATATCATGTCATAATGGAGAATATTTTACCTGTTGTGGTAAATATATTAAGTTTGGAAAAGGGGAAAAGATTAGTAGCTATAAGGTTGGGCCTAATATTAAAGAGAATGAGTTTTATGTATTAGATCCTTTGAACTTTGCTAGTTTGAGGGAGGAGGTTGTTGAAGTCCTTTGTCTATTGGAACAAGAATTTCCACCAACAATCTTTAACATTTCTATGCATTTATTGATACATCTACAATATGAACTAAAGCATTGTGGCCTAGTAAGAACAAGATGGATGTATCCTTTAGAACAATATATGAAGGTTTTGAAAAAAATTGTTCGTACTAGGGAAAAACCAAAAGGCAACATGTCTAAGGGATATTCAATGCAAGAGGCCATGGGATTTTGCATAGAATATATGAAGGATTTTAAAAATTTCAATCAATGTGCATGACAAAGAAGACACAATTGTAGGTGAAGTATTAGAAGGAAATGGATGTCGCTTCAAGCTATCACATCAAGAAAGAAGTGTGATACATGCCTATATTCTTCAAAACACATCTTTGTTTGATTAGTGGCACAAGTAAAAAAAAAAATTACACAATAATTTATTTACTCAATTGCATTTACACATTTATATTATCAATATTACTATTTGTATGTTAATATTCTATGTAGAAAATATGAAGAAGACAATCAATCTTGGATGCAACATCAACCTCAAAGGAAGAAACATCATGCTGATTTGATTGGAGGTGATTCTTTTCCAAAATTTAAAGATTGGATTGCTAATTCATTCAATAATGCAAAAGAATAAGGTCAAGATATAACAATAGAGGAAAGTGATCTTTCACAATCTCCACATTTATGGGCTATGTGGTTCAATGGAATGTGGGCCTATGGTAGTCATTTAAGAGTGGAAGAAAAAGACAAAGGAAAGATAAATTGTGATAGTGTTGTTAGTTCTGAATTTCTTCACGAAACTAAAAATATATTTTATTTTGGATTCATCCAACAAATTATTCTAGTGGACTATAGTGAAAATAGTCCTATATTATTAAAATGTAAGTGGATCTGACCATTTGTAGTACAATTTGATGAGTATGGATTTGTACGTGCAAATAGAAGACAATTTTTATCAAAGACATATGAGCCATATGTTTCCCCTCTTCAAATTAACCAATCATTTCTAATTGATGATGTAAGAATCCCAAGATGGTCATATTTCATTCAAATAGAGTCTCGTTCAAAATGAAATTCATGGAAGTTGTTGATATAATGCCTAATAGGCAATATGTTAATTTACAAGAAACATTTGAAGAAGTGGATGAAGACGATGATGGATTTTTTGAAGAAGACATTTTGATTACCAATGAAGAGATTGGGGGAGAGAATGCATTGCATGTCACAGATGAGGATGAGGAATAAAATCAAGCAAATGCAGACATGAATGATCAAGATTTTGATCTTGCTAGAAATGCAAATGATTATGATGATGTTTTGTCACTTTAAGAGGTTAGCTTGTCACCTAAACTTTGGTTCTATGTATGGTGTAATATATTATTGAATGCAATAAAGATTTGATTATAGGTATGCTTATTCACTATTGTTTTACTAATACATTTCTCAATGTAATCATCATTATTTTGCTAGTACATTGTATACAAAACCTGAGATGTTCATTGCTGATTTGAAGTGCATTTAAAGTTAGGTTCAAACATTCTTCTTAGTTTTCTTACTTTGGTTGAAAATTTGAAATTAATTTTGTTTAGTTACAATATAATTTCTTGTATGTCCTATATGTTTTCTAGATGCAAACATATAATGAAAATATATGATTTAATAATACATATAGATATCTTAACATTAGGTGAACTAAGCCTCCCCATTACAAACAAAGAAATGATCTCTTAGTTTTTACTAACACTAAAAACTAAAACTGAGAGACTACAAAATTAGAAAATTGTTCAATCTTTTCAATAAAATGATATCTAAAATACTACATTCATAATAAAATCCAATACCACACTACCACAACAATCAATAGAGGTATGTGTGGGATGGTAGGACATATAGGTCAATGTACAAACACTTACCATAATATCGTAGAAACCAAATATGAATACTGCAAGGTGGCAGTGAGAACATGTTAACAACTAAAGTAAACTGGCGCCTCGCAAAGGGTAAACACTGACACTGTGGTATGGTGGTGAACAATCACTCAATTGCTAGAATTAACCTGTTGTCCTACAGTGGTCTTCATATGACAAAGCAGTATGGTGGTGAATAGTCACTCAATCGCTAGAATTAACTCATTGTCGTGCAAGAGTCCAAAGGGGTGTGTGTGAGGTGGTAGTATTGCTACCACTATCCCGCATTAGTCTTGATATGACAATGCGGTGTGGCATTGAATAGTCACTCTACTGCTAGAATTAACCTATCGTCCCGCGGGAGTCCAAAGGGGTGTGCATGGGGTGGTGGTACTACTAGTGCTACCCTGCATCAGTCTTTAAATGACAGAGCGGTACTACGATACAAGCTATCAAGCATCAAATGATTACACCATTTGATTTCCCAAGATCAATGACATGTATTTAATCTTGAAATATGGGTAGATTCTAAAATATTTGGCATGAATTGACATTAATAGTAAGGTGATCGATCTTAGCAACAAATATTACTTGGGACTCGATGACATTTTGGCAATCTTAGCAAGAGAGTTCAAGAGGGAAAACTCTACAACTATTATTTCATCGGGTAAGTTCACAAAAACCCTCTATAGCAATTGTATAAGAACTGAATTTTTTTCTAAAAGTAGACACCTAAAAAATCAAGTAGGAGTAAATTCTTCATCATGCCACCCAAAAGAAGTCAAATTGCGAGTAAAAAGGAAGAGTTCACAATTTCTAAATCAAAGAAGAGGTCCCTGCAACAATCCATTTTAGATGTGTTACCTAATTTTGTAGACAAAGGATCCAAAAAGGTGTTTAAAGATACAACCCATGGATGCAGAGACCCAATTATCCCTATCTCAGGGTGGGCTCGGTTTTGGTACTTCTATGAAAAAAGGGTTGAGAAGGTTCCAGTTTCAAATCCTTAGACCTTAGATTTGGCCAAATTGATAGTCCCAAATGTATTCATAGATGTTGATCTTATTAAAGTATTGGCACAATATTATCACGTGACTACTAGGACTATAAGAATGCCATATGGTTCACCATTAGTGGTGCTAACTAAAGAAGCAATTATAGAGTGTTTTATGTTAAACAAGAAAGCTATCACTAAGATTGACTTGGATAGAAGTGAGGAGGATTATAGGAGATTGAAAAAAACCTATAGGAGTGATGAACTTCCTTTACACATTAAAAATGGTGTAAACAATAGGAGGATACCTATCTCCCCCTTCCAAAATGAGCCATTTTCCATAGAAGACTTCCAAGTGTAGACATCTAAATTTGACCACTTCCATATGGTCAAAGGCATCTCCGTATTCATCCCTTTAATCATCTACTTCATCCTCTTTGTCGGCATTAATTAAATCATTCATTTAATTAATATTTCATGTCTTACATAAGGTTTCCAAAGTATTTAATTTAATAAATAATTTTATCCTCTTTCCTCTCTAAATTAAATAAATATACCACTTTATTTAATTGTCATATTACCTCTTGGAATTTAATTAATTTTTAATTCCTCACTTTCTCTCTCATTGTCACATCCTCCAACTTTTGCAAGTTGGTCTCTAATCTATCTAACCCTTTTCTAATCATAATTAATTTATGGTTAAGATGTGCACACCCCTAATCATCATTAGGGTCACATCCTCCATAATTTTCCACTTGCCTCTAATATGCCATTAATTTGTCTAATCAGGTACTTGCACAACCTTAATCACTTAATTAGTTCAACCTAATCTCCATGTCATTTATGGAATGTGTCATAAGTCAACCTTATTAAAGGCTTTCTCCTTTTGGAGAAGGCACCCCCTTCCCCATGTGAATTTTTAATTCACATTTAATCTCCCAATGCATTTCAAAGAATTTTAAATTCTTTCTCTCATTCCCATGTGGATATTTGAGGAATTTTTAATTCCTCACATGTCCTCTCACCCACATGGGGACAAGGACCTCCTTTATGAGGAGATCTTGTCCAAATCCCAAGGTACTATGTAGTACCTCCATGTCATGTACTCTTCTTCCAACTCACTTACACATCATCTTTCTCAAGCCACTTCACATGCCACATGTCAAGATGTGAGGGCTTGTGAGTTCTCAACTCACCATAGCCCTACATCTTGACCATGTTGGTTTAATCTCAACCGTCCATTTTCCTAGAGAATTCAAAATTATCTATAAATACCCCCTCTTTTCTCTCATTTTAGGGGGAAATCATTGTGCTAACCAAACTATTGCAAATTTTTCCTTTGAGCCATACTTAGCCAAATACTTGCACTTGCATCCATTTTCACCCATTTTCCATCCATTTTACATCCCAAACTTGCATCTTTTGCCATCCAAGGAGCATACACAACATCAAAAATCAAGGGCCAACCAAAGGATTGATTCAAGACAAGGTAAATCAGCTCCATTTGTTATCTTTACTTTGTTTTTGAATCCAACTAGGCCCATCTTGAGGTGTAGGGTGTTTATATTTGTTTTTTGCACTCTTTTGTTTGCTGCTAGTTTTCTAACATATATTTTCACCTGTTCACATTTCTGGTATGCCTGGTGGGACCCACAAACGGGTCTGTATCTTTCATATTTGCTATTTTTTTCCCTTTTTGTAGGTGCAGGTTACAGAGGGGTGGATCAGACCATCCAAGGGTGGACTTGACCTCAAGGGTCAGACCTGATCTGATAGGAAAGTGTACCTGACCTCCAGGGTGGACCCAACCTTGCCTAGGGGCAGACCTGCCCTCCATAGACTCCAAAAATTGATTTTTTGTAGATTTTTCACAAAGGGGCAGACCTGACCTCCAAACAGGTGGACCTAACCTGATAGATAGGAAGACCTGCCCTCTAGACAGGCGGACCTACCCTCTAGACAGGCGGACCTGACTTTGACAACTTTTTTCAGAAGATGAAATTTTAGTTTTTAACACTTTTTTTGGTTGTTTTAAGTGTTTCTAACCCCCTAACATCTCCCGTTTGAGTTTGTGCAAGCATCTGATTGACATTTGGTGAGGAGCAAGGACAATATTCACTAATAATTTTCTTTGCAGGGTTAGTCATTTATTAACTGCTACTTGTTTTGCATAACTTAGGCACATAGTTTAACTAGGGGTGTCAATTACTCTTGTTTGTCATGCTTGTTGGTAAGCTATTTGGCGTATCCAATCCCCTTGCACCATTTGGTGATCCTAGGTGATGATAAATCGTAGCTTACCAAGTCCTTTGAGTCACCCTCTTTTTTCTTTTCTTAGCAGGACTTGCTTGGGGATTTCATTACCCCAAGGGACAATTCCAACCATACGTACCGACAGGGTATATAAAAGAGGGAGAGTGAAAGTTGTACCTCAATCCAACCACGTTATAATTGGTGAAGTGTCGGGATGACGTGAAGAGTTGGTCTGAGCCTCTAGTATCTCACTAAGGTTCCTGACTCACACTTGTAATGGGTTGGTGTTCACAGTTTGGACCTCACGTACTAGGTGTAGATCAAGGACTCCTTACATACCATGTTCATCCTAGAATAGAAGAATTTGTCAGCCATACCCCTTTCTACTAGTCTTAGGATTGTGCTGTCTGAATTGTCTTCTTTGTACAAAACCAGTAATTTTTTGTTTAGTTGTATCCTTTTGATTGATGTTTGTTGTGTTTTGGGTCATTTTCCTTAGTCATCTTTTCAAAACTCAAGTTTAAACCTGTCTAGGGGCAGACCTGACCCATCCAGGGGTAGACTTGACCTTTGAACTAGCCATTTTAAGCCTATTTTAGCTAATTTTGACCAAATTTTGTCTGACAGGCGGACTTGCCCTCCTGATAGGTGGACCTAACCTCCTGACAGGAGGACCTGCCCTCTAGGGGTGGACTTGACCCATCCAGGGGCGGACGTGACCTTTGAACTAGCCTTTTTCAACCTATTTGAGCCAAATTTGACCAACTTTTGTCTAAAAAGCAAACCTAACCTCAGGACAGGCGGACCTACCCTCCACAGGTAGACCTGACTCATCCCAGGGGTGGACCTGACCCTTGACCAGTCAGTTTTATCATCTATTTCATCATTTTAGACACTCGTTTCATCATTTTGTGTGCTTGTTTCACCATTCTGATCACTCGTCTCCCCATTCTGAATGTTTGTACACCCATTTCAAGAGTCCATTTTCCATCCTAAATGTTCATCCCCTCATTCCAAGCATTCATTGCCATGTTCGGTATACCCGTTTACCCATCTCGAACAACTATTTTCCACTCGTTTTTAGTTTGAATAGCTATTTCTGGCCATTCTCACTTCCAGGGGTGGACTTGACCCCTTCCACAGGTGGACCTAACCTTTAGGAAACTTTTTTGGTCCTTTGTCTAGCCATTCCGGGAGTCATTCTCTCATTCGGGATCATTGTTTTCATGTTATGAGTAATCATTCACCTGTTCCGAGCCTTCGTTTCCTCATTCTGAAAGTAAACCTCCACCATCGAGCATCCATTCACCCATTCAAAGTCCTCATTTATTGATTTCAAACTCACGTTCACTCAGCCGATCTCCTCATTCTAGATATCATTTCCCCGTTTTGGATCACCGTTATTCCATTAAAACTTCATTAACGCAATTATCTAAATTGACCTAGGTATTCGTCTCTAATCATCATCTATCACAACTGACCTAGGGTTGTCATCTATCCTAAGTCGTTCATCCCCGTCAGCCTAATCAATCCGCGTCTATCTCAAGTTGGATTCAGTGTCGTTATCATATATCCACCCTTTAGTCGATTAATCAACACCTAGCATTACCAAGGATCACTCTTGAACTCAGTTTTGGATTCCAGTCATTATCATTCATCTTACCATCCAATCTTATTAATTGATCATCAATCCAAATCAAATCCTCATATCATCAAATCCAGGTTGACCAATTGTCTACCAATTAACCCAATCTGATCTCATCAAACAAATCCACTTTGGTCGAATCAATCATCCAAACCAATCCTATTGATCCACCTCCTTGTCGGAAAATCCATCATTGAATCAAGTCAATCCTTTCATCATCAAGATCATCCTAGCATCCTAGTTCGTTCTATCATCTTGCATGCCCGTTCAAATCCGGTCACAGATAAGGAAAATGGCCAAGCAACAAGCCCAAAATTCCCAACCACACATCCCTCAAGATCCAACCAATGCGGCTAATATCTCACAAGATCCCAATAATGGTACGAATATCCCTTGATATCCTCATAATGGTATATCATCATAGTCCAATATTGATGGTCAAAACACATCACCACCCGGAGATGAGAACATGGCCAATCAACCTGAACTTACACTTGAGGAACACTTTAGTAACCCTACCAATGTGCAAATGATAGATCGCCTTCTCGAAAAACATGGGGAAGAAATCTTGGCCCACCTAATTGAAAGAAGTGTCAAAACTCCATTAGGTATTGACCTATCCAAGTATGGCAGTTCCACATCTAACATACCCCAAGGTTCACAAAACGCACCAAGTAGTTCATACACCCCAATGTCCCTCCGGTCGAGGGTTGGCACCAACCTGAATTTGGAAACATCATTTTGTATCATGTTAACAATCCCCCACATTCCACAATCTCAGTCATGGGGGCTCCTCAAGTAACTAATCCCAACAATCTTTTTCCTACGACATGCCACAAAATGTTATGTAACCTCTGCCATTAATGCTGACACCACCACCCCTTTCAAATCAACCTCCCATCAATGTTGGGGGCAACCCTTTTACTGCATTGCCTCCACCTCCTAGGACCACAAACCTACCATCACATTCGTACACATCTCAAAATCCTCCCCAATCTAACATACCACCTCCATTACCACCACAATGTACATCCCAACTGAATGTGCCCTTTGGTACCCAACAACCTCCGTTGCAGAACACCTCTACATTATCTTAGCCACCTCATCAGCAACAACCTCTGCATAACCCCTTGATCTCTTCACAACAACCACCACACCCATCACAAGGAAATATGTCCTGACCTCCTTCCCTGGCCATATCCCCGTTCCTCGTATCCATTCTACGTCTGCAAGTTCAACCACAACACAACATCCCATCTCGACCCACGCAACACCTGAAATCACATCAACAACCTCCCTAGCATTATTATTACCATAACCAACAACATTCTGAGCAACAACCACCTTATGTGGCCTCCCAATAGTCACAACAGTACCTTCAGTACTAGCAGGCCAATCTGCAACATCACATTCAAGCTCCTCAACATCCCACTGTGCATTTTTATCAAACGAATTCGTACTATATCTCACAACAACAACCCCAACACCAAAAAAATCCCTCAAAATACTAGCAAGGGATGTCATCACCTCACTATCAAAATCCATACTTCAACCTTCAAACACTCTCTCAATAGGATCCTTCATCGTCCTACCACCCATATCCATCCAACCCATCTTTGGCTCTCGCGCCACCAGTCAACTCAGATCTGTTAGAAATCGAAGCCGCTCTAAAAGATCTTCAAGCTGGGACTAGCAAACAATCGTTCAAATTTGAAGACATATGTCCCTATCCATTTGATCCCTCCATCTCATTGATCCCCTTGCCTAAACACTTTGAAATACCAAAATTCGACAGATACAAGGGAAACAAAGATCCTAAGGCCCATTTGCAAGAGTTTTACTCCCAATGTTAGGAAGTTATGCACAACAACAACTATCTCTTGTGTCTATTTCCATGAAGCCTAACTGGAAATTCCCTAGAATGGTTCATGGGTCTAGAACAAGGTTCCATAAAATCCTTTGTAGATCTTTCAGAAAAATTTGTTTCTTACTTCTCCTTCAATTTGGAGAAGGACACTAATACCTTGGATCTCCTCAGAGAGAAACAATAGGAAGGTGAAACCTTTCCTAGCTACCTTCAGAGGTGGTGTGCACTAGTAAGCCGAATGAAAACCCCTCTCAAAGAGAAAGACATGGTCACCCTCTTCGTGGAGAACTCTCATCCCGACATGGCTCATAATTTTAGGTTACACTATGTCACCACTTTCACTGAGATAGTGGAAAAAGGACCCATCCTTGAACATGTCCTTATTTCCAAAGGAAACATCAAGATACACAACCATGACAGAGAAAGGGCATCTGGTGATAAGTCTTGCTTTTGGAACAAGAACAAAAATGTAGTAAATGATGGTGTCACTGACACTAAACATGTTCAGGTGGCCAATACATCCCAGAGACAACAACCATCTGTACCTAATGCCATATCCATGCCACAGGGGGCATCTTGTCCTCCTCAACAGTCAAGAGAATGAAAAACACCAGTATGCTCAATTAGGAGAACCCTTGAGTGTTGTTTTCAATAAGTTGTTACAGGTCAACTATCCGATCATGTACCCTATCACCAAACCACTTGATGAATCCTAGCCTAAACCTGCCTGGTTTAGGGAGAATGAATATTGTGAATTCCATAAAATTAAAGGACACACTCTGAATAAGTGTCAACGTCTCAAAAACTATGTCCAAGATCTTATCGATTGAGGAGATATCAAAGTCAACACCAGTCAAGCTTTGTTGTCTAATGCTCAATTGCAGATATACCAAACCACCTTCCCTAACCATAATCAAGGTGCAAGCACCTCCAACAACAATCCCCAAGACAACAACACAAATAATATAAGCTGTAAAAATGTACCCCTCAATTATGATGGCATTGTCCATTACATTGAGCAGGTAGAACCCCGTGTGTCTATGATACATGTTAAAGCTAAAGATCCCCAATGTGTTGTTACTACACGATGATCCCACATTACTATCTCGATAGCCTCCACATCTGCCCAATCAAATCCTATAAACTCTCAGTACAACATTCTTGATCACTTAGGAAAGACCCCTACTCAGATCTCAATCTTGGATTTTCTTAAGTCTTCTTCCATACGTCAAGAAATTCTCAATAGAGCCTTACAGGAAACCCATGTATCTAATGACATCGATCCCACATGATTCCAAGCTTTAGTGGGACACCTAGATTTATCTTACCAGCTACACTTCAGCCAAAACGATATGCCAAATATTGATGCCAATCACCACCGTCCCTTGCACATTCAAGTCTTGGTTGCCTATCATAAAATAAAAAGGGTCCTGGTAGATAATGGCTCTGCCCTCAATCTATGCACTCTAAAATTCATAAAATGGGTGGGGTATACTCAAGCGGATTTGAGAAATCAAATCATCATGATCAAGGCTTATGATAATGTGGAAAGAAATTCTGAAGGGATTATCAGTCTTCCTATTCAGGTTGGACCTGTAGTTCAGTATACTACTTGTCATGTCCTTGATCTAGACTTACCATATAATCTCCTCCTTAGCTACCCATGGCTCCATGCCATGCAATCTGTCCCCTCCACGTACCATCAGTTCTTGAAATTCTTGGTTATTGGACAAGAGATCACCATTTATGCCGACCCACAACCATTTTAATATTTACGTGCTCTAGAAGCATCATTTCCCCATTTACATTATTGTCTTGGGGTTGAAATGGGGGCATCCCAGTCATCATCCTCTAATCCATCATCCACCACGACAACCACTCCATCTCTCGCCACCAATCTTATAGTCACCAAAGTACAGATCATTGACAAGGGGTGTGGTGAATATGAAATGCATACAAACCTAAATGTGGCAGCCATGCCATCATCACCACACATGTACGGCCAACCTTCGTAGGATAATCCAAAAGAAGACAAGACCGTCACCTTCAGTCTTAAAAACATCCCCACCACCACTTTTCAGTCTCCTATTATAAAGATAGATGCACCTATTACACGATTTTCACTTGCGGCTCAATCAAGCAGGGCAACCTATGTTTCAGGTGTTTATGAAGGCCAGATGGATGAACATTTGTGTTAAGGGTTAAATCATACATCTGATCAGATTTGACATAAAAATCCTGAGGAAGAAAGTCGCTGAGACCCTCTTGTTGTCTTGCTGGCTAGCATTGGTTCTATTCATTTGAAATATACTGGTCGACCAGACATTTTAATCGCCATGAGTTTTTATATATCTCTCCACTTGGGAAGAGGTCTCGCCGACCGTTGTACACAAGACTAGCATCGTTGATAGAAAAGGAGCTCGATGTGATGTCTTCCTGACCAGTGGGAGTCTCACCGAAATATAAGGGTTCAAGCTCGAGGAGAGCGGAATGCGCTCGGTGAAAGGTCTTCCCGACCTGAAGAAGTCTCGGCGAAGAGGGGGTTTACTTTGGGGGGGAGTCTTCCCGACCCACAAGGGTCCTGCCGAAGTGGTCTCAGCTCGCCGAGAGTTTTTTCCTTCAGCATAAGGTCCTGCCGATAGATGGAACTCTCGCCGAAAGGTTTTGGGCTCGGGGAGATGTCTCGCTGATGGTTGTTAGTCTCAGCAAAGGGAGGTGTCATCAGGGAGAGGTCCTACCGATGGAGCGAGGTCTCGACGAAATGAAATGGCCTTGGTGAAAGGTCTTTCCGACCCGATGGTGTCTTGCCGAAGGGAGTTAGTGTCAGCATAGTGTTTTGAACTCGGGGAGATGTCCTATCGACCCGATGGTGTCTCGCCGAAGTTTCATGCCTTCGATATGAAGTCTTCCTGACTGATGTTTGTCTTGCCGATAGCGATGGGTTTGCTGTAGACTTTGGCGAGAACTCTTGCCGAATTTGGATGTCCGGGCGATGAAATGGCGATATCGGTATGACTCGTGAGGGCTCGCTATGATGTCTGGACCAAAGCGATAGTCTTGCCGATGGTTTTAGGGATGTCGATATGACTTTTGTAGCTCGATATGAACTCTTGCTAATGGTTGTAAGCCATGACGAATGTTGCTATGAAGTCTAATCACATCAGGGAGACACGGCTAGTGTCTCACCGACATGTGATTCGGTTTGAACGACCTTTGACCATCTGGGAATATATGTGGAATGAGTTCAACCAATCAGAAGGAGCTAAAGACGGACCATGGGCAGTTTGACTATTGTGACTATTCTAGTGGGGAAGATTAGCAGAATGTGAGCAGTATGTATCTTCTTTGTGATCAAGGATGATGAATCGGTTCAAAGGCAGTAGTGTTGTCTCTAGGGAGGCCTGACAACAGAGAACATTTGATGCTATCTCTCAAGGGGATCAACTTGAAGAAAGATTTGAAATAGGGGGAAGAAGTTGTGAGTCTCACAGACAGCTGGGATGTCTACTAGCAAAGGTAGAGCGACATTTATGATAATGCTTCAGGGCATTCAAGGTGGCTCTGATGGAAGTTCGAAGGTGGACACGGGGGCCAGAAGTTAATGCGATGGTTGCAAAAGATCTGAAGGGCCATCCCTGGAGCGATCTTTCATCGACATGGACAGGGGGATGTACATTGAATGCATTAACTTTATTTTCAAAAGATCTAAGGGACCCTTCTAAAAACTGATATTTTGAAAACCCTAAAACAAAGGGGTGACACTTTTTTAGTTTTCGTATATATGGCATTTTTTCCTCATTTTGTAGGATAGTTCTTACTTGCATATTTTTTGCTTTGTGACTTATATGAGTCCTTAGAGGAGAATACTGAGTTTTGTAACTCATTTACAGACATTGTATGGTAGAGTTTCACCTTTGGAGATCAATAAAGAAAGCAATTTATGCCTTCTCAGTTATCTGTTTCATTGAGTGTGTTGGATGATTGATAAATTTACATGTGAGTTTTCTTATTCCTTGTTAATACGTCTCATTAATAGCACTTTTAAGCAAAGGAGATATGTATATTGCAGGTTATAGGTTATGCTGGTGATGCAAACAGATTTTAGTTGTGAGGAGAATTTATCATCCTTCTAGGACTGTATGTATCGTAGTTTTCTTATGAAACATTTATGCAGTATCATGTGAGTATTGAGTTGTGCATATCAACTTTTATTAGTTGATTGAAAATTGTGTGTTAAGTAGCTGTACATGTTTTGAGCAAATTAGGTGTATCACCATAGGATTTAATTTTCATTTTCATGCACTCCTTCTCCCTTTTCCTTACGAAGATTAGTAGTTAAGTGATATTACCAGTTAGGAGCTAGCCTTATCTGAAGGTTCATTTCAACTCTAGGTGACCCACAACCTTGAAATGATCCCATATTTCTCTAGAAAGCTCAGTTTTTCATAACTTTGCATAGGGTGCATTTCTAGGAGATCACAATTTTGGCACGCCTGGTGGGACCGTCGAATTAGATAGTTGAAAGAAGATACATCGTATTGCTGATTTTGATATGCAATCAACAATTTTTAGACCCTAAGAGGTTGAAATCTGCATATCTGGCGACTCCGCTGCCCAAAGTAACTAATTTCAGCAGGCTAAGTGTTGATTTCATGGTAATATGTCATACCATTCACCATTTTACAAAAATGTTATCTATATACCTTCTAATCTACCATATCAAAGCAGTTATGCTGCTGATTTCACAGAATATTACCAGCAAAGCAATTTTTCTTGAGTCTCAAAATTCTGATAATATGAGTTTGGATAATATGTCTATATTTCCAAAAGCAGTTTGAGGAAATTGAAAATCAGCAGGAGGTCAATAAGCAGCAGGAGGAGCTTTCTTATCAAGTTTATATTCATCAGCAGGAGGTTGAGACACAAAGAGGATCCTATTTAGTACAAGAATTTGAACAAAGTCAGTCTAACCCTCCTGAAGAACAACTTTCTGAAATGCCCCAGTCAGCTGCTACCTTTACAAATCCTTTCTTTGAGGAAGGGATTCACTTTCCGCAGTTCGGTGTTCCAAGTTTTGAACAGAATGAGTTTTCTGTTGAAAAGAAAGCAGAGGAAGAACAACCCATTGATCTAGACAGCTTACTCCTCATGGAAAATGTTAGAAATGTAAACCCATTGTGTTTAGCTTTGGAAGTTTACCGATTAGAGCAGGAAAAGAATGAACAGAAGGAGTAGGAAGTTGTTGCTGTTTGCACTACTCAAAACAACAATAGTACATGTGAAGACGATGTTGAATCAAATTCATTACTGAACACCTTAGATTTTGATTCATTTGAATTTTTTTTTGATGCTGTTTATAAAATGGCTGAAAGCAGAATGCAAGGATTACCAGTTAAGGATCTTCACTTGCAGATAGAGGATGCCCAAGTTTCACTGGAAAAGGCATTACCTGAGGAGGATGATTCAATTTCTTTATTTGACCAACTACCTGGTTATGTTGAGCAAGCTGAAGAGAGCATGCAGGTTCCTGATTTACCAGTTGATTTGGAACAACCAAAGAATATGCTGACTTGTTCAATGAACTTCCTCAATTTTTTGATGAAGATGAAGATCTCACATGCATGATAGCATCTATGCCTGGTATGGAGCAACTAAATGATAAAATTATGAGTTAGATGATATCATAGAAGCTTTTTGTTCTAACATAGATGATGAGCTAGTATCATATGAAAGGGAAGCATGTGATCATCCCATTCAAGTCAGTGAGACTTGAAAAAGTTGTAGAAGATAATGCATTGTAGCCTATGAACTTATTTGATGAGCTGCCCCACTTTGTTGAGGAGGAGTTATATTTTGTCATGGACAAAGAGCATAAGGAACCATAGTTTGAAGATTTGTTTTCAGTTATCCAATAGGGATATCAGCTCTTTAGTCAAGAAGATCCAACCATCGAAAACATTAATGGTTTCTTTTTAGAGACTATTATACATGATGCAAAGAAGCAAGACTCCTTTTTCATTACAAAGATGAATGAAAGAACAGTTGATCCTCTTATAAACAATAATAGAAAAATCTTTCAAGAAGATCAAATTGTAGCAAGCGATGAACAACCTGCATATTACCTCCAATCATCATTTTTTCAAGGAAAAGATGAAGTCTTTAGAGATCAACAAGGGGATGAAAGTTACAAGTTGGGTGTCATAACAAGGGGATGTCCTATCAGACACCTGGCACACTTAGCAGGCACTCAAAATGGGTTGCCATTTGAATTACCTACTTGGGAGCACGAGATTGAGCATTAAAAGGCATTAATGCAAGTTGCTCAAACTATTCAAAATAGTTGCATGCACCTCTTGTCTAACACAGAAAGGGAGGTAGTTTTCATGATTGGAGAGGTGTTTAATCTATGAACTCAACATTTAATTTTCCTTCATCACTATTGGACAATTTGCAAGCAGGAAGCATGTCCTATGTTGGTGAGAAAGGGAAGTTTTTTCTCACAACCAGTAAATGGTTATGTCTGATCACTACCACTGCTAGGTAGTGTAGGATAGAGTAGTTGTAGTTTTAGTTTTTTGCTTGCAATAAGTGCCCCATGGCACGTTTCATTTTTTAGCTTTGTCGTGTTTTCAATAAGTGTAGTTGCTGCACCTAGTTTTTCAAATTTTGTCTTCGACAGAATTGCAGTAGTTTCTTTCAGTTTGCATGGTTTGAGCTGAGTTATAAGGTTTTCAGAAATTTGAAGAGTAGAACAATGACTCCATGCCCAATGGATAGGCCTATGCTACTAGTTTGCATGTTTAGTAGGCAAACATCCAGTTGAGGTCGCCAGAAATGTTACCCAATTTTCACTCGCGGGCTCAATCAAGCAAGGCAACCTATGTTTCAGGTGTTTATGAAGGCCAGATGGAGGAACATTTGCGTTAAGGGTTAAATCATACATCTGATCAGATTTGGCATAAAAATCCTGAGGAAGAAAGTCGCTGAGACCCTCTTGTTGTCTTGCTGACTAGCACTGGTTCTATTCATTTGAAATATACTAGTCGACCAGACATTTTAATTGCCATGAGTTTTTATATCTCTCTGCTTGGGAAGAGGTCTCGCCAACCGTTGTACACAAGACTAGCGTCACCGACAGAAAGGGGGCTCGGTGTGATGTCTTCCCGACCAGTGGGAGCCTCACCGAAATGCAAGGGTTCGAGCTCGGGGAGAGCAGAATGCGCTCGGTGAAAGGTCTCTCCAACCCGAAGAAGTCTCGGCGAAGGGGGGTTTTCTTTGGGGGGAAGTCTTCTCAACCCGCCAGGGTCCTGCCAAAGTGGTCTCAGCTCGCCGAAAGTTTTTTCCTTCAGCATAAGGTCTTGTTGACAGATGGAACTCTCGCCAAAAGGTTTTGGGCTCAGGGAGATGTCTCACCAATGGTTGTTAGTCTCGGCGAAGGGAGGTGTCATCGGGGAGAGGTCCTGCCGACGGAGCGAGGTCTCGGTGAAATGAAATGGCCTCGGTGAAAGGTCTTGCCAACCCGATGGTGTCTTGCCGAAGGGAGTTAGCGTTAGTGTAGTGTTTTAAACTCAGGGAGATGTCTTGCCGACCTGATGGTGTCTTTCTGAAGGTTCATGCCTTCGGTATGAGGTCTTCTCGACTGATGTTTGTCTTATCGATAGCGATGGGTCTACTGCAGACTTTGGCGAGAACTCTTGCCGAATGCGAATGTCTAGGCGATGAAATGGCGATATCGGTATGACTCTTGAGGGCTCACTATGATGTCTGGCCGAAATTGATAGTCTTGCCAATGGCTTTAGGGATTTTGATATGACTTTTGCAGATTGATATGAACTCTTGCCGATGGTTGTAAGCCATGACGAATGCTACTGTGAAGTCTAATCGCATCGAGGAGACACGACTAGTGTCTCACCGACATGCAATTTGGTTTGAACGACCTTTGACCGTCTGGGAATCTACATGGCACGAGTTCAACCAATCAGAAGAAGCTAAAGACATACCATGGGTAGTTTGACTATTGTTACTATTCCTATGGGGAAGATCAGCGAAATGTGAGCAGTATGGATCTGCTCTATGATCAAGGATGATGAATTGGTTTGAAGGCAATAGTGTTGTCTCTAGGGAGGCCTGACAATAGAGAACATTTGATGCTGTCTCTCAAGGGGATCAACTTGAAGATAGATTTGAAATAGGGGGAAGAAGCCGTGAGTCTCAAAGAAAGCTGGGATGTCTGCTGGCAAAGGTAGAGCGACACTTATGATAATGCTTCATGGAATTCAAGGCAGCTCTGATGGAAGTTCGAAGGTGGACACGGGGGCTAGAAGTTAATGTGATGGTTGCAAAAGATCTGAAGGGCCATCCTTGGAGCGATCTTTCACCGACATGGACACGGGGATGCAGATTGAATGCATTAAATTTATTTTCAAAAGATCTCAGGATCAACCCTTCTAAAAATTGATATTTTGAAAACCCTAAAACAAAGGGGCGACATTTTTTTAGTTTTTGTATATATGGCATTTTTTCCTCATTTTGTATGATATTTCTTACTTGCATATTTTATGCTTTGTGACTTCTATGAGTCCTTAGAGGAGAATACTGAGTTTTGTAACTCATTTACAGACATTGTATGGTAGAGTTTCACCTTTGGAGATCAATAAAGAAAGCAATTTCTGCCTTCTTAGTTATCTGTTTCATTGAGTGTGTTGGATGATTGATAAATTTACATGCGAGTTTTCTTATTCCTTGTTAATATGTCTCATTAATAGCACTTTTAAGCAGAGGAGATATGTATATTGCAAGTTATAGGTTATGCTGGTTATGCAAACAAATTTTAGTTGTGAGGAGAATTTATCATCCTTCTAGGACTATATTTATCATAGCTTTCTTATGAAATGTTTATGCAATATCATATGAGTATTGAGTTGTGTATATCAGCTTTTATTAGTTGATTGAGAACTGTGTTAAGCAGCTGTACATGTTTTGAGAAAATTTGGTGTATCACCATAGGATTTAATTTTCATTTTCATGCACTCCTTCTCCCTTTTCCTTACAAATATTAGTAGTTAAGTGATATTACCAGTTAGGATCTGACCTTATCCGGAGGTTCATTTCAACTCTAGGTGACCCACAACCTTGAAATGATCCCATGTTTCTCTAGAAAGCTCAGTTTTTCATAACTTTGCATAGGGTGGATTTCTAGGAGATAACAACACCAAAAGAAGATATTAGTCAGTGGGTATACCGTGAAGAACCCCAACTAGATCCACCTCTAAAGGAATATTTTTAGGAAGTATACCCTTGGTTAGCTAAATTCACATAAAAGTATAACTACCAAGTCGGAGGCCTAGGTAAGGAAGAGCAGGGACGGTTGCAACCTATTGATGTATCAAAGCTGCTAGGGAATATAGGCCTCAGATATGACAAAAAGTAGAAAGGACCTACAACATAATCTAATACTTCCAATAGTGTTACTATGGACAATGGTCCCTTGGAAGACATGCACGAGGAGGAATCTATCATACGTGCATACAATGATGTTGATCACATGGATCTGTCATCCATGTTTGATTGCTTATCCGTATTTACCATTAGCCTATCCCTTCACCATCCCAAACTTATTGATTGGGACCTACATGACAGTGCACCTATCAATGTCTCCTTGGATACACATGTCAACCTTATGGAATTGGGGGAAGATGAATGCTCCAGTTGCAAAATTAAAAACAAGAAAAATAAAAAATGGTCATCTAGTGAAAACCTCCCTAAGGCACTTCTTGACTTGGAAAAAGTAAAAATAAATGATGCATCCGATAGTGAAAACCTCGAAGAGGCACTAGAGGATGGAGACATTCAACTTCCCCTTGTGGGAACTCAATTATCCACATGGTCATCCATCCTAATTGAAGAAACTCAAGAAGTTAATCTGGGTACTGTAGAAAACCCTAAGATCACCTATGTGGCCAAATCTTTATCAAAGCAAGAATATTCAATCATTGTTCAACTACTCCAAGATGGTATCATTAACTTTGCTTGGTCATGCTCAGACATGCTAGGCTTAGACCCTGCTTTAGTAGTTCATCATCTAGATGTTTGCCCATATGCCAAGCCTATCAAACAGAAGCTCCAAAAAATGCATCCACAGGTAGCATTATTAATCAAGAAGGAATTAGAGAAACTACTAGATGCTAGTTTTATCAGATCCATTGACTACTCTAATTGGATCTCCAACATAGTACCTATTTTCAAACCAAACAGAGACATAAGGATTTGTACATACTTCCAGGACCTTAACAAAGCCTATCCAAAAGATGACTTCCCGCTGCCCAATATTGACATGTTGGTCGACCTGACTGCAGAACATGAGATGTTATCCCTTATGGATGGTTTCTCTAGTTACAATCATATCCGAATTTCACCTGAAGACCAACATAAGACCGCTTTTACGACACCTTGGGGTACTTTTTGTTACAATGTTATGCCCTTTGGTCTCAAGAATGCAGGGGCAACATATCAAAGGGAAATGATTGACATATTCCATGACCTCATCCATATTATCATGGAGGATAATGTCAATGACTTGTTAGGAAAATTCAGAACCCGAGCAGAGCATCCTGTCATCCTGAAAAATATTTTTGAGCGGTTAGAACATTACAAGCTATGACTAAATCCAAAAAAGTGTGTCTTTGGTGTTACATCAGGAAAATTGTTGGGTTTCATAGTTTCTCGAAGGGGTATTGAGGTTGATCCCGCCAAGGTGAAATATATTCTGGACATGCCACCCCCACACAATCTAAAACAATTAAGAATTATCCAAGGGAAGTTGCAATCCATATGTCAGTTCATAGCCCAGCTTGCAGATAAGTGTTAGTCATTCACCCGTATTTTGAAAAAATACTCCACCTTCAGATGGAACCAACAGTGTCAGACAGGTTTCAATAAGATCAAGGAATACTTAGCTCATCCACTGATCTTCATGCCACCTATTCTAGGGAAACCCCTCCTACTTTACATCTCTGCCACTTCAGTTGCACTGGGGGCATTATTGGCACAACATGATGAATCGTCAAAAGAAAGAGAAATCTACTACATCAGTCGAACACTGGTCGACTATGAATTAAAAAATTCTCCCATGGAGAAAGCCTGCCTTGCAGTGGTCTTTAGTACACAAAACTCTGACATTCATGCTTATCCATCCAGTCAAATTAATAGTAAAAATTGATCCACTAAAGTATTTGTTCTCCAGAACCACTCTAACTGGTCGCATGGCCAAGTGGGTCATGCTCCTAAGTGAATTTTACATAGATTACGTGGATCACAAAGCCATAAAGGGACAAGTCATAGTTGATCAGTTGGCCACGACACCATTAGTGGATGCTTACCCTCTAGTCACTGAATTTCTAGATGAAGAAGTTTTCACAGTTACAGAAGAACACGCTTGGATATTGTATTTTGATGGCTCATATACTCATAATGGGTCAGGCACGTGAATCATATTGGTTACCCCTCAAGGTGATTACATTCCAAAATTTTTTAGGATAGCATTCTCGTCTACCAACAACATAGCTAAGTACGAAGCCCTCCTCATGTGCCTCAGAATTGCAAAGCAATGACACATAACTCATTTGAGGGTCTTTGGTGATTCATTGTTGGTCATTGAGGAGGTTAATGATGAATTCCTAACAAAAGATGATAAGTTGCTACCCTATAAATGCATGGTGGATGATTTCAAGAAATATTTCACCTTCATATAATTTGACCAAATTCATAGACTACAGAACAAAGCAGCTGATGCAATGGCTACTATTGGCTCCCTGATTGACATGCCTAAAGATCGAACAGAGTGCGAGTTCCTTGTGGAACAACTTTTAATCCTAGCATATGATATCTCTGAGACTGACATGGTGTGTGACATTGTGGGTCCCACTTCCCCATGGTACCAAGATAGATATACCTTTATGCATGATAATATTCTACCCCCAAATCTTACATGCAATGAACGTAAATCCTTTGTTCAACGCTCTTACTGATACATTATCATTAGTGATATGCTTTATCATCGTGGGTATGATGGAATCCTCCTTAGATGTCTGAGTGAGACTAAAGCTCATACGGCACTAACAGAGGCACATAGTGGTGTTTGTAAGGCCCATTCCAATGGTATGGATTTGGCCAAAAAGATTCTCCACATTGGCTAATATTGGCCTACATTAGAGCATGATGCTTGTGAATTCGTGAAGAAATGCCTTCCCTAGTAGTAACATGCAAATTTGATTCATGCTCCAGCATAGGACCTTCAGCCCCTCTTGGCACCGTGGCCCTTCTCTCAATGGGGTTTTGACTTGATTGGAAAGATTTACCCGCCATCTTCTGATGTCCATACATTCATAATTACTCCCACTGAGTACTTCACCAAATGGGTGGAAGCAATGCCACTCTCACAAATCACCGGTACTCAAATTTCAAAATTCATTCTTTACCATATTCTATGTAGATATGGTATTCCATCCACCATCCTCTCCGATAATGGAAGAACTTTCAAAAACCAGGCCATGAAACACCTTTGTGACACCTTTCATATCCAACATCGTTGGTTAACGCCTTATTACCCCTAGGGTAATGGTTAGGTAGAAGCAACCAACAAGACCCTTATCCACATCCTCAAGAAGGTTGTCAACAACACTAGTTGAGATTGGCACCTCCATATTCATCTCGCCCTCTGGGCATATCACACCTCCCTCCACACCCCTACAGGTGCCACCCCCTATTCTTTAGTGTATGGCGCCGAAGACATCTTTCCAATCGAAGTTGAGCTCCATTCATTGAGGATTTCTCTGAAGAACCTTATCAACGAGGAGGATGCTCGTGTTGCATGACTTGTATAGCTGGAGTTACTTGATGAAAGAAGAATCAAAGCCTATGATCATCCGCCCTATCATCCTCACCCATCCCATCCTTGATCGCTTGGTATATCTCTTGATTAAGCATTGGACGATCCATCTTGGCTATCCCTCATCCTGAGCTTTTCAGTATCTCACTATGAGCTTGTGTCGTTCATTTGATCATCGGTCGGTGTGTGTCTTCATATAGCCCCCCCCATCATGTCGGTCTCCATCTAGATCTCATCCTGTCGCGTCAACCTTCTCATCCTTAGTCGAACTATCTTTCCCCTGTACTATCATGTAGGAAAGGCTAATCATTTGATCTGCCCCCGGGGTATTCTGACCATCATGTGTTGGTCATCCATCATTTTTCTTCATCGTCCTCTTTCAACTTTATCCATGGTCTTTTCTTGAACTATGAGGGCTCTGCACTTTCACGTAGGCAAGGCTAATCTTTGATTAGCCCCCAAGCCCCTAGGTTTGTAGGGTGTGTCGGTCCATTGTCTGATCTCTTGTGTCATGTTGTCAAGAGTTTCCTTGTCTGGCTAGTTCTTCACAAAAAAAATCCCCTAGTGTCAGGAGATTTGGTTAATGAAAAACATCTTGCGTGAACTAGGTCATTTTAGTTTAGTATCCATCATCAGTCTCAATAGGATGCATCCTTCCTAGCAGACCACATCAATCCCATCCATCCCATTGATCCTATGGAAAAGGACGTTTGAAATTGATTGCAATCTTTTGATGCTTTTGGATTTTTCATTTGAGCTCCCATCATCACTTGTCATGGTTTCCTTAATCCATCATATCATGGTGTGCTTTGACTAGTCAACATAGGGGTGTATCTTGATCTTTTTTTTGTTGTTGTCTTCTCAGTTGTCCCATGTAGTACCCACCAAGATCCCTGAGGTCTTGTGTTACACTAGGGCATCCTTGTGTGTCAGTGGTTATCCCAATACCTGGCCCGACCAAGGTCATCACGAACTTGGGGTGTCGGGATAGCCTTTTTGTTTACTGTGTCTATTTCATGCATTGGATGCCAACTCACCTTGGTATTACATATCAAGGTATTTGGTATCTTATGCTATAGCAAAAATCAATGCTCCAAAGATAGAAAATCATGTTCTTGACTGCATTTCATTTCATTACAAGCACCCTTCATTCAACCTTGTTCATAATCCATGACCTGTGATTTAGGTTGTGCAAAACTTTGACTCCTTTTTCTCTTGGTTTTCCTCTAAGGGTACTAATAGTTTTTGACAGGTGCAGTATCACACCCACAGTACACCTATCACCTATCCGCATTCCCATGCAAGTCTTTACTGACACTTAGGTTTGCATTATAGGAAATCATCTTTCATTCATATTCCATGTTACATTGTAGATACAACATATTTCATAGTTCCTAGACTGATTAGATTAAGCACCATAGTTTCATTCAACCCATACATGTCCATATTAACATTCACATAATACATGCATTACCACCTGCAAAAACATATTGTTAGATACATCCTAATTACATTTCATACCAAATATTCATATCATCGTACATTATAAACATTAATACATGCATAATCATCCATCCACATAAGCATGAAATATCATATACATGTGCATACATAAACCAAATCATCCATCCACATAAACATACAATATCATATACATGTGTACACATGAACCAAATCATCCATCCACATAAGCATGAAATATCCCATACATGTGCATACATAAACTGAATCATCCATCACATAAAACATAACACATAGTGTCAATAAGGGCTATCACATATCATAATAAAAATAATGCAATGAACATCTTGTCATAATGTCTCAAGCATAATCCACTACCTATCCATTATATATCATCAAATAAGGTACAAAATCTAGAGATGTAGATCACCTCTCATCTCTGCCAACATCTACTAAACCTCTATCCTGTACCTGTCAAAAAATTGGTATCCTATCATTTGCTCTCTGACTGTTCTACTGTGAGTTGCCCATGTCTGATCTCTGAGGAGAGTTAGGCACTGGCCCTCTGTGCGTGGGAGTCCCTTGATAATCATGACTAGGAGTCCCTTGGTAACCACCGTAAGGAGAAGGAGTTTGCCGATAGTCACTATACCCTCTGGTACGTGTCCCTAATGACTGGGACGGTACTGGCATTTGAGGTACCTATTTGACATAGCGCACCGTGTGCTGCACCGGATCTAGAATGACATGCTCGTAAGCACACCTCCAGTAACTCACCTCCTACATATAATCATCTCTCTGCCCAGCCTAATGTCTTGCAACATTCCACTCATCCCTATACCTGTCCTAATCTGCACTAATAGCTCTCCACTCTTGTCCCTAGGTGTCCTGTGCTAATATCAGTTGTTGTACCTGCTCTGTGGCCCTGTCCCTCTCAGCCTATGTAGCCTATAACTATGCATGTAGCCCCTATACCTCTACCTCTGGCTCACCCCCCTCAACCTATGCTACCTATAGCTGAGCCTGTGTTGTCTCCCAGTCACTCTATAACATCTACATCTGCACCTCTGCAACATCTCTCTCCCTATGTGTGGCTTTTGCCCGAGCCTCCGCTGCATCCCTGTCCCTCTGAAGTGCTTGAAGTCTCAACTCAGCTACATCTCTCTCTCTAAAGAGCTGATACCTGTGACACCACTGCATCCCTCTCTCTCTTAACAGACTGAGCCTATGCCTCTACCACCTACCTCTCACTCTATAACACCTGAGCACATGCCTATGTCACATCCCTCTCTGCCTCTATGGACTATATTTGTGCCAGAGCCATGTCTCTCTCTGTTTGCAACACATATCTGCACCTTCATCTCCTCCTCTCTCCGCTGCATCAGTCCCATATCTCCAACTGTCTACTCTAAATAGTACACTCCATCTCTGAGCTCATCCCGCTCCTGGTGTAGATCTGCTCTCTCTCTCCATAACTACCCTAACTATCCCCACAAATCCTCTATATCTCCTGCAGTCCTTGCCCCAATCTTTGTCAACTCCTGCCCTATCCCTACTCCAACAACCTATCGTATCACCTCGTCCACCACCAAACGGTCTCTCTCCCATCTCACTACATCCCCCTCCTCATGCTCCCTAGCCACCTCTACTCGCAACCTCTCTACCTCCACCTGTAGGTCAACCACCTCATCTCGTGTCTCATCCCTCTCTCTCAACAATCTCCTCTCCACCTCTGTCACTATCGTGGCTAGATCTGGGTAGTACCTCTCACTCCAGGAAAATCATGCTTGTAGCTCACTCATCTGTGCCTCTAATCTGATCGACTTTTCCTCTGCCTATCATAATCGCTGCTCACTAAGTCACAGTCTCTCTAGGATCCCTCTTAATACCACTAGCGGATCCTCTCCTCTCGGTGGTGCTATCGATAGTGGTGGGATGTCATGTACCTCCTCATCAATGTCCATCTCCTATGGCTCATACCCGTCACTCTCTGTCGATGCCTCCATCTCATCCACATCAATCACCATAGGGGCTCCTCGTACCTGCTCTCCACTAGCCTCAGCCCCCTCCTGTCTCTATTGCTGCTGCCCTCCTATGGTCACATCTGCCTCTTGTCTCTCCTGCTCTCCACTGGCCTTGACCTCCTGAGGATGTATGCACCTCCTGCCTCCTCTCTCTCTGGGCCTCTGGTCCCCTCTCCTGTTGCACCGCAACCCTAGCCTCATCCTCTCCCTCCTCTTCTCCATCTCCTCCTCGGGCTCTATGTCGTTGTCTCCTCCTCATGCCTACCCTCATCGGCTCCTACATTGCTCTGACCGCCTCCTATCCTCCTCTCTATCATCCTCCTCTTTGTTGTCCTCATGGACCATGTCCCTCTCTCTTTTCCATCAACCATCTCTCATCTTCTAACCTGAAACCTAGTGCCCCCTCAATCAGCACCGCTGGTGTAATCCATGGAGGTGGATGTCATCGAAACCACTAACTATATCAATCTATTGTCCCTGCATCTCTCTGCCCCTCCATCTTTCCTAGGTATGGCACAAACTTCAGTGTCTCCAACTCCTCCCACATTGCCTCTAGATCCAACTCATCTCCCCATGGCCGCTCTCATGTCAATCATCGGAACATCATTCACCCCGCGGGAATATCCTACCTCACTCCAAACTTCCTCATCACCTGATCGAGTCTATACAACTCCACTACATGCGAACCTCTCCCAATAATATAAAATTGGGTAAAAAAGTAACCCCTGTGACCCTCCTCATCATCCCTCCAGTCCCTGAATCACCGCAGTATATAAGAATGTCATACTATCATCTCAACTTGCACATCATCAAATCATCTCCTCCACACATCCACATCTCTAACATTTTGATATCGCAGTATCGCTACCGCCTCTGTCCCCCATCCTCAATCCACTACTGCTTTGTCATCCTGCTCTCCTACTCTTAGCACAACTGGGCTGGTCACCTTGATGTGCTCCCAAGCCCACACCTATAGCAGTGTGACGTGTGTCACACTCAACACCTCTTGATAGCATATCACGTGCATATCCCTGTATAGCTACACCAAAATATAGGTCCCCCACGCAAACTAACCCTCTTAGACCTTGATGATGTGATGGATCACCTCAACAAACTTGAGATGCAAGAATCGACCACTTTGGTCTAGCAACAATATCCCACTAATCAACCCCGCTAGGTACAACGACAATGTCGGTACCCTACAAGACAAGCATATGTCAATGTCCAACTGTTGCCATTGAATTGGTAGCTCGTCATTGCCAAACACAACCGACACGGACTTGCCCAATGTCTCGCCCTCTACCTGACACTCGTTAACTAGGAGCCCTGGTATGGGGAGCCTCAGAATCCACCATATGTCCTCTAGAGACACCGTCATCTCCCTAGTTGGTAGATGAAATGTCGATGTCGCCGAGTCCCAATGCTTTATCAATGCTATCAGCATGGCTCTCTGGGCCTTAATCGTCGGATGAGATAGCATGTGGAATAATCTTGCCTCTGTTAATGCCTGATGATCCACGCCCGTCATCGCCACTATACATCTACTCATTACCTCAGACCATCTCTCCCACATCCGCAAACTCTCAAAATCCTACATCCATGACATGACCACTTTGTCATTTTCTCCTTTCTTCTTGCGTCATTTTTTTTCCCTTTTTTCCCCCGGCCCCAGGATTTCCCTTCCCTGTCCTTTATCTTTCCTCCCTTTTCCCTTTTGTTGGTCCTCCTGGATCCCGACTCAGCCCCTGGCCTCGCCTGAGACCTTGGGCGATCCTACCTTGCCTGTGGGCAGACCCGCCCCAGCCTAGGTAGACTCATGGGCGGACCCACCTTAGCCCAAGCAGACTCGCCTAGGCTCGCGGGAAGACCCGCCCCGACCCATGGGTGGACCCGCCCTGACTCGTGGGCGGACCCGCCCAAGCCCAAGTGGATCCGCCCAGATCCGCAGGCGGACCCACCCTAGCCTGGGTGGATCTGCACCATCTCAGGCTGGCTCTTGCATGAGCCCCTAGGCGGGATTCTGCTCGGCTGAGGGCGGCCTCGCCCCGACCCCCGGATAGGTCCCCAGGTTACGTGGGCGGACCCGCCCCCGTACGTGGGCAGACCTGCCCAAGCGCGGAAAAATCCGCTCCTCCGCGGGACCTGACACAAGAACAAATCCCCCCCCTTCTTTTTTTTCCCACCTGCTACCTGACCTTCTTTTGGGGTATACCCAACTAAATTTTCTTCCTCGATGGAGCCCAAAATCCTAGTTTTTCCTTCTACCCATTTTTCATCCCTCCCGCCCCAACAAAACCCATATTTTCAATTTTTTTGAAAAACTTAAACAAAATGACAAAAATCACAAAGTTGGGTTTGGGGCTAATCTGGCGTGGCACGACACACTCGTTGAAGAATCGCCGCCTCTCGTCCCCCTAGTGGATGATGTCGCTATCATACTTTGGCATCATGCACTTTCACTCTCGCCCTCTCCTTTGCTCCCTCTCCTCCTCAATTGATAATTGTCCAAATGAGGAGAGGTAATTCTTAGAATCACCTTTTATAACCTTTTTTCCTATATTTAGTTTTTTTCCCCCCAATTAATCCATTCACCCTCTATCTTCCTGGGGCCTCCATTTCCACTCTATACACTCATTTTCCTTCGTTCAAACACCAATCCTCTCGATTTTTTGTGCTCTTTCCAATGACATATACCACTCCATACTTTTGAGAAGTTTCCCATGACCCCTTTTCCTTCCCCATTCACCTTCTCGAGGGGGCATAGCTTACCATTCTCTACCAATCTTCCGTCATAAGCCTTCTTTTGTGAGACTGGGGCATCCCCTTTAATTTCCCTCCATTTGGGCAGCTCATACAAACTCTCCCATGCTGAGGCATCTTTTTTCTGGTCGCTTCCTCTATAGAGTCATCTACATTTTATTTTCTTTGAAACCCTATTATCCTAATAGTGTTTTGAAGAGGGGAAAATGTAGAAATCTAAATTTGACCACTTCCATATGGTCAAAGGTGTCTCCTTATTCATCTCTTTATTCATCTACTTCATCCTCTTTGTCGGCATTAATTAAATCATTCATTTAATTAATATTTCATGTCCTACATAAGGTTTCCAAAGTATTTAATTTAATAAATAATTTTACCCTTTTTCCTCTCTAAATTAAATAAATATACCACTTTATTTAATTTAGTCATATTACCTCTTGGAATTTAAATTAATTTTTAATTCCTCACTTTCTCTCTCATTGTCACATCCTCCAACTTTTGCAAGTTGGTCTCTAATCCATCTAACCCTTTTCTAATCATAATTAATTTATGGTTAAGATGTGCACACCCCTAATCATCATTAGGGTCACATCCTCCATAATTTCCCACTTGCCTCTAATATGTCATTAATTTGTCTAATCAGGTACTTGCACAACCTTAATCACTTGATTAGTTCAACCTAATCTCCATGTCATTTATGGAATGTGTCATAAGTCAACCTTATTAAAGGCTTTCTCCTTTTGGAGAAGGCACCCCCTTCCCCATGTGAATTTTTAATTCACATTTAATCCCCCAATGCATTTCAAAGAATTTTAAATTATTTCTCTCATTCTCATGTGGATATTTGAGGAATTTTTAATTCCTCACATGTCCTCTCACCCACATGGGGACAAGGACCTCCTTTATGAGGAGATCTTGTCTAAATCTCAAGGTACTATGTAGTACCTCCATGTCATGTACTCTTCTTCCAACTCACTTACACATCATCTTTCTCAAGTTATTTCGCATGCCACATGTCAAGATGTGAGGGCTTGTGAGTTTTCAACTCCCCATAGCCCTACATTTTGGCCATGTTGGTTTAATCTCAACCATCCATTTTCCTATAGAATTCAAAATTCTCTATAAATACCCCTTTTTTTCTCTCATTTTAGGGGGAGATCATTGTGCTAACCAAACTCTTGCAAATTTTTCCTTTGAGCCATACTTAGCCAAATACTTGCACTTGCATCCATTTTCACCCATTTTCCATCCATTTTACATCCCACACTTGCATCTTTTTCCATCCAAGGAGCATACACAACATCAGAAATCAAGGGCCAACCAAAGGATCGATTCAAGACAAGGTAAATCAGCTCCATTTGTTATCTTTACTTTGTTTTTGAATCCAACTAGGCCCATCTTGAGGTGTAGGGTGTTTATATTTGTTGTTCGCACTTTTTTTTGTTGCTCGTTTTCTAACATATATTTTCACCCTTTCACACCAAGTATATTTTAAAAGAACTTATTTTGCTTTGTTCCAAGTGCTTGGAATAGATGCTGAAGAGAGGATGCCAACATATCTCATGATGATGGGAATGAGGATACAAAATTATGAAGTCAAATTGAGTATGACTTTGCTGCTGAAATTGGGAAAGGGCTACATGAGGGATTTTTGCAAGTAAGAGAGAACTTAGCTCCCCTCACTTTCAAGAAATACTCTCTGTTGTGTCACTTAATATTGTACTAAAATAGAAATATATGGACTAAAAGAATGTGTCTGGGAATGACTGATGATGAAGGGAATAGGTTGCCTGTATAAAACTAGTGTTACATTTGGGATAGTAGATGTAAAAATAGTGATTATGTAATATTTCATGATGATTTCATAGTAAAGGTCATGGCCACTTTTGGTCATATTTCACCAAGATTTCCTAATAAAATCATGCAAGTATTAAGACCTTTAGCATTGAAGCCAAAATAGGGACACACTCACAATTTCAGTGATTGGTTCTTCTTAGCAAACCAAACAGTAATAAGGGTCTATGGGTGTCCTCAAGCCCCACATGTTTTACCTAATTTTTTATCTATTCGAATTGCATTTTTAGAATTTATGTGGAAAATGTTATGGATGGAGTAGGATGTTATGAAAAGACAAAAAAAGGGGACATTCCTCCCTGACTTAACTGAATGTGAGGAGTTATTCGTAGGGTCTGATACTCTTGAAGAACTATAGAACTATTTAAAAATGTGGTATTCATTGAAGTCATGAGGAGAAAGGGTATTTGATCCTAAAAGGAATATTAATTTTTTAATGCAGACACTATCACTAAAGTTGGGATTACCCATGTAATGGATTATGAAGAAGATGTAATAAGAATTTTTTTTACACCTCATGAAGCTTTTCAGAGGAAGAGGAAGTGGGAAATCATAAAGAGGCTTGAGGAGGAGAAGAAGAAAAGGGACAGTGGATTCCAAGGATTCTATGTTGAATAAAAGGATCCTATCAGAAGGATGAACATAATAATTGACAACTTTGAAAGATTATATGTTGAACCAGAAAAGAAACCTGAGGGTCAGTCTTTGAACCTCTCCAAGCTTCCCATCAAACCAAGTGGTATTGTAATCACAGAGCCCCTACTAAAAAATTCCACAATATAGTTAGAAGCATCCCTTAAGCAACCAAGTCCTAAAAGGCAGAAAACACATGGAGTGCCCCCCTTAGTGGTATATGAAATAAGTGAAGGAATAGGGGATACTGAAGAGGTAGCCAATGTACTTTTGAATTTTAAAGATGTTGAAGTTGATCAACAACCACCTAAGCTTGCAACTGATGCTCAAAAACTAGAAGAAAGAGTGGATGTACATGGGCATAATGATCAATAAGTGCATGATGATGAAAGGGTGATTATTGCCCTTAGATTTATTGAAGATGATGAATTTATTCAAACTCTCGAGTTTAAGGATTTTTGGTTTAAGATGAAAATGAAAGAATTTCAGGAGAGAATCCAAATTAATAAGATGGGAACTGAGGAGTCACAACATGACCATATTGTTTCCTAGACTCTTGAAGAACTTAGGATTAATGAAATTACTGTTAGCCCCCAAGAAGCAAGAAATTTGATCTTAGAAAGAAATATACTAATTATTCCTAGGATGGAGTTAAAAAAGATATTCTTACTGGATCATGTAAGAAGCCAAGAAGATCCCATGTTGGTTTCTAAATTCAATTCATATGAGGGAATGAGTGGCACGGGTTACAATCCAAGACTTGAAACCCTAGCCTTTTGGACCAAGAAAAAAAGAATAGAAAAACCAATATTGCTTGATGTTGTAAAAGAAATGAGAGGGACTACCATGGTAAAGACAGTTCAAGACACATCAACATTGGAGATAGCTACTATGACAATGCACTTATCAATGTTTACTAGGGATGTTGTTAAAGCTATGGAGCTTAGATTGGCAGAATATGAGAAAGCACAGACTGATCTAAATGATGAAGTGAATAGGTTATTCATAGAAAATGTGAAATTGAAACAACAGTTGAAGGGAGGGGGTCCTTCCCAAAGCACAAAATTAATAGTATACCAACCCCCTGCCATCCAGACTGATACAAGTGAAATCATTGTTGAACAAGTTAATGTGCTAAAACAAGAAATTGAGAAGTTGAAAAAGAGTAATGAAGAAACAAAGGAAAGAGCAAAGAGAGAAACCCTCAGTGTATTGGAACAGATCTTGGAGCATATGGTTATAATACTTGTGAAAAATTTGGAAAATGTGTATGAATGTTATGTCTCCTTGTCACAAGCAATTGATCAGATAAAGGCCCATGTACCTATATTGGACCCCTTATTCAAGAAATGGAAAACTATACATCACACCTTAACAACTTTGTGAAAAATTATACAAAGGAGTGTTGAGGCTCCCACAACTTTAAAGCCTACTGAGCAAATGGTTTGAATGGTCATAGATGAATTTCAATACATGTCTGCAAAAGAACAAAAGATCAAGGAAAGAATGGATTCATTTCACACGCTAAAGTAGTTGTTCATGCCGAAGATACTAAGGGATGATGATCAACTGAAAGGATCCAAGGATTGGACAGATGAGATTAGCAAAATTGTTCCCAACTGCCTCACTAATATACAAAAGGATGGTGACATAAATATTCACCACCTCAATTTAACCTTCAATGGAATAATTGCACTAGATGTTGGGTACTCAAAATTCATCACGGATACCAAAGGGTTATTAGACAACATATGGAGGATTCACTTGGCCAACACACAAAAAATACAGGAGTACAAATAGCCTCATTATTACACAGTGTACAAATGGGAGCAGACATATCTAGCTCCCCCACAAGAATAGGCCTTGCAGTGAAGTACCAAGCCTTGTAGATACTAATCATGGAGAGAGGACCTTGCCAGATCTAAATGATCACAGGTACCTTACGATGAGTAATGAACTTCTGTATCTTGTGAGTTTTGTGGACTTCAACATCTAATAAATTCTCTTCACTTCTCATCTTTCATTGCTTTTAAAATTTTATATAATCCTCTATAAAAAATGATAATTAAGACTTTTTGATTTATGTTAAAAGTGGGTAATTGACAAGACACTTTTTGACATGTCAGCCAAGACAAAATTTTGAAATGTATTGTAAAATATTTTTGAAGATCAATAGAATGAAGTTATAATTGGTGGTCGAATTATGGTTTCAATTATTTGTTGAAGTGAATTAATGAATGTTATCTTGTTGTATTTGGTTTGATCTTTCCTTGTTATTTAAATCAATATATCAAGGGTATATTTGGTTTATCAAAACACATTTGTTGTCAAACAATTCACTTTTTACTACATTTTGGTGTCAAATCTTTGGTAATTATGGTTAGTTTCATTACATTCAAATTCTGAATTCTGAAAAATTATATATAATAAATAGATTGATGGTTATTTGGATAGTGAAATTAGCTCTCTTAGAAATTAATTGAAATATCTTGTATTGAAATATCTAGAAGAATTATTTTAATTAAAGAGGATGTTGTGGTTATTTTCCTAACAATGATTTTATAGTGCAACTAGCTTGCTATTTTCATTCAAGATACAAGTCATGATCAAAGTCAAGCACATACCAAGAAGATGGTACTCTACTTCAAACCCTCAACCTCGCTTAGTTTAGTCTACTTACATGGGGATATTAAGGAAGCTGCTAAAAAATTAATATATATCATTTGTTGTTTGTGAAGGAGAATCCTATGAGATCCAATATGGCAGTGGATCAATATCTAGTTTCTTTTTAGCTAATACTCAACGAGTTTAGGGTGTTGTAGCAACCAAAATGTTATACTTTAGAACATTAGAGTTTATAGTTATGGCGACTAATACAAATCCTCCTGCCATTCTTGATCCTTTGATTTCATTGGCAAAAGATAAGGTATTGATTTTTTCTCTCTCCTTATACCATTTTGAATTTTGACATTATTGCAATCTTTTAAGATGTCAGATGGGAATTGCAACATTTTTAGGTTAACTTAATGTGCCATGCAATACCTGAATCATTCCTTAATTTGTGGCAAGATTTCCTTCAATCGCCTCTGATATGTTTCAACCGTTCATTAGTAATCTTTACATCATGTAGATGTTGCAAAGGTGGATTGAAGGGATCAAAACCAATAAATTGAACACAATTTGATCCTTATTGTATAGGGCAGTAATCACATGGGTAAAATGGTGGGATTGAAACTAATGAAATGATGTTTGACATAGTACAAAACCCTTTTGACTGTGAAGTTTTCCAACGATCAAATCCCCTAACTTGATACCCTTTTTTCTAATTTTGATGAATTTTAAGAGAATAAACCTAAATAACTTGCACAAGAACATCAAATTTTTGGACTTATACTAATGATGAGTTTTCAACCATTTGGTGATGCTTTTGTGTATTTGTTCAAGTAGTTATTTTCTTGCAAGTTTAATGGATGCCTTAATTTTTATTATTAATCATTAGTTTGAAAATTACTGTTGTAGAAAGTACCTTATGTGTTTGTGCCTTCAAAAGTTGAATTGGGCGGTGTGTGTAAAGTGAATGGGGAAGATGATGTCACAATTGTGAAACTTGTTGTGAAACATTAGGTTAGTAATTTTTGGATGTTAAGGCTTCCCAGTTGGATATCAAAGATCTTTTATCATCAACTTAATTTGGAATTTATGTATAAATGGATTCTTTAATGGTGCAGGTCTTTACTAAGACAACACATAAACTAGGGTTGACATTTTTTTTGTCTAAGTCTGATGGCATTCTTGGGATTGGTTTCCAATAAATTTTTGTCGATAATGTTGTTCCGGTCTGGTTATTATTGATAGCCTTCATTCTATAATATGTCAACTTCATTCTATAATCTAAGCATATCACCTTTCTTAAATTTTGAATAAGATTCTGAAATCAAGGGTTCCATATGCATATTTTAGGCCTATGTTGAACACTTTGTTTAAGGAATTTGTTGACAAGACTACATTTTTTTAATTGATTTATCTTTCTGTTGTGTTTGGAATTTCTTTTGTAAACTTGTAATATACAATGCACTTTTATTCTTTTTGAATTGAGATTAATATTAATTTTGTTGGTTGTATTGAGGCACAACTCATTCAAGGTGGAAAAGATAGCACCTTGATGCTCATATTAGATGGAATGTTGCATATAGAGGAGGAAATATTCTAGTTGAGTTATTGTTCTTGACTACATTAAAGGAGAGAGCTTCATATATGGGACACAATCAACACTCTCCTTGGATTCTACACGTTACAACTTGCTCCAGGAAGATTTCCCAAGTTATAGAATTATTAAGAGATGAAAGGGGCATGTGTTCACATTCAAGGGCTTCAAGCATGCATTTCCATCATTGCAAAAGTATTTTGGAGAAGTTTCTTTCTTACAGTCATTTCTCTGCAATATTGTAACTCGTATTTTTATTCTTGTGGCTGAAAATAATAATTGTAATACTCTATTTGTATGTTGTAACAAGAACACCTTTCTTTTATTAATAAAGTTCACCAATTTTTCCTTCTCAATGGTTGTCTTATTGTGTGCAATTGATGATTGATGTGTATTTATGTGTTTTATGCTTAAATCCTCAAATATCAATCAATTAAAATGACTAAATATACTACCAATTGACATCAATTAATAATTAAATTGACTAAATATACTACCAATTGATAGAAATCAGTGAACAGTGAATAAATATGACTAGATATATAACCAGTAAAAACAATGAATAAAAATGACTAAATATACTACCAAATTGATCAAAATGATTATTAAAATTAATGACTAAATACACTACCAATGAACAAAAATTAGTGAGTAAAAATGACTAAATAAGTGACCAGTTAACAACAATTAATGACTAAATATATCAGTGAATAAAATAATGACTAAATAAATGACTAGATTACAACAATCAATGACTAAATCAACAACTAAATAAGTGACCAGTTAAATATATCAGTGAATAAAAAATGACTAAATAAGTGACAAAATCACAACAATCAATGACCAAATTAATGAATAAATATATCAGTGTAAAAAAGTAATTAAATAAGTGACCAGATCATAGCAATGAATGACTAAATCAACAACTAAATATACTACCAAATCGATCAATAAAAACAACGAATAAATGACTAAAAATGGTTTAGTCATCAATTTGGTCATGTTACATATGACTGGTAATAAACTACTAGTGGTCACGTGACCAACTATAGTGATTTATAAGTAGTATTTGGTAGTTTTTTCAGTAGTTTATTGTTGTTGTTGTACTAGTGATTAGTCTTGAATGTAGTATTCCATCTATCTCCTCTTATTCTAATTTGATGGTATCCACTCTTTAGATCAATCTTTGTGAAATATTTTTCTCCACTCAAATAGTCCATGATGTCATCCATCCTTATCAATGGGAATCTATACTTGACAGTGATCCTATTGATTTCTCTTGAGTCTTTACACATCCTCCATTCTTCATCTTTTTTTGGTGTTAGTATAGTAGGTACCACACATGGTCTTAAGCTCTCTCTGATCAATCCCTTTTTCAAAAATTCTTGTATCTATCTGTTTAGCTCTGTATTCTTTGCAAGTGTCATCCTATGTGCCACTTTTTTTTGTAAACTTGCTCTAGGTATTAGATCTATATGATGACTAATGCTCTGAACTAGTGGTAAACCATCTAGTATATTATTTAATATAATATATCCATATTCAATCAATATCTATGCTACTTCTTCATTCTTTGTGGTAGGATTCTCTATCTTTGGATTACCTCTCCTCCTTGGAATCAATACAAAACACATGTTTTCATGGCTCAATCCATCCAAAAACTTTCTTCCATCTACCAAACATATTCTGGTCATGCCACAAGCTTTCTTTTTTTCTTCTCCCTCTAAAGGTATCAATATAGTTCTCTTACCATTTGTAGTCATAGTATAGGTATTCTTTCTTCCATCATGAATAGATTTCCTATCATATTTCCATGGTCTTCCTATCATTAAATAAAAAGCATCCATAGGTATAATATCACACAATGCTTCATCCTCAAATGATCCTATATGAAATTTCACCAAACATTTTTCATTCACCAATATCTTATATTCATCTTGAATCCAAGATATCTTATAGGAGTTTGGATGTTTCAATCTCTTCAAATTCAGCTTAGTTACCATCTCCTCTGAAACTAGATTATCAGTGCTACCACTATCAATGATGAGTTCACATACATTTCCTCCAAACTTGCATCTTGTCTTGAACAAACTCTTTCTTTTTGGTGGTTCCTTAGTCACTTCTTCATACATCAAAGCCCTTCTCATCACCAATGATTCACCTTTCTCTAGTTTTCCAATCGAATGAGGAGATCCAAAAGGTTCTTCCATGTATGCAATTCTTCTAGTATGCTTATTTTTCTTGTTGGTGATCCCTTTATCGCATTCAAATTCTCTATGTCCTTCACCTTCACACTTAAAACGTGTTCCTCTAGATATTCTCTTCTCAAATCTTCCTTCATCCCTCATATATCCTTCATTGCAATTAGAATTATGACCTCCTTTGTCACTGTAGTAGAATTTTTTGTCTTCTCTTCCTCTGTGGTATGAATTACAATCCTTTTTCTCACTATGGTAGGGTTTTTTTGTGCATGTTTTGCACACCTGCCCCACCAAAGGCGGGGACCCTCTTTTTTTGCTCCTAACAGGTCATTTTCACTCCTGATGGGTTGTTTTGTTCCCGTCTCATTTTGCGCACCCCTGTTTCCAAGCCCAAGATGGTCATGAGCCATAAAACAATCAAAATACCTTTGGCCAAGATCATCTACCTAAATTCTTCCAAGTCATTTTCCCTTGTGGGTTAGCTCCTACAGGCTTCCATTTTCTTTTTTCCTGGCATCCATTAACCCTTATGAACCCGCATTTGCAGGCTTCCTCTTGTCATTCACCATTGCACTTTGTCGCTTGCCTATGGCTAGGCCTTGACTTTTTCTCGATGTGTGGACCCTGAATTCATCTTTGTTGCAACATCCTTCATGTGTTGCAGGCCCACAGTTGCACGTCGCCTTGTGTGGGAATTTGTCCCCATTTCGCCATTCTGAGGTGGTCAATCCCTGAATTTCACCTACGTCATGGGATCCACACTTGGTCTTGCCATACCCATTATTGTTTCATTCCATTGCCCTATCAACAAATTAATCATGACACCCTGCCTCCTTCCATCATCGACCTGCACAAGATGTTTATGTGTTTCTCCTACAGCAAGAGGAGGTTGGAAATATTGCAAAGTTACTGACTATAAATTCATGATTCCAAAACAACAATGAAAGAGTCTACGAGTGGGAGGTCTAATTGGATCTCATAAGAAAATTCGAAGGTATTTCTAAAATAGTACAATGCACTAAAGCCTTTCACTCAAGCTACCTTCCCCTATCACATTGCCTCGACATTTAAATTTGGCGTTGATGGTTGTCATTCAAATAGAACCCACAATGCGGGTCTTCATCTTTCTCTCTTCATTTTCTCAATGGCATTCCTCAAACATCTTCCCGTGAATTACCATCTGCAAGTTTATCCCTGTTGGCACTCGCACTTGTGGAGTCTGCATCTCCTCTAGTTATTTCATGCTAGTGTTTCCTAACAACCCTCCACACTCCTCTTCCTATGGGTTTGGCTGAAAGTCTCTTGTGTGGGTTCCGCTTGTGTGGAAGTTTTCTACCCAGGCGTCATTATCCATGACTTTCTCTTTAGGGCACCCCGCATTCTCCCACCTGTGGATGACATAAACATGGTGGAATTCCACATCATACTCCACCCTTCAGCTTGGTCATCATCAGTTGGCGGAAGTGAGTACAGGTTGTGAGCCGATTGAAGGACGCATAAAGCGCACTCTAGTAAAGTTGAATGGATTAAATTCTCTGATCCTACAGGACTGCCTCCAAGTTTCTATGTAGGGTGAAGCATTGATTAATTGATGAGTGAGGGATTTGGCCAATATATGTTGTGATCTTATGAACCAAATGTGCCCTAAATTGAAATCTTATGAGTTTAGGCATAAAGGGTAATTTATCAAATGTATATTGATGTATAGTCGGGGGCTCACTGCCATTTTTCTCCAACACTGCTCCCATCACGCTGACCCCATCTGAATCCTCCATACTCGGCCTTAGTGGAGTGCTTCTTTGCAGACCCTAATTGCAGGTTTTCCATAGGTCCCATACATTGTTCGCTTTGTTTAAAAGTCACATCTCAGAGGTGACCTCCCGCTTCCTCCTTGCAAAATTACTAATCACCTATGTTGAGGATGGAATGGATAGATCTCAAATGATGATGATATGCTTTGGCCACAACTTTACACTGGCCCAAGGATTCAAAACTCCTGAATCATGGGTACTGCTGCAACAAAGGTTGCAAGAGTTCATAGGTCCAGGCATGATTATAGTAATTGGACTTTCGACTTACCATTTCAAGCACAACTTTGAGGCTAACATAATGTGGTGGATCAAGTGGATGTGACAAATTATTAAATGATGATGCAATCCTTGTATAAGCAGAGCACTAACAAAAATCACACATGCAGGTGCCACAAGGTGGGCTTCTGCCTACACCGCACCATTATCCCAGTGGTATCCTAACTACAACACTTTGTGTTTCCCTATATGTGGTTCCTTTGACGAAAGTCCTCTAAATGGAGTCTTCTTCTCATTTTTCCATTCAAGCGGCTTTCTTTTAAAACTACTACCTCACTCCTTTGTTCTTAAGGAAGGTCTCCATAGTGCCGCATGGTGAGGAACATCCAGAATTACAGATATTTGTAGGGACGTGTTGGTAACATAAGGAGTCCTCATAATGGTAATCATTGCTAAAACTTCCAACAAGTGCTCAATTGTTGGCTTACCTTTAAAATAATGAACATCACCCAAGGTCATTTTCACAATCAAATGATTATGATATCATTATTCACCACTCCAGCGATTGAGCACCATTAAGAGAAATGAGAATGAGCGATCTAGTATTCAAGGGCAGGGCAGTTCATGGCAACTCACACTAGCCAAGCAGGGAAAGTTCTCGAAAGGAAAGGAGGTCACGACCCAGCTAGGATGGGAATCTATTTGGAGGAGTATGATCTCAGCTTCATAATGGAAAATATGAATAAAAACCCACATGTAATCACGCATGGCTAGCTGAAAAGGAGGTGGTGTTTTAAGACTAAAGGAGATGGTTCTAAATGAGGGGCGGTGGAGCCTAGGATCACAGGCAAGAAAGAAAATGAGAATCTAGGTCCTGCACCATCATTAGTCATCCTTCTTTCATTGTGGTCGCAACATCCTACCATCAGAGGCGTCCCGCTCTCATTCATTACAGAGTCCATCCACCTCGAGTAGCGGTGACCATGACCTTTATCCCTGTGGACTCCTAGACCAAAGAATTCCTCACATATTGGACAAGCTAATCCAACTATAAGAAGACCAACCCCGATCAATCAAAAGGGAAAAATCCAAGAGGATCAAGAGGCATTATTAGAAATTTGTTAAGAAACGAAAAATTGAGTAAAGTAAGGCTCGAAGTGCCTACAACGTCAAGAATGCAAGAAGTATTGGGTGGTAATCATTGAAGCAGGCTAAACACGCACGAAAGCATGACTTCTATGATGGTTGATTGGTCAAGAGAAGGAATACGGATGTGATTACTATTTTGACACTGTGAGAAGCTATCAAGGCTAAGGAAGAAAGAGTATTCGATGCAATAATAAAAAATCATCATGAGAATCGTGGGATTATTACAGGCCAATTATTCAAAGATGTGAAATCAAGGATTGCAGATTAACTGGGGAAGTTGGGAAGAGTATCATGAGTGGGGTCCTACTGTGATTCATGGAGGATAAAAGGAACTAACATTTTGAGTTCACAGTGAAAAGGTTGAAATTCACGTAAGCGGGTGTCGTTACATAGGTAGCTACTTGGCCTGTGTCATTCTACAATGGAATCCCGCACCCTCATTCCTGCATTTGGCTCTCATGTTTCCCATGTGACGTAGGCACTCTATGTTCTATTAGCAAGCTTCAATGGGGTTTGGTATTAAGTGATATTCAGTTGATTAAATTATTGGAGGCCATCTATTGCCGGTGCATTACACTGAGCGCCTGAAGTAATCATCAATGATGCTTCCTTGTGAGGGTCAAGCATGTGGAATCAACCTCTTTGTGGTTGATTGGTTAAGTGAATGAACACGAGTATGGCTCTTATCATGAGGAGAAAATAGTGTTTGATGTTGTTTCCCAATAATGAAATTTGCTGCTTGCAAGTGTTTAATTGTGGGAGTCTAGGTTACCTTTGTTGTGATCAAATGACTTTCTTCCTGTGGATTCCCGCGTTGCAGGATTTGCATACCTCCTATCTGTAAAGTGACATGGGCCTCTAGCGCCCCCCCATGAAGCTCCTGCGGGTTCCCCTGTCAGGTGAGATTAACCATTATGGTGTAGGGACTTGAGACCACTAAGTAGGGTGACATAGCATGAAAGAGATGGTTGATTAGGGATTGGTGGGAATGGCACCAATAAATCAAACTGGTAGAGGCACAAAATGATAAAACAAATAAAAAAACCATGTCTTTGCTTACAACGTACAAGAGGAGTGAAGCTGGCGCATTGTTTCCTTGATGTATGAAAGGGGCGAAACTTCTATTCGCGGGCCTCATAGCCTGTGTGGTTGCCTTCATGATGTCATCTCCTTCATGAAATTCTCACTTCAGTGGTCTGCACCTTTGTTCTCGAATTTCTCTTTATGAGACGTCATCTTTTATATTTTCTCCCGATCGTGAAATGAACACGATAACTAAATTAGGACAATGTTATTATTTTCGCCCAAATGCATAATAGCAAATGCAGAGTTCTATGAAAAATGCACTTTAAATCTTTTAGAGTGAATCCAAAAAAAGTAGCCTTGACTCATAACGTTGGCTCACGTATGATAGTGAGCAGGCAACTTTTGGGACCATTCAAGACAGGGAGGATCACTAAGACAAGGAGGTCAAGGGGAAACATTCGGCAAGCTAGTCTTCCATGAGGGAAAATATTAATGAAACTAAAACACTTATCATGCTCAGATGATGAGGAGATATCCTAATGTTCTATGCCTTGAAGTATGAAGTGCCTTTTAGCACTATCATTACTTATCATTGGTTGCTTAGAGAATATGAAGTGATGGGATTATTTGAATTATAATTAAGCAATCATTTAAAATAGGCACCCAAACATCAAATAGTCATATTTAAAAAGGTGTCATATCATTATTTGCATGAGCCTAATTCAATTTAATGTTTTATTCAGGACTCCAATCGTAAAATAAAGACCATCAAAGGAGCTTACCAAAGAAGGAAATTGATCACGATGTGTCCACCTTTGGCATTACACCCTTAAAACGTGTGACCATGGAACCATGGGTGTGATCTAAGGAAAGGGAAAGAAGGTGAGGTCATAAGGAATACAATCCAAATGAAGAACTTGCGCATTGCCTAGCAAGCCTGCAAAGGGGATGTGATAGTTAAAAATCACCTACGGAGCCAAACCAAGGAACTCATAAATGATGCATGCAATAGATTACCCGGGGGGAGTGTTGCATAAACACTATTCATCTCACCAAGAGGACTAGCCAATGGATTGAAGCATGCCAAGGAGAGATAGTAGCAAGAACACAAATGGTTGTTCACTAAAGTCAAGAATGAGCAAAGGCTATTTTATCTTTCACTAAACGATCATGATCCATCAGGAGTTGTCTCATTGGATTAGGGACTGCTAATCCATTTAACCATAATGCAAATCTACAAACAAGGCTCGTTTGATTCACTAAAGGATACTGCAAACACATCAAGCAAAAGGCAGCCTTTAAATAGTTTCAGCTACAACAAAAGGGCAATCAGCTACATGACAAAAATACTACAGTAACAAGTCACTACAAGACAAAATAAGGAAAATAAAAAAGTTGTATTTTAAATTCCTTTATAATGTGGGTAGGTGAAACCCTAATGTAAGGCAAATCTGGGCCACATTGAGAATTAATCCTAGCCATTCGTTTTGGCTTTGGAAAACTATAAATAGGGACTTTCCCCTCATTTGTAAATAGTTAGAGAATTGGTGCAAAAGACATTTGCAACAATAAAAGATAGCATTGCATGATTTTATGGATGTTCTCTTTGATTTTTCTCATCTTGCATGCATGGTTCTACTTCCATGTTAGTTTTAGTGTCTATTTATTGAATCGTTGTTATAATGATGTTGTTGTTATAGTATTTGATGAGCTTCTAGCCCATACTTTTAGCACTTTTTGATGACAAGTTGTTGTGAAAAGTTAGCCTGGGCTTCTTTATGTCATTGTTGCAACCTAGTTCAATTGCATGTTCATGATGTGTATGTGTAATCTGAAAATCTATAGACCTTAGAAGATTGCACTGGTTTTGTGTAGTTGTAGGTTTCTTTTGGTCAAGAAAAACTCAATTTAGGAAGCTTGTCTAGACTATAGTAGCCACCATTTTTAGTATTCATTCGTAGCTTAGGATTTAGAACAACTTCTCTTACCCTTTCCCTTTTTCTATTTCTTTTAGTCCTTGGTTAGAGTAGGATCTCAAGCATCACCATGAAGCTAAATCAAATGAACTTGGTGGGTTTCAGCTTGTTGTTTTGAGTGGGAAGCTATTGTTCATTCACTTCCAACACTTTGAAACTCCATTTGTAGGCATGACTTCCCACACTTTGTGAACCATAAAGGCCAACCTTGTGTTACCAACAAAACACATCAACCAATTGAGATATTCCAAGCTTGTCAAGATTTTACATCTAAAACCTTGGGGTAGTGATTTGTAACTTGATTGCAGATCTCTACCTTTCAAGAGAGGTAGTGCACTTGTGCACTGCCTGTGTTGAGAAGGTGCAAAAACACCCATCAACAGGTTTTTCATCCTTGTTTTTCTCTGCATAATGTATTCTCTCTCCAGATTGTGATCTACTCCTCTGGAATCTTTCTCTTGCACTTCTCTACCTTTGTTCAAACTTCTTACTTAGTTTTTCCTCTACCTTTAGTGAAATTTGGTATGCTTCCTTGACTGTTGTCATCTTTACCAAGCTCAATTCTTCTTGGATGTTTGTTCTCAATCCATTGATGCACAAAATTTTCTTTGATTGCTTCACTATTTCCAATTTTGATAATCATCTTGTAGAATTCTTCAGTATACTCTTTCAAATATTTTTATTTTTTCCTTAGGTTCTGCAATCTTTTTAGTAATTCAAGCTTATAATCAGCAAGTATGAATTGATTCTTCAACTTCGTCAAAATCCCATCCCACTTTATGATTTTCTCCTTCCCTCTTCTATTTCTATTTAATTGAAATTCTTTCCACTATATAGAAACATGTCCTTTCAACTTTTTTTTTACAAATCTTACTCTTTTTAGATCTTCAATTTCTTCATATTCAAAGTACTTACATATCATTAATCCAATAAATCAATTTCTCAAGGTTTAAATTTCCTATGTAATTTCGAATTTCAATCCTAGGTTGCTTACCAATCTTTGAAATAGCTTTCAACATATTTACCTGATCTAATTCTTCTTCTTCTTCAAGGTTTTCTTCAATTTGATTTGTATCATGATCTAACTCATCATCACTTTCATCTACATGTCTAGGATTTAGATCTCTTTGTCTATCTTCTTCTACAACATCCAATCAGACTCCCATTTCTTGCATCATCTCTAGAATTTCATCCATTCTTCTAGTAACATTGATCATTCTAGGTGCTCTCCTTGGTGTCATATCTTCCCTTGGATCTGATGCAACTACCTCAATTTGGTGATCTGGTTGTAGGGGTTTCAAATTCCCTTAGTTGACGATCAGCTGAAAACACATGCAATCTACCTTAGGTCGGTGATCTGTTCATCACAAGGAATTCCTTTAAGACTCAAAAACTCACTTTGATACCACTTGGTGCAGTCACAAATGGAGATTCTAGAGAGGGATTGTCCAACCATGTAGCTTAGATTCAACATAGAAGAAATAACTCAAGAAATACTCAGTGAACATAGAACTGTATTGATTCAATATCTTGTAATCTTACATGCACCATATGCCTTATATACATAATAACTAAGGGCTCACAGGCCTATCACAAGGGCAATGCAACATTACAATTGGCTCTTAGGCCTTATTAGGTAGTTGGATATAACTACTTGAATCTTAACTATCAACTACTGAACTAACTGATTTCCTATAAATTATAAATTATCTTAAATATGATTCTCTAGCTCCAACAATGGTCTATGTTTCCCTCAAAGGTTTACAACCCCAATGAATGATCAAGCATGTAGGCCAGCCTTAAAACATGAGAAGATAATCCATTGTGAAAGAAATGTATTGCAAATCTCCAAGAAAGATCCCTTGGACCCAAAACTCCTTGTATGATATTTTGTTAAGCTTCACATGCTCTGAAATAGGTTGACACAATATGCCTGAGCTAGATAGGAACCAAATGCTCTGACTATGAATTAACAAAGAAACTCTAAGAGCAGTAACTTTTTGTAAACAAATGCAAACTTCTTGAAATTTGGATATGGTGTAGATGACCTTGTGTAGAAGCTATATCCTACTCCATGAGCTGAGAAATGACAATGTGATGAAATGTGGAATAAACTATTGAGACACCTACCGAATGAAATGCAAGAAAATAATTTTTTTTGGTTGATACGGGATTTCTTTACAACAAGGGATGCTCTTGCATCACATGTTAATCTATTGCAAGTTTGATCTTGATTGATGAAATTATTGTAATAGTGTTGCAAATTCTTCCCTTGGATGCTCTTGACTAATTTTAGGATCTTCAATTTGTTCAATAGTTTTTTCTAGGATTTAAAATGATGGAAAATACTTGTATTTATATACAATTATTATAATTTCTCAAAAATTAAATCTTGATATCCAACTGAAATCTTTATATTTTTAAATATTAAAATACTGACACTGACATATTTGAATTTGGGCTCAAAAGGCCTAGTCAAGGGCATTGAGAAACCTAGACCATACTTATCCTTGTTGGGCCTAAAGTGTCAGGGGAAAATATTAAATTTTTCCTTTCATTTCTCAAAGATATTTTATAAAATGGGAAATTAAATGTATAATTAGGTCCAAGCACATATGGGGAGCTAAACCTAGTGTGAAATTGTCAAGGGTAACACTTTACGATGTTATAGCACTCAATAGTGCATCCATCAAGTTTATAATTAATGTCATATCTGAAACCTATAGAAATTACCATAAACCTCTAACAATCTTGCATCCTACATCAGAAAAGACTACCTGCACAAGTAGTCAAGGCTATAATGAGTACATCACCATCTTCCTTCTCAAACTCAAAATTAGAATCAAACTTGTTATTTTCCATCTTCCTTTCCTCTTTACACTCCTTATGGAAGTTTTCAAGCTTACCACAATTCCAAAAAATAACTTTGGACTTTCCAAGAGATTTGGATCTCCCCTTGGACTTGGGTTTCTTACACTTCTCATTATATTTCAATTTTCCTTAGATCTTCTATGAACATTTATGGCCTCCTTGCCATTAATGGATACCTTCCTCATCTCTCTTTAGAAATCAAAGAGCTCACCACATCTTTAATCTTCAAGATAACATAAGTACTCCCAATAGCCATAACAAGAGAATCTCACAAATAAAGCAAAGAACAAAGAAAAATATGTTATTTTTGAAGGACACACAATCTACTGGGAGAGGGGTGAATTAGTAGATTTAATCAATTCAAAACTATTAACCTCAACTCAAAATATTAGATCACACAACTTGAATATTCACTACTAGTAAACAAGCATTACGCACACATTCACACAATTGAACACCAAATATATGTGGAAAACCAAGATGGGAAAAACCATAGTGAAAATAGTTACTTGGATCTACTATCCAAATCTAGCCTCATAAATAAGAAATATACAAGGATTTTACAATTTGAAGTAGGCACTGACCTACCAGAGACATCAATCCCTTAATTTATTTTTAGGCACCAACCTACTAGAGACACCAATACCCAAGTACAATGAACTGAGAACCAACTCTACAATTAGAACATTAGTCCTAATAGAATACATAGATAAAGCTTGTGGATCTATAGTGCAGCAAAACACACCTCACACATATGCTAGAGTTATAGTTGACACTCTTCCACACTGCATATGATGTTTTGTTATTGGCACACACACTGAGATGCAAATATCTCTTTTGTACTCACCACATTCTCTTCAATTTATACCTTTGGCCAAAATTTTCTTCACACTAGTGTAATTATACTTGACATTGTGTATCTGTGCAACAAAAATATATATACATGACATTGCATCAACACTCTTTTATGTCAACCAGGGATCTACATATAACCAATTACATAAGGAGGACCTAAATTTAAATTAAATAAAACATGTAACAAGTTGGTCCAAAATCAAATTTTGTTGCTTCTAAAAGAACATGATATCATGCACTACCATAAGAACCTTAACTAGGTCATATATTGACATCACACAAGATTTAAATTATGTAGGCAACTAGTCATTACTGCACATGTCTCAAGCACCAACTAGTTGATAGAAAAACATAGATAGCCTCCTACCATTTCAATATGTCTTCATGTTGAATAAATCCTCCATAAACTCTAGAATATGATAAAACTAGTGTAGACATACTCTCCTCTGAAATTGTAGTCTACAACGCCTCCACAAAATAGACCTGAGAAACACTAAATCAACACTGAACTAAAACATTCTAATATAGCCTTCCAGATCGCCTCTATCACTATGAATGGATGCAAACAAGATATTGCAAGTATACAATAGTCATAAAAACAATCCTTAGTATCTAATAATGCATATTCCTTTATTTAGTAATATGCTAATATAATTACCAACAAAAATAGATATGCAACCACACTAAACTTATGGCATACAACATAACTCAGAAAATATAACTAGTAACATATATTTATGCAAATATTTGCAACTCAAAATGATATGAGAAGGGAATATAATGATAATTCATGTACTACTTAGCCTTACATCCTTGACACAATGAACTCCTTTGGCATCAATGACAAGCTCTATTCAACAATCTCTCCCTTTGTCATTGATGTCAAACAACAAAATGTTGGGCCACTCATAGAACTAGTCGGTCACATATGAAGACATTTCTCCCTCTTAGATTGATTTCTCTCCCTTGGAAGATATAGACTCCCCTTGAGACCATGCTTCACTACTGAAAATATTTTGCAATACCACCCAACCTTCTTGTGGTAGGGAGACCAATCTCCTCCTCAACCTATACTTCCTCTTGATTCAAGAGGAGGGAGCAATAACTCCCAGAATCTATTAGAGAAATTCAAAATTATCCTTAAGAAGTTGTTTTGTGAAGATGTCTACCACTTTCTCCTTTGTCTTAGCATACTACAACTTCACATTCTTTTTTGCAACTTTCTCTCTCAAAAAATGATACTTTATTGCAATGTGCTTTTTCTTTGAGTGCATTACTAGATTCTTTATTTTTTTATGGCATAGGTGTTATTACAAAGAATAGAAATAGGTTCATCAAAATTAATCTTCATCTCCTTCAGTTGCTATTTCATCCACAATACTTGAGTGTAGCATGAGGTTGTAACAATGTATTCCACTTTTTCTATAGATAGATAAATTGAGTCATGTTTCTTTCTCAACCAAGACACTAAACTATCACCAAGAAATAATGTTCCACCACTTGTGATCTTTTGGTCATCTATCCTTCCTGCCCAATATGCATCTATGTATGCAGTCAGAGTGAAATTTTCACTATTTGGATACCATAGTCCAAAATCCATTGTAGCTATCAGATATCTAAATATCCTCTTTACTAATATGACATGAATTTCCTTAGGTGTTACCTAAAATATAGCTACCATTCCAACTTCTTGCATTATATCTAGTTTAGATGTTATCACATACAAAAAAATACCAATAATATATATGTGCAAGGTTTGGTCTGTTGGAGAATATTCATCATCTTTACTGAACTTGCATTTTGTAACCATAGATGTACCCACTAGTTTGTATTCTTCCATCCTAAAATTACTTAGCATCTCCTTTATGTGCATGTTCTGGGAAATCAATATCCCTTTGTCTAATTGTGTAATCTACAACCCAGGAAAGAAATATAAGTCACCTAGCATTGACATTTCAAACTCACTTTACATTTCCTTTTGAAACACCTTGCACATGTCATTACTGCTACCACCAAAAATGATATCATCTACATAGATCACAACTATCAATAGTTGATTACCTTCTATTTTTATGTAAATATTACTATTTTCACTTCCTCTCTAGAACCCATGTTGCAATCATCCATCCAACCTTGAATACAAAGCTCTGGGGGCTTTTTTGAGTCCATAAAGAGCCTTCTTCAATATGCATACATAATCCAAATTTTTAGAACATTGAAACCCTTCCAATTGTTTAACATAGACCTCTTTTTCTAGTTGTCCATTCAGAAATGTTGACTTAACATCCATCTAGTATACATTAAAATTATTGAATGATGAGAAAGCTAAAAACATCCTGATTGCTTCTAGTCTTTCTACCAGATCAAATGTCTCTTCAAAATCTATTCCTTCAACTTGAGCATATTATTTCACACAAGTCTAGTTGTGTTTCAAATTACTTCACCTTCTTCATTTAGCTTTTTTCTAAAACCCACTTGGTTCCAATCACATTCTTACCTTTAGGTCTTGGTACCAATTCCCAAGTTTCATTCTTCTTGATATAATTTAGATCTTCCTCCATAGCTTCTAACCAACCTTTTTCTTTGATTTTTTCTTTATAACACTTTGTTTCTATCTTTGATAGTAATACAAAGTGTACTTGCTCATTTTCCTTCTCAATTATCCTTTGGGTCTAAACCACACTATCTTTATCTCCTGTAATTTTTTCTTCAACGTGATTCTTCTAAACATATTTTATTGGAGTTTTGTAACAAATTTTGAATCTTCATCACTTTTGTGGATTGATTCTTCATCATCTTCTACTTCTAGAGTACCAATAGACTGAATTGATTCATCAACTCTCACATTTGAACTTTCCACAATCCTCTTCATCCTTTTGTTATAACATCCATATGCTTTTCTTTTCAAGGAATAACCAATAAAAATACCTTCATTAGATCTATAATCAAACCTACCCAAATTTTCTTCATCCCTTTTTATGTAGCATTTTCTTCCAAATATCCTGATATGTCTGATTGAATCTGGTCTTCCTCTCCACAACTCATATGGTTTTTTATTAGTCTTGTGTTTAATTTGAACTCTCTTCAAGATATATAACACATTTTGAATTTCTTCTCTCTAGTACATATCTAGTAGATTTTCTTGATACAACATTATTCTTTCCATCTCTTGTACAATCTGGTTCTTCCTTTCTACAACTCCATTCTTTTGTAGAGTCCTAGGTGTAAAAAATTTCCTTTAGATCCCATGATCCTCACATAATTTTTCATACTTTTTAGAAGTGAATTCTGCCCCTTTTTTTGATCTTAAAACCTTGATTATTCTTCTAATTTCATTCTCTACTAATTACTTGAATGACTTAAACTTCTAAAATGCTTCTAACTTTTCTTTTAGAAAATTAATCCAGGTCATTCTAGTGTAATAATCAATGAGCACCATGAAATACCTATCTCCTTGTAGACTCTTTATCCTCATCTATCTGCATAGATCTATATGGACCAAATGCAATTGTTTTGATGTAGAATACTCCTTAGCAAGAAATCTTATGGATATCCTCCTTCCTTTAGTAATCAATTCTTCGGTACTTGATTTCTTGATTTCCGCGGACCTTAACACTAAAGGATATCTTAAAACCTTTGTTGCACATCTGAATCACACTTAAAAGGTTATGTTTTAGTCCTTCAACATACAAAATATCATGTTTCTTTGTCCTACCACCATCAAGACTCAAAGTACCCTTACCAGTGATCTTGGCAATAAAATTATTCCTGTCATAGAACCTCCTTCAAATTTCTTGAAATTTATGTACTTAATTTTATCTCCAGTCATGTGACTTGAACATCTACTATCTATGATCCATAGATTCCTCTCTTTCTAAGCATGTAGATTAATTTGAGAAATCATTGGTTTCTCTAACGTTTTCTCCTCGAGAGCCTTCTTCTAGACTTTATCTAATTCATGACTTCTACATGTTGATCCTTTTATTTTTGTTTTCAGTAGAGGGGGACTCACAAAATTGCTTATGCAATTCCTATCAATGTGTCCAAAATTGTTGCATTTGTAGAAAATGATATTAGAATTGAATAGAGGTGCAAATGCATTATTGTTGACAAGGTTATTTCTTCTTACCAAAGCTTTTCTATAGTCCACATCCTTATGACCAAAATTATTGCAATTAAAACAATAATTGGAAAAAGAATAATTGAACCTGGTGTTGTATCCTTGACTTTTGGCTCTTCTACTCTTATTTTGAACTTGAATAAAGCCATAATATTGTCTCTTAATTTCATCACTTGCAATAACTCTTTCAAACTTTTTACTTCTAAAACTAGTCAATTTCGAACCTATTTTAGTAGGCTTCACAGACTGTTCTTTCACCTTGTTCTTTTCATCATCAAAACCAATTCTAGTTTTAACATGTGGAGATCTATTTCATATCAATATCAAATCTATAGTCTTTGTACTCTTTCCAAACTTCATTTGCATCTATTTATTTCTGTCCAAATTTGAAGGTCCACAATAGTGGTTTACAATTTTGGCCAAAATGGACACTGATTATTTTTCTAACTAAATCTTCTTCCGGGCACCTATAAGCGGCTAAACCATGAGAATTTCAAATGATACGACTGAGTTTACATTGAAATTTGTCTATAGATTCTAAATATAATTTTCCAATTTTTTTGGAATCCAGTTACCTCTTTTCCTCTCCACCAGAAAAACTAATTTTTGAAAATAACATTTTAAGGGTAATACTCAACTGTATAACGCGCATAACTTTTTTGCATGAGATGAAATTCTAATTCTTTTGAATTTATATTTACGACTCGATATCCTAGTGCTCCCACTTGGTTAGATAATTTTTTATTGAAAAAATTTACTTAATCAAGTTTCAATTTAAACCAATTACAGATTTCAAACATACGTGGACCGTGCTTGGCGTAACTTTTTGTATGTAGCCAATTCAATTTTATTTTTTTATTGGATCAAGGACTTCAATATCTAGTGTACTCATATTTTTGATTTTTTTTATAATCTTCTACTTTTCCATATGTGCATAATAGAAAGCTTGATTTTCATTGAAAATCCTTTATTCGAAAGAAATAAAAAAATTAATATAATAATTAAATTAAATTTATTTAAAATTATAATTTTTGGGAAGCTTATAATAAGGACTTCATACTTACAAAAAAATAAATTAAATGAATTCATTTGATCCCCTACAAGGTAAATCAAAGTGGTTTTCTCATTTGATTATAAAGGAGACTTTGTTATAGGTATGGTTTAAACTAATGGGGTTCTATCCAAGGGGTTGATCTATGGTGGTTGATCAAACCACTGCTAATTGGAATCCTTTAAATGGAACTTTTAAAGGTAAATCATTATATTTTCTAAAAATATATGATTTCAACAAAATCAAAATCTCCTAGAAATTGTAAACCCCGACTTTGAAGGATCACCCTTCTCAATATATTTTTTGCTCGACGCATCTTCTTCAAGATTCTCACGTCCTTGTCTTTTACAACAATATTCTAGTTAGAAATTCTCCATTCGCTTTTTCTTCTTTTGCATGGTTCTTAATTCAACAATCATCTTCTATGCTTTCTCTAAATCCAAAGATATATTTTCTTTAGCCTTCACTTCTACAATTGTCTTCTTTAGTCTCTTAATCTCTTTTCGAATGCATAGCAATTCTTCCGCAAGATCTAATTCTTCATTATTTCTAAAATCCATTTTTGTATCCTCTTCATTAGTTTCAAAATCCATGAATATAGATTTTTCTTTTTCATCTCCAGAGATATATTTATCTTCTTCATTAGTAGAGTAGTCTTCCTCATTAGTGTAGAAACTCTTTTGTTTCCTTTCTAATTTATTCCTTCTTTGAAATGATTCATTTCCATACTTTTTCTTAACATTGTTAGAATCCTTATGGGGACACTTAGCCATAAAATATCCTACTTCGCCACAATTAAAACACTTTAAAAAGGTAACTTTCCTTTATCCTTATCAGAACCTCTTTATAGCTTTCTAAAAAAATTGGCTTCCTCTAAATCTGATCCAATATCAAAATATAGATCAATTTGCTTCTTAGATACTCTAAATTCCACCTCTTTCCTCATAGAATCCTCACTTTCAAATCTCATTTCAAAAATAGTTAGAATTCCATGCATTTCAATCATCTTCAAAACATTTATATCCTTAGCTTCTTCAATTGTAGAGACTTTAATCAAACCTTCTAGGAAGAGATCTGTGTGCCTTTTTCACAACATTATTTTCTTTCAGTTACTCACCAAGGCCTTGGATAGAGTTGAAAAATTCATCATCCCAAAACAAGAATGTGGTAATATTTTCATCTTATTTCATCTTCAAACTTTCAAATTGAGATCTATGAGCTTTTTACTTTTCCTTTTTAAATTTTTCATCATCATATGCAATTTTTCCTATATTTCCTTCATTATTTTGCATTGAATCACTTTCACAAACTTAGAGTTAGTCAATCCACATAAAATAGCATTCCTTTCCTTAGCATTAATTTTGTAATCCCTCTTTCTAGCCTAATCCCTTGGAGGGTTTTTCAGGAATCTCATATCCCTCTAAAACTGACATCTAGAAATCAAGTCCTAGAGTGATCAAGTAGGACTCCATCCTAACTTTCTAGAATGAAAAATTGGATCCATCAAAGAGTAGTGCTTTATTTGCAAAGAATTCTTCCTGAGAAACTAAGTTTTTCATCTTGAAACTACCTTAAGTTGTTAGGATTCTTTAAAAGAACTTGGCTCTTATACTAGTTGAAGGGTACACATATATTGAGAGGGGTGAATCAATAGATCTAATTAACTCAAAACATCAAATGATACAACTTAAATATTCACTACTATTAAATAAGTATTAAGCACACATTCACACAATTAAACACCACATATATGTGTAAACCCAAGATGGAAAAAACCATAGTGAAAATAGTTGCTTGGATCTACTTTCCAAATCTGGCCTCACAAAGAAAAAATATACAAGTGAATTTTAGAATATGAAGTATGGACCAACCTACTAGAGACACTAATCCCATAATGTATTTGTAGGCACCAACCTACTAGAGACACCAATCCCTGAGTACAATAAACAGAGAACCAACCCTACAAGTAGAACACTAGTCCTACTGAAATACATAGATAAAGCTTGTGGATTTGTAATGCAATAGAACACACCTCATACATGTGCCAAAGTTATGGCTAACACTCTTCCATACTGCATATGATCTTCTAATTTTGGCACGCATGATGAGATGCAACTCTCTTTTATATTCACCACCTTCTCTTCTATTTACACTTACGTAAAAAATTTCTTCACACTAGTGCAATTATACTTGACATTGTGCATCCACACAACAAATAAGTATATATGTGACATTGCATCAATACTCTTCTATGTTTTCCAAGGATTCACAAATAACTAGGATGACATAAGGAGGGCCTAAATTCAAATTACATGAAATGTGTAACAAGTTGGTCCAAAATAAAAAAATTTTGTTGCTAAAAGATGATATCGCATGCTACCACATGAACCATAACTAGGTCCTATCTTGACATCAGACAAAATATTTTAATTTTTGACACTACTAGTTGCTACCACACAGGTCTCAAATATCAACTAGTTAACAAACAAACACATAAAACCTTCTATCATTTCAATCTTTTTGCATGCTAAACATGTATCCTCTAAAAACTCTAGAAAATGATAGAACGAGTGTAGATATACTCTTTGTAGAAACCAAAAATCCTACACCACCTCCACAAAGTAGACCTGAGAAACACTAAACCAACAATGAACTAAAATATTTTGTTACAACCTTTTATATCACCTCTATCACTATGAATGGATGCAAGCAAGATATTGCAAGAATATAGAAATCATACAAACACTCCTCAGTGTCTAATAATGTATCTTTCTTGATTTAGTAATATGATAGTAGAATTTCCAACACATATAGGTATGCAACCACAGTAAACTTCTGACATATAACATACTTCAACAAATATAACTAGTAACATATATTTCTATAAATATTTGCCACTCAAAATGATATGATGGTGTAGGGGCACCTAAAGTTCCATTTTTTCTTTAGTTTTGTAATTTTGGGTTGAAAATTGGTTTTAGTGGTTAATAAGGTCATTATGACCATATCCTATCTATTCAATTCATTTTTGGTTTTGGGTTTAGTCATTGGTGGGAAAAGTTGGAAAATTGCAAAAAATGTCAAAAGTTGTCAAATTGTCATGCAACGTTTTTTTAGAAAGTTGTCAAAAATGTGGTTTTCAGTTACATAAATTTTTTAGAAAATGGAAATAAATTGTAAATTTTTGTAAAAATCACGAATAGGCTGAAATGGTCAAAGACAAGCATTATTGTATTGATTTTTCAAACTTGGAGTGAATGGAATGAAGTTTTTTGGTGTTTTCTAAAAGTTGCAGCATTTTATGTCTATTGTCATGACTTGTACGACCTATATGTAGGTATGAAACCAATTTTATATTTTTGGCATGTGAATCTTCTTTCTTTTTTTTTTTTTGCAATAAATTTCATTGAGTTTTGTGTGAGATATGGCTATTTTGGTGAAGGCTACCCTATTCTAACAATGTTTTCTAGAATTTGTAGTCTGAAAATGTGCTAGTACAACCATGTACGATACATTTCTGGTATGAAATCAATGGTAAAATATGATTTAATTAGTCTATTTTCATATTCTTTTAGTTTGATCAAATTTTATTAAGTTTTGAATGAGATATGTCATTTTTGGTGAGAGCAGGTTTGTGGTTGCCTAGGGTTTGCAGTTTGAGAAAAAAAGCCATAACTTTCTTTGCCATTGTTGGATCTTAATGAAAACTGGAGGAAAATTCTATAATTAGGTTATCTTCAATCCTTTTGAGGTTATTGGCTTCATTATTTGTTTTGTGAAAGTTATTAATGATTGTTCATTTCATTTCACAATGAAGCAGCCTATGGGTTTGATCAATGAACGCCTTGATTTGTTATGTTCTATACAACAAAACCCTACTTCATTTTAACATATGTTCAGTAAATTCCAAAAGAGTATCCAAAACAATTTTTGCATTCCATTTAACAAGTACCTAAATAAAATTATGACAAAGAATGTCTGAATTGTTGCCCCACCTTTTAGGTTTGAGAACTCATTGCCTAGGATGAATAAAATACATAATTGTAGCCTTAAGTTTTGAAGTCCTTTTTGAAGGTGATAGGAAAGTTTATTGAGGTCTTTCCCCTCTGCTACATAATTTTTGTATCAGCGCCTGGAGATCTAGGCAAGAGAAGTTTTGGAAATTATGTGTTGTTTTTGATAGGTTGAAGTGAAGAACCTGGATGCCAAAAGACTAGGTAGTGAGGAAAAGGAAAGGAAATCTAGGTGAGGTATCACAAGAAGCATAGATCAAGAAAATAGGAGAGATAGAAAGATGTAGCAGCAATATAAGAAAGAAGTTGTCAAAAATAATGAAAAGATGAAAGATAATAGGGTAATCCTAGTTGAAGAGTTTGATAGAAGAATGGAAGAGTTTGAAAAACGTGTTGAACTTGTATTATGACAGTGTCTTGAAAAATCCTATCAAGAAAATGTTTGGCATTGGTTAATGAGAAAGAAGGTGAAATGGCCTCTTAATAAAATGATGGAAAAGAGAAGGAAGCAACAAGAAGGAAACATATTGAGAAGGATGTTGAAAGTACTTAATAATCCATCCAAGGAAGAGGAAAAAGATGAAGAAAATGAGTCCATTGAGACTCAAAATTTTGTTTCTAACAATATTTGTGAGTATGTGTTTATAGGTGTAGCACATGAAGATAATGGAAAAAATTATAAAGAAGAAGGAGAAGTGAATGTAGTGTATGAAGATTTTTATGCAAATGTAGCACAATATGGTGAAGCAAAAACAACATAGGTATTGGTTGTATTTTCTAATTTTATGGATGATGAATATGTTGACAATTTGTATTCAAAAGATGAAGATGAAGACATGGATAGTGTTAATGTGGCATATGAACAAGAACTATAGTTTTGGAACCTTGAAGCTAATAATATGCTAAGTAATAGATGGTGCAAGAAAAATAAGAAGAAAGATCTAGGGAAAGTCAGGAATGTAGAAAATACAGCAAGGTGTAAGGAGTATCAACTTTTGGAAATGAATTCCCAATTGAATGGAAAGTGGAAGAGAAGTGGAAGACCGAAGGTAAAAATGAAACATGCATTTGAATTTTTACAAGGAAAGTAAGATTCCACATATCATATTTGTAGATTGAAGAAGCCCGCAATGGAAGAACAAGAAGAAAAAGAAAACCTACACTCAAGTGGGACTTAAGTTTTCTTCCCCTTGGGTGTATGGTGCAGGGGCACCTGAAGTTCCATTTTTGCTTTAATTTTGTAATTTTGGG